>VDFB02086081.1:388157451-388304791 GCA_007258455.2 Sequoia sempervirens
TAGGATACATTTTACATCCACGTCTTTCTCTGTTAGGGTTAGTTAGTTGTTTTCCTGATTTAAATAAGTGTTCCTCCTACGCGAGTGAGTAAGCATAGTTAGATAGAAAGGATATCATGTAAAAGTTAGTATGATAATAAAAATAGAATCTGTATGACAAGAGATAGAGTTTTTTGTTAGTTTTCATATGAACAGAACAATGTATACCATTCTGCGTTTATGAATAAAATTTGATGAAGTTACGAGTTCAGTACTTGCGTAATTAGTTGATGCTTGTTAAGGGGGCCCACTTAGTAAGTATCTGTAGTTAGTTAGTTAACCATTCATTTTCTGTTAATCATAAGTTAGATTTCATCTTTGAAGTTTCTGTGCAAACTTAGTCTTATATTGTTCCTGCAGCATCGGGAATCCATCCCTGTGTCTATTCCTACAGCATAAGGCTAGTTCATAGTTTGTTTCTCAGTCGTAGCTGTTATGATTTTTGCTTTGGTTAAACTATGGTTGAGTTTAGAGAACTTTGCATTACCTTCCTGTCACGTAGGTAGAATTCTTTCCAAGTATTTGTTTCCGTTAAGTTGTGACTGAAACTAGTTCTTAGTGCATATATAGTGCCGCTCCATTTCAAGTATACGTTCCCTGGTTTGACAAGTAAATGAACGACCATGAAAAGATATTAATCGCCTGCTGGAGTGTCCAATTCCCAGGATAGGTTTTGTCGTGATTTTCATATCCTTTTGTGGGTGCGACCAAAGCCCACTAATGGGATACTAATAGATCCCGTCTGTGGAGACAATTTGATCACTAAGGAATTCTTACTTTTGCATGGGCTCTATCAAGATGTATATGATAAACCGAAAGCATGGATCAAGACACATAATTTGGTTTCGCTTGCCCTACAGTGGGGTCGATCACCCTTCCTTTACAGATAGGACCGAAAATATTAGATATCTCAATCTCCATCATCCTGCAGTCAGACCAATTTTGTGTGAAGCTAGGCTATCCATGGCTTCACTCCATGAAAGTTGTCCTTCCGCTTGTGCATAAATGCTTAAAGTTTTCCTTTTAAAATGAAGTTTTCACAATCCATCATAGTGGCTTTAACCCATTGTCCTCCAAAGGAAACTTTTCCTTAGATTCTTTTGGCCCGAGCCTATAGAACTTATAAAACCACGAGAAGACTTCATTTTCAAAACCTATCAAAAGTTCAAAGCAAAGAAAATAGAAGAATTATCCCTCTGAAACATGTCTCGGCCCACAACCAAACCTACCATCCTTGATGAAACCATGATTGAACCTAAGGACATGCAAAACAACCAAGACCATCCTAAGATAGAACCTTCACCTATTTCCTACAAAAGACCAAGAGATAATGAAAACAATCTCATCACACCTCCCAGAATAAAACAAGTTTACAAAGTTAAAGAGAAAGTGGTTGAACTTGACCTCTTTTGGTTCCTTCCATTCCTCCCCTTAGGGAAGAAAATAAACCTATGGTTGATCAACCCGCTCCTACACAAATGCAACTTGAAAATAGAACTAAAAGAAACAGAGGTGCTCAAGAGTGTAGGTGTAGATGTCTTGCCCTTGCTCGCATGATGCATAAAGAAATAAACAAAGAAAATCAAAATCCAAACTCAAATGAAGTAATGCATGATGACTTTACCCCCACCCTAAAACAAAACAATCCAATACAACAACTGCAACAAGAGTTGAACCCTTCCTTGGACATTATCATTCGACCTCCTATTGTGATTAATTTAGACGACGATGAGGAAGTTTCTAAAATTGATGAAGATGTGCATAATGAGTTGAATACATTATTTTCCTCTTCCATGAGCTTAAATGATAATTCTCCTAATAAGAGTGTCAAACTTGGTAATGACCCTAGTTTGGCACTTGCTATTGTCCCTTTGGCTAGTTGCTCGCCTTTGGTATACAATGAACATGATTGGGAGGAAAATGACCTACTTTAGGTTGACTCACATGTGCCTTACTAGTCTTTTGCATTATTTATTTTTCATTTTTCTTTTTCATGATTGCATGTGCATAGAGTGATCCCCTGTGATGTTTTGTTTGATGTATCCCTCTCTCTTTGTGACATTCTTCTATTTGTACCTTCATTATTCTCAATGTTGTAAACCTTTTATCTTTTTCATTTGTCTTGTGTTTTCCTTTTGGGGATGATGCAAGGCATCGAGACATTCATGTCTCTTCCATGTTGACCCAAAAGTGTTTCCTTTATCTTTTCTTTGTCGTGTGTTTTCCTTTTTGAGATGACACAAGGCATCGATACATTCATGTCTCTTCCATGCTGACCCAAAAGCTTTTCCTTTATCTTTTCTTTGTCTTTTGTTTTCCTTTTGGGGATGACACAAGGCATTGAGACATTTATGTCCCTTCCATGTTGACCCAAAATATTTGTCTTTGTTTTCACTCTCTTTGTGCCATTGTTCTAGTTCTATGTGTATTTGGGGAATGATGACGATTCCGAGCTCTCTAAAAACATTGTAGCAAGAACATACTGACCCCAAATCCATAGATCCCTTATGTGTGTGAATTTTCATTATAGGGGAAACCCATTTCTTTTCCTTTTGCATGACGTAACTTCATTTGGAAGCATATGACTTGGCATAGGTCTTTCCAAATTAGATCTCATATCTCCTTTATTGTTAGCATGTATCATTTGCTACTTTAAAGTAATTTCTCATAGTATTGTGTTTAGCAATTTCTTTAAAGTGGGGGCATACATTAGCATTATTCTCTTGCATTTTTCTTTTTCATGTTTCATGGTGTAGTTTTCTTATTTCATTTGATGCATTTTTCGCTTTGTGGATGACATTGGGTGTGATTTCCTTCAAGAGCGTGATCTATCTTAGCATATTACATTCCTCTTAGTGGCTTGATGTGACACACTATATCCCCTAAGTTGTGAATCTTTTATTCTTTGATTGGTCCTCTCTTGGAAACATTAGGCACAATGTTCCCTAAGTTAAGACCTTGCATGAACTAAAAAAGACTCCCTTGAACATTCCTTATTGTTGCATTTGCATTTTTAGTTATATGGCCACCTTGCATAACACAACTTGCATGCCTATAGATCCATCTTGTTTGTTCATGAGCTCCAAGCATATGAAGTTCTACTTGTCTCATGAAGCTTGAAGTTTATTTTTGTGTGGCACCTTATCAAAGTTATCAGGAGGTATAACTTTGGTATGGTTCAAGACAGGAAACCGAACGAGGGCATGAATTTCCCTTAGCCACTCACATGTGTGTGTGAGCACATGCCAACCATGAGTGTATGTGTCTCACTTCTTGGATCTCCCACCTAGCGAACAACCTAAATTTATGTTGCCTCAAAGTGAGTATGCATTTTTCAGACAAACAACCTAGATCTGATCCACATCGTGATGGAAAAACTGTCGAAGCTTGATCTGCCCATCTTCTTTTTCTCTTTTTTTCATTTTCTTTGTCTTTGACAGTGCACGTGCTTGTTTTTTTTCGATGCTCTTTATATCATTTTCAGGTGTGTTCTTTTGTTCCTCTGTTGGTTAGCCATGGGATCTTTATCCTAGGGGATTGATCACCCCTCTTAATCATTGTCATCCCATCTTACTGGCATTGGTGCACTTGGACCCCTCTTGATGTGTTTGCGTCTACTTTAGTGTGAGTTTGAAGCAGGTTCATCCTCTCACTAAAGTGGGGGCTAAATGTGGCAATGGAAAAAGTATCCCTTCTACTTTTCCTTGCTTGTTTGGGCCCTCCTTTTAGACTAGGCTTAATGGTGCCTTGATTTAGTGTTGTAATGTGTTTGATATATTCACATTAGGTCTTGGCCCCTTGTGAACTAATGAAGATAAATGGTACCTTGCCAAAGTGGTGTAACACACTTTCACACTTTTCTGAGGTTTTAATAACTAACTACACCTAATAAATTTATTTTTAACCTTAATCACACCTTATTTAAAGTGTTGTAAAGTGTTGTAACACACTTTCTAACTTTTATGGGGTTGTCATTAATAATTAGGCTTGTTTATGCTTTAATTGGTCTTATTTTGCATCCACAAGCCCCATTTAATGTATCTTTTTGAGGATAATCCTGACACAAATCAATACCCAATCACAATTCAAGTTTTTTTAGGTTGAATGACTCAAATTTAGTGATATGGGACTCATTTGCTACCTTGGGAAAATGAGTCCCACCTAGGTTTTTTAGGTCCCAAACCTGGTTTCACACCTTTCTAAGCATTTTTAAAGATGGTCCCAAAAATTATGCCTAATGGGACTCATTTTCCACCTTGGGAAAATGAGTCTTGTGGCCCAAAATCAAAATTAATTCAAATTTTTGGCTGGATTTTATCCTCCTAGATCTGATGTCGGCTTGTAGTGTTGTAATTTTGAGTATTTTTGCAAAATTGTGTATAAATACAAGTTTCTTTCACTCATTTTCACCCCAAGCATTCAACTATTCATCCTTATAGCAAGTTTGAGTTCACAAGAGCATTCAAGTGTTTACAAGAGCATTCAAGAGCATTCAAGGGAAGATTATCAAGCATTTTAGAGCATTATTCAAGCATTAAGCATCATGTCAAAGACTTCATGCATCATGTTTGTTTCAAAGCTAACAATTGTGATGTAGGGTTTTATGATTCAAGCTAGCATTTCATTCAAGATCTATCATCTTCAAGCAAGAGTCAAGATCTTCATCTATTGGAGCCACTTTATTCATGTTTGCAGCACTTCATTACTAGGGTTTGGTGAGTTGCAACATTACATTTTGCTCATTCATCATTCTCTTTCTCTATTTCATTTTGTTTCAAGGTTCAATTACCAAAATAGGGTTTGACCAAGGTGAACCCCTATCCACTAACAAAACAATATTTTTCCCTCTCTTTTGTGTGTTTTTTACAAGTTTAAATTGAAGACACATTGAAGAGCAAGATTGGAGAAAGTTTTCAAGGTTGTCATCAAGCATTGGAGAACATTGGAGAACAACTACAAGTTGATTTACAGAGATTCAGATTCATAATTTAGTTGGGAAGCACAAAGCAAACCTTGAAGACTAGATTAAAATCCTAAAGTTTTAGAAATCCATAACAGGACTGATTCACCACTTCTAGTGAATGAGTGCCAGTTTAGGTTAAAATTTAGATTTTTGCAGATTCAAATACCCATTTGCCAGATTCCTATTCTCGCACAGAAACCCATATTTTGGACTAATTCGCCTAGATTGGTGAATGAGTCCCACTTAGCATTAAGGATAGAATTTCTAGCATTTCAGACCTACTTCTAGTCATCACCATATTTCTAAGTGCACACATTCCATCCTACATTTTGTTATTCTATTTTTCATACATTTCTAGGTCATTTTATAAATCATTGCATCATTTTAGGTTTTAGTATTACATCTTGCATTGCATTTGTCTTTCCAAGTCTTAACTTGGTGGTGAACCCCTCATTGTTTACAAGCAACCCCTAGAACAACCCTATTTCAAGATCTATTTCTCCTTTGCATTGAGATCTCTAGGGCTATCCTTGAATGTAATAGTTGGTAAGTGGGTGTGCTCTAGGTCCTAAGCCATACATCTAGACACAATTTTCAGAGGTTCCACCCACTACAAACCAATTTTATTAGAAGCATAAGACCTATCAAATGTCTCTCTATAGTGGTGCATTGTTATAGAATTTTCATGAGAAGTACTCACCATGTCTATTCTTTGGTTGAGGTGATAAGGTGTCTTGTTAGGATCTAATCCTCTCACTTGGTGAGGGGTTTCAAGGTGGTACATGAACTTGGCATATCCTACTTACCCATTCCTTGGATTCAGATTAACACACAAGTGTGGTGAGCCTACTATAGTTGGACAACCTTTTCATACCACTAAATAGGTTGTGCTTTATGGTGTGTATTCTTGTGGGCACCTTGCGAAGCTCATTAGTGTCCAAGTCACGTGGAAGAAGAACACACGAAAAATTATCCAAGCACCAAAATGAGTCAGTTTACATGTTGTTTACTATTTTTTAACAACATCAAAAATTTAATCACCTAGGTCAAATTACACATTAAAGATCCTCTAATAGATTGATGATTTTGTCGAGACAATGTGACACTTTTGTGCAAATTGACACAATATTTTTATTAAAATAGTGCTTTTGTTTTCACATCGATGCTTTTGCACATCTCGAAGCATTTTCAGGTTAAATAGATATTTAAAATTGTTTATACAATCTAATGCTTCTATCAAAACTTTAGCGCTTTTGTAAATACTTCAACACTTTTGTAGTGAATAGTGTAGCACTATTACAAAATAGCTCGACGCTTTTTTCAAAACTTGAAAATAATAAACTTCAATTTTTTTTTATGATTCTATATTTTCATCCACAAGATTTAAATTGTCTGAAATTAGTGCAAAAAAAATATTTATTCTCTTGTATCAATCATCACAAATGAATTCTTGTTCACTATCACTTTGAGCTTATCAAAACACTTTCTAGGTTGTCATTAGGATCAAACTCATACAAACATCAAACCGTCAACTCCATCATCAAAAAATCTCATTTCAAATAGCAACTTGTCATTTTGACATAAATCATTTGGACTTAATTTTTTCTTCCTATCACCTAGTTTGACCTCATGCTTATAAACAATCTCTTTTCAAGTATTTGGTTAAATTAGTAAAACATCATTTTGGAAAAACTTGTTTTGGGGCCATGAGTCCACTTCAATGTTTGTAAGTTCATCATCATCCTCAAACACGCCCAAAAATTGAGTCTAAGCTTTGTCAAAATTTAAAGTTCCATATCCTTCATCCATTCACACAAATATTCAACATTAGTCCAAAGCCTATCAAGGTGTCATTATTAGCAAAATTTGAGGCAACCAAAACATTTCACCAAGGTCATTTGCATCTAACATCTCCTAGGATTGACACACTCCATCATTCAAACATTGATCCTAGGTCACTTAGGAGTCTTTGCAAATCCAATCTTGAAATCAACAAAACATTTCAAATACAATCCAATATCCAAACTCACTTCCATATAATCCATACATGGGGTCATCATATCCTACTAGCTCCAACAACATAACAACAATGGATATCCCCAATCAAAGCTTTGGAGCACCTTGTCACATGGCAGATTTTAATTAATGTCAAAACTTACAATTCTATCAATCAAACAATCAAAACATGAGTCTTCCCTAACACAACATTAGTTCACCAAGTCAATACATACCAAACATGAACATGTCAAATCCACACATGGTGAATTATGGGATGGATCCATTCACACCTCAACAACACATCATTCAACAAAAATCTCAATATCCATATCAACAACAACTTGAACATTATCAAAACATTGCCTTATATCAACAAAAAACTCCATCCCTACAACAACAACATCAACATCAACAATCACCACATCAACAACAAGACATACAACCCAACAACAAGCCATACAACCCAACAACACCACCAAACGTGAATACACTCCTTTAGGGGAGCCAATCAAGATTGTGTTAGACAAGTTAATCCAATCAAAACATATCTAGCTTCCTAAGCAAATGCATTATCCTGAATGTCGTTTTAAACTCTCATGGTGTGATCACAAGGTTTATTGTGAATACCATAGCTCGTAAAAGGTCATGAAACATCAAACTATATAAGACTCAAAGAACCTCATACAAGACCTCATTGATCAAGGAACAATAACTATTGAAGACAACCTTCAAGATTCATCCATAAAAAATCACATTGACGATGCCTATACCACACACAATGTTGACATACATCAAGAATCATTTTCAAATCATGATCAACATCCTTCACCAATGTCTAGCAATGGTCTATTCCAAGACATATTAACATCATTTCACCTCATGGTTTCAAACATTGGGGATGCCTCTATTTCACCCAATGAGACTAACGACATACATCAAGAGTATTTTTCAAAGCATGATCAACATCCTTCACCAATGTCTAGAAATGGTCCATTTCAAGACATATTAACTTCATTTGACCTCATGGTTGTAAATATTGAAGAGATCCTTAATACAACACTTGATTCAAATCTAGTTGATGATCAAGAGACCCTTAACTTGATTCTCATACCCATGAAGGAAATCTAAGCCAAGAGCCATCACCCACATGTCCGCATCTTGAAGACATCCAAGAATCCTTTGCAAACAATCCATTCTTTGAACTTGATCCATGCCAAGAACCTAATCTAAAGCATACCGAAGAACTCCAAATTAAGTCAAGTTCAAGAATCCATATCTCCTACATACTATCATGATCTAATGAGTCTTTTCCAATACAATAACGAAGATAACTCCAAACTAAGTCAAGATCAAGAGTCCATATCTTCTCATGATCTAATGGGTCTCTTTCAATCTGATAATGAAGATAATTCAAAAATTAGTAAAGATCAAGAATTCATATCATCTCAAAATACTATAATGAATTAGTGAGTATCTTCCAAGCCATACAAATTTTTCCAAATGAAGACCATATCCATACACCAAGCATTCATACATCTACCCATGAGACACATGCTTCCATGAGACACATAGATGATCTTCCAAAACAAGAGTATCCTACTTTCAACATCATTACCAATGAACAAGAGTTTCTTACTCTTAAAATCCTTACAAATGATCAAGGCATAACATAATCCACATAATCTCATAGTGATCATGAGGAAGACTCCTACATTGAAGAACAATCAAAATCCATTTCTACTACAATTTTTGAGGATTCATAGGAGATCATAGAAGATAATCAAGGCAATAGATTGAGCTTACAGGAACATAGTATTACTAATCTATCTTGCCTATATTGTTATACATCTTTTTATAACTAATTTTTTAAGTACTATATGTATTTCAGCACTGCTCCTCCACTGCCGTCCCCCCACCGCCCCCAAACTTAGGCCCCCGTCTCCCATCTCCGAAATGCGTCCCCTGCTGTCCCCCGTCCCCATCTCCGAAACTTCGTGGAACATTGGTACCTAATGACTTTTAGCATAATGTCTGCACCTAAAGGAAATTCCTTCATAGTCTATCATTTGGTTCCAAAATTTGGTGTTGGCTTTCATTTTGATCTCGGCAGGTAGGTGGTAAACAGGACCCATTTCCATTTTATCCCATGCAAATGTGAAGGAGGAGTGTAGAATAAAGGAGGAATGGTCTTTTGAAGATGTATGTCCAGAAGTATATTTACCGATGGAGAATACAGAAGAAGAACCTAAAAATTGTAGTGGCAAATTTGGTAACTGCACCCAAACCGAGTGGCAGAGAAGGTTTCTATGAAGGGGTTGAATTATGGATATGACGTCTTCATGCCAAGAAATGTTCTATTCCAGCACCAAGGGCCTTTCTGTGGCAGGTTTGCCCTATCCTTGGGGAGTTCGCATGTAACATAAAAGAAGGCCTTAGTGCAAGGGCCAACTCTAAGTTTGTCGTCCAGAAAAAGGTTGCCGGTGTTGTAAAATCCATTCGTTCAACTCTGCCAAATATGGCCAAAAATCATGGAAACTAAAAATCAGAGAATGCTCTGTTAAATGTTCATGAGATTGACGACTTATAGCTGTCAAACGAAGGTAAAAGTGTCATCTGACGTACAATGCGTAAATGCTTTGGCCCGCCTTGCAGGCAAATGGATGAGATGAATTTATTATGAACTGATGTTTGGTCGAACTTTGGACTTCTCTCTGCTTCGAAATGACCAGACATTTCCTCTTCTGTCAAGTATTTGTTTCCTCGCAGTTGGTGTTCTCCCATAGCTGTCCTATCTGTTATACGACATTATGGAGTCATTTCACAGTGGTGTTTGTGAAAGAGAATTGTCCAAAGTTGCACAATAAGTACCTTGACCACTGAACATTTGAAACCGTCAGTTTCATGACCACCATAAATATGCATCTACTCTTCGTACCATAGTTTAATGAGGATGTGACGTTTAGTAAGTGGCTGTCATGCCTTTGTAAATGTTAGTCAAGATTTGCAGAGCACGTACATTTAATAATAACTCGACTGATCTCTATACATTAATGATATGAGGTCGGACTTATTATACATTGTTAAGAAGATAAAACGAAAATACAGCGAACATGAATATAAAATAGCAAAATTCGACGTAACAGTAAAAATCGAAGGCTAAGAAGCGTTCAATCGTCTTGCACGATGTCATCCGTTGATTGCTGGAAATAGCTTACCTCAAATAGGAAACCGGCGTAAATATGGTTATATGAGGGATTACAAGTTAAACCCTTGCATAAAAGCTGATGTTTTGATGTTTTATTCTTAATAGAAAACTGTATTTTATCACTTAAATTTCTTTTACGTTGAGTATTATGACTCATTTCTATTTCTCAAATACGTCAAAAGAAAATCATCGAAAATACATTTATAAGTATTGTTTTTGGATTCGATTGTGTTTGTATTTTTGCATGAACGTTTTGGATCACACTCCGTGATCCATCATCAGGATAGTAGAGAGCAAGAAATCACACTCCGTAATCCATCATCAGGATAGTAGAGATTCATTGCTCTCTACTATCCTCATGATGGATCATGGAGTGTGATTTGAAATGTTGATGCAAAAATACAAACACAATCGAATCTAGAAGCAATACTGATTTATAATATGGATTGTGGAAATATGATATCTTTAATACATCTTATGCTAGACCATATACAAGTACAAGTAAAATCGATCAACGAAAAGGAGTATTACATCAATGATATATAAATATCAATTTTGTATAGTTTAGGATCTAATTCTTGATCATTTATTTATATAATTAATATAATGATTCAATTTTTTTAATTTTTTAAAATAATTTTTTAATAATTTATTTTTGTGATATTAATTGTAAAAAAAATTAATTTAAATAATTATGTACATAAATATGATAGATATATAAAAATGAAATTTGTAATTTATGGTTTCTTTTTTTAATTTAAAGTTTTTTTTTTTAAGAGTATAATTTAATAAAATTATACATCAATAAATGATCTTTTTTTGTGTAAATTTAAATTTGTATCTTACATTTTCACAATTACATATATTTGAATATATCTTATCTGTGAATACATATCTATATACATATTGATCATTTATTATATCTATTAGCAATTTCATGCCTTTGAACAATCTTACAATGTGCAAGATCAATCCCATGCCATGCAAATTTATCCAATATTTAAAATATTAAAAATTCAAGCCAACTCTTACCAATTTTACTAATTATTATGAATCGATTAAAGAGAAGAATCATTATAGGAATGCTTCACTTTGGAGCATTAAAAGGAGCTCAACTTATACAATTAATCATTTTAGGACATTAGTATAATTGAAGAGTGTTATCTTTGAATATTTTTTTCTCTAAATTTAGCCTAATCAAGAGGGTTGACTTAGGAGAATATGAACCTTGATATATTTTCATTCGCTAAGGTATTTTTCAATGCTACTAATCCTTAATAGTTAGTGAAGTAGTGATTACAACAATTGGATTACAAATGATTACATTGTGCTAGATCATAATAGTGGTGCAAAATTGATCTAATTCATGAAATTGATAAGAACATAATATAAGTTGGTACAAAATTTGATGGAAACAAGCATAACAAGTTTATCTATTTTTCTATATTAAATAATCATATTATGTGCTACATCAAATTTTGTTATGTTGATAGACATAATTAGAATTGAAATAAGAAATAGAGTGTAATCATGTGGATAAGTTAACATAAAACTATGAAAGAGTCCACATAAAAAATATATATTAAATATCATTTAGTAATCATAATTACAAAAAAAATCATTTGCTACAAAATACAAAATATTTACTAGACCATGTAGGGTTTGGTTTTACATTTGTTTCCCATATAACACAGTGAATTACTATCTTTTTCTTCCCTTACATGAAGACAATTTTTTGCTTTAAATTGTCCCTTACATACATATTTAATAGTTATGATCACATACATTAGAAAAAACTAACATGTTAGAAAGATACATAAATTTTATAATAAACTAGGTTTGGTTTTTCCTTCAGTTCTACTACTACTACATCCTTGATCATCTCTTGGTGTATCATGAATTACATTATGCCTCTAACTTTTCTCAAAATTTATCTCTTTTTCCAAGGTTTTAGTTGAGTATTTTTATTGTATTTATTTTGAAATTCAAGGTAGTTGTTAATGAATGGAATGTTGTCATCATTATTGAACTAGCAATTCCTTCCATATCTCACCTCTGCTCTATTAATATCCACAGACCCTTCCTTTAGCATTTTCACAAAATTTTCATTTGATATCTCCACCGTTAATGTCACCTACATAATAATATTATGAAACACGAGTCTTCTAAAAGACTATGTAAGTACCCTCCTAGTACCCTAAAAAATATACTCATTTCTAGCCTTCTAGATTTCCCATAAAATATAAGATGGCAATACAATCCAAAAAAATTATACGAATTACTTAAATTTTCCTCAAAAAAATAGTATCTCCTACTATTTGATCTTAACTTTATCCCCCCAATCCATAATATTTGTTAGAAACATGTTCCAAACTTTTTTTGTAAACAAACATTCAAAGAAAATATGCCTTTAATGCTCTCAATTTTTTTACAAACTAAACAAATGCTCAACCCTAAATTGGGTAGCTTAAAAGGATTTTTTTGCATCATAAATATCCATTTAAAACAAACAATGTTTGGTTCAATAATATTAGACCAAAACATCTTGAAAGTTTTTATCCATTATGCTTCTGAGAGGTCAAGATTCCAACATCTTTTAAAATAGTTGGTAAGGTCTTGAGTAGAAGTTAATGTTTTATAAATTATTTTATATTTTAAGTTTAAGATTTTAGATCCATTAGTCCAAGTTATTTTTTCAATAAACTCATTGTCTCTTATATTGTAACCCGGTAGTTGCATGCTTTTGTATGCCTCCCTAAGGATAGAGTAAGTTCTCCAATATGATGGAACAAATTTGTATTTTCTACTCAAATCTATCAATGATTTAATCTAGTTACTATCCAATATATCCTTAAAGCATCTAATACCATTTAAATGCTAGGTTTTAGCTGAACAACCTTGCAACAAAGCAATGGGCTTACCTTTTTTAAATATGTTCCACCAAATTGACCTATCAAGGTACATCGTACTCTTTTCCTAATCCATAAATTCACTGCTCTTGATTTGACATCTAATAGTCTCTCATGCTTTCCATGAGGTCTTGAACACATTTGATCCACCAGGAAAAAATGGAAATCTTCCAAAATAATGTCATTTATAGAGATTTTTCCAACTTTTAGCTTGTTTTAGAACAGTTGAAATGATATTGTTCATGACCAAAACCTTCCAGGGTTCATTTCCATTTAAGGCTTTAATGATCCATTTTCCATCCAACAAGATTGTAGGAGTTGTTGATTCAACCCACAAAACCTAGAAATCACCTACAAGCAATAACCTATCACAATAGAGAAGATCAACAAAGAAAGAGTGTACCCAATTGCTTGAGAATTGTATTGATGCAAAATAACCTAGATGAATGATTACAATAGAAATAAATCCTTATAAAAAGGAGATAGAAACCCTAGATCTAAACCCTAGGTGATGATTAAATTAGCTTATGATGAGTGTCATTCTCCTATGCAATGAGACAACATTAGTCAATCTAATAATTAAATATGTAATTCCTAAGTTTAGCTTAAGTGAATAAAGTAAGAGGTGATCTAATTAATTAATTAATTTATGAATTAGATGATTAGCCTATTACTCCAACACCCCCTTTAAGATGAACTTAGGGAGTTGCTAAAAACTAATGAAGGATGCATGAATGAATGCATGAAAGCATGAATGGGTAATGTCTACTAGGCCATGTTAGGTACCCATGTACATATGTAATGTAAAAGAAATCTCTCATAAACGGGTGTAGTAATGGAAAAAGTAGCCTTTTTCCCTTACTTGGTTTGATAATTGACATTAAAACTGAATTAATGGTGTCTTGGAGTAGTGTTGTAATGTGTTGTGCACATTCACATAATTCTAGGCCCTTTATTTGATTAAAACATGTCTTTATTGATCTTTTGCAAAGGTGTTGTGAAGTGTTGTAACACACTTTCACACTTTTCTAGGATTTATTTACTTAATTAAGCTTAATGGGCTCCTTCTTAATAAAATATATTTAAATTTGTACCTTATTTAGGCATTGTAAAGTGTTGTAAAGCACTTTCACATTTATCTAGGATGGTCTTAATTAATTGTGGTTAAATGGATTTAATTAACCCCTCTAATTCAAATTTAAACCTTATTTATGACACCTCCCAAAGATCTATCTCGACACCCATGATTTAAATAATGTCAGTGTATACATTAAATGCTTGCATACACATAGGTTGACCTAAGCCTACTTAGGAATTTATTGTTGTATGACTCATTGACATAGACTAGATATTTTCTAGATATTTTCCTGATATTTTCCTGATATTTTGCCTAGCTAGTTTATAGATTGGAGAGGTGTTGATACACCTCATGCTTGGATATTTCTCCTTTATAAGGAGACCCTTGACTGTCTAATAATATGGAGGAGCTTATGCATTATCTGTGCTTGATTAAATCATCTCTGTGATCTGGGAGTTCTTTCATGGTATTAGAGCAATCAAAGAAGTTTTTAGGCCAACACATTCTTCTGTCGAAATCCCTATGTATCAGGCCAAAGGGAGGTGCAAATTTTAGTTTGCGAGGCACATTTTTCATGCTAGCCCCGTCAAAGGCGTTGCACAATTTTATTTCTCCTTGATATTGATCCACCACACACTCTTGTCGAGGCTGTCATTTTTGGACAAAGATTTTGGGGCTCATCTCTAGGCAGAAGGACTCGTCTGCTCCAAGCACACTGTCCTCTATTTTATTTTTGTCTGATTTGATCCTTTTACTGACATCTTCTGTGTAGGATTTGTTGTTGTATCATTTCTTCTACAACAGTAAAGGGATTTTTTTTTTGTTGGGCTTATCCTCCGTAAAAAGAAGCCGCCCTTGAATTCCACTTCCTTGTAGCTTGTGAGGATGCTATTTGTCTTAGAGGGGTCATCTTGTGAGGCAGTGCATCTTATTATTTGATGATACCTCAACTTACATACCTCCATCGAGCCATGTTTGAGTCAACAACCAGAGGCATGTTGGAATTTTGGGGTGTTTGAAACCTTCATTAGATCTGGTGGAAGTGGCAGCCGAGAAGAGGCACATTTGGAGGTTCTATTTGGTGCAAATTTCTTGAGACTGCAATTTGTGTTTGGAATTCTCCTTTAGGCTTGGTCATCAGCCTCATCACAGGCCTCTTTGCTCACCCTCTCTACTCCCCACGTGGTCATTGGATGTTGTTGTTGATTGCCAAAAGGAGAATCGACTTGGCATAGAGAGGTGACATGATCTGTGGTAGCCTTCCATTATTTGTTGCATCATCTCCAAGCAATTCCAATATATTTTTGGATAGAGGCGTCTAGTTTGATTTTTGCATGTAATTGTTTTTCCCTCTTATTTTTCTTATCTTGCATTTTATTGTTTCCTTTTGATAGAATGCATTTAACACAATTTATGCAAATCTAATCAATTATCACCACAAACATTAATTGTTTGATCAAATGTGAGAAAACATTAAAATTCATAAGGGGGAACTTATTAGAGATTCATGCACTAACTTATAAAGTGCTAAAACTGGGGGATCATCTAATCTGGAGGGGTTATTAATGCATTGATTTTCTATTGTCTAAAGGAATTAACCTATTTGTAATCATGGGATATGAAACCCACTCTTCTGTAATCAACCTAAAAATGGGAAACTATAAGTCTTGGTGTGAAGGCATGGGTATGTGCAGGATCATGATGGGCCAAAAAGTGGCAATATGATGGGTATGTGGTTGACAAGTTTTTTTTAACCCAAAATTGATGAAACAAAAAGGGTTTTTTAAAGGAGATTATCAACTTTCCACCAATATAAATTATGTCTTACTTTGAATTTAATAAGTAATTATTATTCATTTTCTATTTGAATTACGACTAAAGTCTTGATTGATAGTCTGATTGAAAAACATCTATGGCTTTAAAACAGTATCACATTTTTTGAATCCGAAACATGCATCACATTCTATGTTTTGCATACTAAAGGATTAAAAAAAGAAAATTTGAATTTCATAAAGTTTTGACCAAGTTTAGGTGGTCAGACATACGAGTTTTTATATTTTTTAAAAGTTGTAATAAAAAAAATCATAATTAATTATTTACTTAGAAAAAAATTACAAAAATATATGCATCACATCAAGACATGAGTCCTCTACTTTTATCTAAAATATTATAAAAAATAATTATCATTTTATTGTGGTTAGGGTAGTGGATAGACACCTAGTTCTTATTTTTCCCACGAAATTTAAGTACTGCATTGAAATTTCAAATTTTCACCAAATAATTTTTTTTTTTTTAATCAAACCTAGTAGTTTAGAAACTACATTCAATTTTCTATAGATTTTATTCTTACATATTTTTGAAATAATATAGATAACTTATTCAAATTTTTACGTCAAGTTGCCTAACTTTGATTTTTTTGAATTTTTTGCCACTTAAGGGCCTATTTTTTCCATGATGATCCTGCACATACCCACATCCTGAAACATCTCAGGTTCCATAATCTCATGCCATATATGTATGAACTTATCCCTGAACTAGGTAAACAATCTCATAAGGATAAATGGTTTAATAATCGTTCAATCATATTCGTGGATTAATCGATTTGCATATTCCAGATGACTCTTTGTATGTCATCATGGATATTGAATGTCCACATGCATTCTGGATCAAAATTTGGGAAATATATGGAGACTCCAATGTTTCTACCTTCCTACATGATCCTGCTATGATCACAACTCACATCCCACATCATGATTCAGATACATAGCATCCAGTTGACATAGAGGAAATCATCATTCCTCCACCTCCTGTTGCTTCATCGGATTTCAGAGTCATTTCTTCGAGAGCTTCCAACACTTCTTTGCAATAGGATATTTGTCTTCCTAGCATTAATGATTGGGATGCATATCTACCTGACATTTCATGTCTTTTCGTAGAGTCCCGCATTGCTGACATGGAAGCACACATTGAGGACATCATTCTTCTTTTTTATGACAACTTCAATAAAGTTGCATCAGACTTGTCTTCTTCAGATATGATTACTCTTCCTTCACCTACATCAACTTCTATAGTGATAGTATCTGATTCTTATGGTTCTAGTTATCCCCATACATCTATGGTTCTTGTGGTCCTTGTTACATAATCTTCTATAATACATGATTCATTCCATTAGTATTCGTCACATGTTAGCATTGGCTTGGAGATTCCTAAGCAACATTCAAAGAAATCATGGGCACCAACATCATCATTCTTGGATGAGCTTCAACTCTGTTCAAGATCATACATACATCTCTCACATGGCAAGATATCCTGCATCTTCAGTTGGTTTCATTTCTTCCCAAAGGAAGGAACATTGTGAAGCGTTCTTGGAACTTTATCTACATCCTCTGTCAACTATCTAACTTTAATGTAGCAGGACATGTATTATGGGGGGTCTCATAGAACTTCTATCATTTTCTCTCTTATGGAGGAAATCATATATTGTACTTAGTGAAAGAAGTAGTACTTCTTCAAGTGTATAATTTTCATGCATCTTTTCTCTCTTTTGGAGGGTAGCATTTTCCCACAGGGTTTTCTACTTTTCTCCATTTCATGAGAGATTACTTTGTATATGGGTACCTTACCAGGCTAGTAGCCGAGACCCATTTATCCATGCCCACCTAAATTATGCTTAAGGGGGGTTTTAGTGTATACATTAAATGCTTGCATACACATAGGTTGATCTAAGCCTACAAAGGCATTTATTGTTGTATGACTCATTGACATAGACTAGATATTTTCTAGATATTTTCTTGATATTTTGCCCAGCTAGTTTATAGACTAGAGAGGTGTTGATACACCTCATGCTTGGATATTTCTCCTTTATAAGAAGACCCTTGACTATCTAATAATTTATGGAGGAGCTTATGCATCATCTGTGCTTGATTAAATCATCTCTGTGATTTGGGAGTTCTTTCAAATAATATAACATTTAATTGGGACAAAATTAGGTCCTAGAATATGGTGTCAGGACCCATTCACCCTAGGTGGTGAATGGGTTATCCCTTAATAGGACCCCCCTTTCTGAGTTAATGTAATGGGTTTTTAATGTAATTTCCATCCCTTGAGGTTAGGTCCTAGAAAATTGAGCCAAGACCCATTCGCACTACGTGGAAAATGGGTCCTCCCTTAATGAGGAACCCCTTTTCAAATTTAATTGTGGCGGGAATTTAATAAAGTTTTCTTCCATATTTGGTGTCAGCCTTAATTGCTTGAATTTCAAGGGTAATCTCCTAATTTAGTATAAATAAGGGTTAATTCACATCATTTTCATCTAGCAAGTTTATGAGATATTCTAGCAAATTCAAGAGAGCATTATAGAGCATCAAAAGAGCATTCATAAGGCATTTCAAGGCATATTTCAAGTGTCTATTATAGAAATTCAAGATCATATCATCATGACAAGGGTTTCATGCATTCATGTATGTTGAGCTAAAGAAGTGGATGTAGCATTGAAGATCTACTTGCTAGAATTGTTCACATTATCCAAGGATCCAAGATCTACATTCTTCATGGCCAATACATGTTAGTTTGTAGATTTTTTTCACAAGACATCATCTAAGGTGATGTCGATTGCATCATCTCATGTTTCATGCTTTATTTCATCATTTGGTTTAATTACCTACAAGGGGTTTGATTGAGGAAAACCCCCATTCACTAAAAAACAACAATTTTTTCTTCCCTTGAATGTGTAATTACAGTTTTTTAGGTTGAAGATCAAGTGGAGCAAGTTTGGAGCAAAGTTTTCAAAGTTTTCAAGTTGCAAAAGTTGTCATCTAAAGTGAAAAATCAAAGATTTGAAGCTACAAAATTATCTACAAACATCCAGAAGCTGATAACTAGGATTTTGAGAGTGCAAAAATCAAGGAAAAGGACTCTGATCTCAGTTTTAGAAACCCTAATAGGGACCCATTCACCACTGAAGGAGAATGAGTCCTCTGTAGCCTAAAAACAACAAGTTTTTGACAAGGTACACAACATTTTATGCTCTAAAAACCTCCCTCATAGTTTCTATAACAGTTAGGTATCATTTCTAATTGTTATTTGTATCTTATTTTACACATAATTGAGTGAAACACCCCTTAGAAAAATAATAATTTATCATCTTGTTCATTAAACATTTTGGTGAACCCATTTTAAGGTGTTTCATTATGGTGAACCTGACATATTGAGCATTGCAATTTTTTGATTTTTGAAGTCTATTTTGTATCTTACGTTGGATCTTGCATTCATTAGCATTGAATTAAGATCTCATTTAGGACTACTTGTTTTGCATTGAAACCTTACATCTCATCTAGCATACTGGTTTAGACTTGCATTGTTTTGCATCTCTCTAAATCTAAAAAATACAAAAAGAAAATTAAATTATTTTGCATCTCATTTAGATCTCATACAATTACATTTGAAAATCCAAATAAAATTGCATTTCAATTTAGGTCTTGCATTTCATATTTTCATTGCATATTTACATTACATTTATGGAAAATTTGAAACTGAAATTCTATGTCTGAGACCTGGAACTAAAAGATATTACTGAAAGCTTGAAAATCATTAAAAAATAGTTTTAAAATACCTAACCAGGACCCATTCGCCCTTACTGGCGAATGAGTCCCTGTTAGCTACTGATCTGCATTTTTTGGACATTAAAATCTCAGTTTCTAGATTCTATTTGGTACTGTTACTTTCTTGTTTTAGTTTCCTAATTTGTTGTTTCATCAAATTCATTATATTTAGCTTAAATTTCTTCATTTCAGTGCATTATTAAAATTCAAAATTGCATTCAAACATTTCATTTTCAGCTTATTGCATTGTGTAATTAGTAAGTTACTATGTTTACATCTGAAATTCTAAAAATGGGAATTTTTTAGGCAATGTGTGGAAGTCCTTGTTCTCTTTGGTTGATGTTTGAAGTTGTGTTTTTGGCAATGACCCTAATGAAATCGAACTTACGAATGTTCACACAACTCCTAATGCATGTCCTCCTTGTGATGTTGACATCATTGGAGAAGATGATTCCAACATGAATGGATTCATAAATGATTACCTTAATAACATTGAGTCCAATGCATCCTTTTATCCTTCCATGCAACAACCAGCATAACTTGAGATGTCTGGTCTTTTACATCCTAAAATTGAGTCCCAAGTTGAACCTAAGTTCCCTACCATAGGTGAACCTAGCTCCTCTAAACAAGCAAAAAATAAACCATTATATGTCAATAAAGTAACCAACACATCAATCAACCTTGAAGAGACATATGGAAAAGGATTCACAATCTTATGTAAACAAGGATGTGATACAATAAGTGAACATGAAATTCATCAACTCCTAGAGAAAATACCAACTAAGAATACCAAAGGGTTAGGATATCAAAATCTCCCTCCTGACATAGATGCTCTAATCCCTTAAGAATACCTAATGCTTCCTAATAACAGTAGGATTCTCTTAGATCCTCCTCTTGATATAAGTGTCCTCCTTCCTGAAGAAGAACCCATACCCCCTAACAACAATGATAACAAAGACAAGATCATCTCAGGACCTCTTTCCCTAATTCCATCTTGAGAAGTTAGAGAATCTAGCAAGCGTAAGATTCTTTACAAGTTAAAGAAACTAAAGTTCCCTTGTCTGCCACCTGGAAGTGTGCATAGGAGTGAATTTGCACCCCTTGTACAAATTCCCCTTTCACATACCCTCACCTTAGAAAATAAAACCCGAAGGTGAAATTCCACATCACCCACCTACCTTCCATCCACCTGGCATTTTTCCTTTGTGTTGGTGAAGGAATATTTGTCGGGGACAAACACGCAACACACGAACATTTGTGCGCCACACTGTTGTCCCTAATGGATTCCTACATTTGAAGTTGGTAGATGCATTACACACTCGATTGGGGCTGAATTTTAACGTCCCTTTTCAACCAACCAACCTGAAAATGGCTTATTCCTTCTCATCCCACCTTTAAAAAAATTCATTCTCACTTAATTTCATCCTCTAGAAATCCTCTACACATTCAGTCACTTCCTCTCTCCACATTTCACACTCTCAAGAAAAATTCTAGCACACCATTGTGAGCATTGCAATAGATTTGAAGCTCCATGAACTCCACATTGCAAGTGTGAAGCAAGCCATAGGAGTTGTGGGCTTGGAGTCTTGTGAGACCTCCCTTCATCACCACTGCAACTGTGGTGACTTTTCCAAGTCCATACCTTGCATTCTCCTCCATTGGCTAGTGATATTTTGGGTGGAGGTGGTAATGCTTCACTCCTCTCCTTTGTTATTTGATAGAGTAGCGTAGTATTGTTTTGTAGTGTTCATTGCAATCTTTCTTTCTACTTTCTTTATTGCATATTCTACTCCATTGCTTTTTGGCTGTCCCTGGAGGTGGAAGCACCAAAACGGGGGTCTGACTGAGGTAGGCCCCTATACAACCCCAACAATTTTCCCTCTTTCTTATGTGTAGGTGGATGTACATGTGGAGCTAGCTGGTGAACTGGTGCTTTTGTGAGATCATCTTCGTCACCCTAGCTTTCATTTATTTGCTTTATCATCTCTGTCTATATTTTTTGTACTTTCTTATTCTATTTTTCCTATCACAATCAACTAGCTAGCCTCTCAATAGGTTTTTAGGTAGTTTTTATTGAAGTTGGTGTTTTTTGGCTGTACAGATGTAAAAGTGTGCTAGAGAGATGCCAGCACACCAGACTATCATCCCAAAACCACACTACCATCCTCAGACAAAGAGTTGTCTGAGGTGCATTACCGACTCCAAAACCTAGACCGCCTAGCCTAAACCTAAAGTTTGGATCTGAAGAGTGACATAAGTACTACATAGTGCTCTTCGTTCTTGATCCCCATCCTTTAGAGTGAGGTAAGTTAGGGAATCCCTCTGCTCTTGGCTCTCTGTGACCTAGAGCCTTGACGTGGTTGGTCCCCCTCTCTTACCATTTTGGTGAACCTGACATGAACAACGTCTACCCATTTGTCTGTGTTGAGGCTTGTCCCTCGTGCCTTGAGATTGAACTGTAACCTTGAGTGTTGTGAAGGTTTATGAGCATCACAACCCAGTCCATAACTTCCAGGTATGTTGTTAGACGAAGCATGTGACACTTACCAATGGAGAAGACAAAGGTCACTTCTAGTTTTTCCTCCAGGGTATGTGCATGATCATGATGGGCCAAAAAGTGGCAATATGATGGGTATGTGTAGGGTATGTGGCTGACGACTTTGTTTTACCTAAAATCAAGATGAAACAAAAAGGGTTTTTAAAGGAGATTCTCAACTTTCCACCAATATAAATTATGCTTTACTTTGAATTTAATAAATAATTATTATTCATTTTCTATTTGAATTACGACTAAAGTCCTGATTGATAGGGATTGAAAAACATCTATAGCTTTCAAACAATATCACATTTTGAATTTGAACATGCGTCACATTCTATGCTTTGCATACTATAGGATTAGAACAAAAATAATTTCATCAAGTTTTGACCAAGTTAAGGTGGTCAGACATACGATTTTATGTTTTTAAAAGTTGTAATTAAAAAATTATAATTAATTCTTTACTTGGAAAAAAATTATAAAAAAATATGCATCACATCGGGACATGAGTCCTCTACTTATATCTAAAATCTTCTAAAAAAAATATGATCATTTTATTGTGGTTAGGGTGGTCAGGATACGTACTTATTTTTTCCATAAAATTTAAATGCTCTGCATTGAAATTTCAAAATTTCACCAAATAGATATATATTTTTTAAATAAACCTAGGAGTTTAGAAACTACATTCAATTTGATACAGATTCTATTCTTACATATTTTTGAAATAATATAGATAACTTATTCAAATTTTTACATCAAGTTTTCTAACTTTGATTTTTTTAATTTTTCGCCACTTAAGGGCCTATTTTTTCCATGATGATCCTGCACATACCCTCTAGTTTCTCCACTTGTTTAGCTAATGAGTTTAAGGTAAGTGCAAGAAGTTGGGTCCACATTTAGGGGAAATGTCATTTTTTCAGCTTTAAAACAAACGCCCATTCATTTTTTAAAATAGGTACCCATTTTGAAGTGGGAACTTGTTCCAAAAGGTTTGAAACTCAGAAGAGATGTTTTTCATATGGATATAGGCTAAGAAAAGGCATGGTAACCCGACCTTTAGCCTTTGACCTGCAACTAAAAATATAAGGCAGATTGAAGAAGAATGTCCAACTTTGGCAATATGGTTGATGGACTTTTTTTCTGAATCAATCTATGAAATTAAAACCTATTAGATAACACAATGTCTAGTTTCCAAATATATAGTTTTTATTAAGATTGGATTATATTTGTTATTTTTTAATTAATTTCTAAGCAAACTAGTCCTTAAACTTGAAATATCAGGCTTTTTTTATTTTTTAATAACTTTTTTTGGGTTAAGTTTCTTCTAAAAAAAAAATTATATGGCATCAATCTTCAGACAATTCTCTACACAATGAAAAAAAAATATTCAAAAAATGTTTAGTTTAGGTCCAATTATGCTGTCTGTACACGTTGATTTTAAAAATCATCAATTAAGGCCAATAAAAATTCAATTAAAAAAATATATTCAAAAAAAAATTACAAAAAAAATTCCTCATCAATATTCATATTGTGAGCTCTCTTTCCCTAAAAGGAATTAGAAAAATACTTTTATTTGGGTCAAAAAGTGGTGTCCGTACACGTCCATGGTATGGTTAAAAAATAAAAATAAAAAAAGTGGTTTTTATACATCCCTATCAAAATTTAATTTCTGTCATCTGGGTATTTGAATAAATTACATATTTGGAAACTAGATTCAAAATTATAAATTGCATATTATTGACTTTTTTTAAGATTCATTTTGTAAGTGCCTCAAATTTTCATTTCAAGTGTGACAAATTCTAAAAAACAGCAAAAACACTTCCACTTTTTGAGCTTTTTGTGGAACCAACTTCTTGCATCAGCCCTTTACCACTGGCTTTCTTATGGGCTTCACTAATGAGATGGGTTTCATAGATGAGACCACTCACATTCCTACTCCTCCAACATCCCCCATGGATTCATTCATGGACAAGGATGTGGCTGTGCATGTCCCTGCAAAAAACCTTTTGGCATTCAATAACAAGTTAGTAGACCTTGTGCACCATTTGGAGAAAGCACCAAACATGGTGAGAGTCACTACACTTACTAGCGAATTGAGACATTTTTTGGGAAAGGATCGGACAAGCATATAATTCTTACGTGGCATTGCCAATCTAACTGAAGCTTATGTCCCTTTGTATAGGCCTAGATCTAGTACCACCTGAGGATAAGTGCTTGATACTTATGAAATACAAATAAGCATTTCAATTCCTACCACATCTATATTCATGGCTGAAATAGGCCCCTCAATCAATGTCTCTTTTGCCTCTCAAAAGCCTCCCACTATCAAGGTGAGTAAGACACCCCTTGGGTTCAATTTCACCCCTCCTACTACTCCTAGTGGCGGAGGCTCTAGTGGAATGAGTGGTGGTGGTTATGGTAGAGGAGGTGGCTCTAGTGGAGGCCATGGAGGTGGCTTCGGTAGTGGAGGTGGCTTCAACGGTGGTCACAGTGGTGGTGGTGGCTTTGGAGGTGGTTCTAGTGGCAGTGGTTTTGGAGGTTCCATTGGTCGCTTGTCATCTATTGACCTTGTTTTGAACAACTTGCTTCAGAATATGGGTCGCATGCAAATCCAGCTGGCCAGTCTTTCCTAGGCCTTGGACCAACCTATTTTTCAACCATTTTTCTGACATAGCCCATTGTCAGTAACAATCCTAAGTACTCACTTCCCACAAGGAATGGAGATTCCCAAATTTGAGAAATATGATAGAAAAGGAGACTCGCAAATGTATAGGTCTTCCTTTAATGTCATGTGTATAGAATTCTTCCATCACGATGTGTTGATGGAAAAAGTATTCCCTTGATCTCTTAAGGATACATCGCTCGAGTGGTACTGTTCCTTACCAGACAACTCTATTTTCTCATTTGATCAACTTGTAAATCAACTTCTCTGATAGTTCCATGCCAACATCAAACCGAAGATGAAATTTTTGGGTCTTGTCCGATGCAAGCAAGGGGACAATGAGAAGATAATTGATTTCATAGCATAGTATCAAGCACTCTTTTCTTAGATCTCGTACCTGCTGCCTGACTCTGACGTGCAAAAGGTTTTCATATTAAACTTGTAGAGACCATAGGAGGAAAAGTTTTCCCTTATGAAATACCCTTCTTTCACACATCTATGTGTAGAATTACAGGAGTATCAACAAACAGTAGTTTAGTTCGGAGAATCCTCCTTGTGCTCCCATTCAAAAGGGAAATACATTGTATCAATCTTAGGGAAGGTAAGGCTGTTGTGATTGTAGTAGCCACAACAAATGATAACTGCCTCAAGCATAACAGAAAGTTCACAAAGTTAGCAAAATCTTATTCTTCCATCTTGCAAAAGTTGCTAAAGGATAAGATCATAACCTTGGAGAACCCGCAACCTCTCAAGGAACCTTACCCTCATTGGTACGATGTGAATTCCTTTTGTCAGTACCATTGAGTCAACGGACATGTTGTATGTGCCCACATCAAGAGATATAGGACTACATTGAGGACGATACACTATTTGTCTCAATGGGAGTAGACAAAATATGAATAAATCGGTGGCAAAAGAAAATAGTGAGTTGCAGATATACACAAACCTATTTCCATCACATTCTGCTAACTTAATTATTGATCCCTCTGATTCTACCACTTAGCCCTTGGTGTATGTCAACATGGTTACAGTTACTCCTATGTAACCTACGACTGGTTCACCAGACGTAATGTTCCCTTCGCAGGATCCACCCTTGAACAACAAGCCCTCTCCCCTCTACATTCCTGCTCGTTTGAATGGGAATATTGGGTGAATGTCATTACCAAGGAGATGTTGTGGTTGAATTCATTACAAAGGGCAGAGTATGAAGAAACAAAATCCACCATTCGTATGCACGATGGCATCTCTCTCAAGTCATATGGCTCGATCACTCTTTCCATCCTAGTTGGATTTAGGGTCGTAAATAAAATATTTGATGTTGTCTCAGAGTTTGATTTGTTTAGGGTGAAGTTAGGCATACCTTGGATAAATTTCATGAACAAAATTGCTTTTGTCATTCATAAGTGTTTGAAATTCACCCACGAGGGTTTTGTGCACGTTATGCATGACATTGGATATTAGCTATTAGTGTCTCGTGGGGGCTACTCATTGGATCATTTTTGGCCCACCTCAGTCAGTCTGCTTCCCCCAAGAAGGGACCTACTTTACCAAAACTATGTGAAGTATAAGACTGGGGGAAAAGGACAGTCGAATTTCACCCTTCCGATAGTGTAGCACCAAGTTGCCCCCTCTTCTCAAAAGGGAAAGGAAAGGCCCGCTCACCCTCAGGGTGCCTCTTCCACTCCTCTTTTTGAAGAAGATTTTTGGATGAATACTCCTGAATTTTACATGAGAAGTTAAATTGTGCCTGCTTGGTGCAAAGCTAAGATTGGGATATCAGACCTTCCTACCATGTCTCCTGGACCTTGGCTGGACCTTGGCCCTACCTATACGATAGAAGAAAGGGTCCCCATGGGGAATCCTCTATGTCTTAACCTCTGTGGCCTCTCACTGCTCCTCCTAAAGTAGTGAATGGGAAGAGGCATGCCACCGAGGCACTAGAGTTGAACCCCCTGTTGTCTCTCAACCTATTCCTCTAACTCCCATTTAGGAGTCTGTCCCTCCACCAGAAATGACTTTGATGGACACCCCTATGGCTGAGCAAGAGCCTTTCATCCCTTTGTAGCTCCTAGCCTATAGCTCTAAGAGTCATAGAAACTTCCTTACGTGCAAATGCAAGCGCTAATGAAAGGCTCTAGCAGTTGAGCAGGCCGCTTTGAAGAAGAAGGAAGAGGAGATGACTGCCCCTACTTCAGGGCCTCTTGATGCATCCTCAGCTCTCCTCCCCTCTCCTTCCGTTCAATTGAGTTTAGTCTTTCTCCCGGTTCTTGCTGTGAGTGGAAGTACATCTTACCCTAAAAGGGTGTAGGTGTTTATCGCTCCTTCAGTTGAGCCGCCCCTATTGATGTCCCTTTTGGACATCTCACCATTTCCTAAACCTGTGGACATGTCAAATACTTCAATGGTGTCCACTACAGTTTTCTCCTCCTCCACCTCCTTCGTGCCTCTTGCCTCGTCTGTGGGGATTTTGCATCCTCCGACGAAGTAGAAAGTGGAGGTTGGCCCTTCTAGCAATGGAGGGCATAAGAGGAGCCCACCTTCTGCAAAGGGTGTACCTACGCTAGCTTGTTCTATCTTAGTGACTGAACAAGTTTTGGCTTCCCCTGAGTTTGTCACTGCTCCTGAGTCACTCGATGAGCCAAGCGGTGAATCTCGAGCACCATCCTCCCCATCTATTGAGATATGACATGGAACTCTAGTAAAGTGCATGTTTAACTCTTTAGATGAAGTTTCAGCCTTGTCAGCGATCTTCGTGAAATTGCTGACCATAGCTCCACAAGAGCCAAGCAGAGAAGACCTTGCAGTGCCTTCTTCCCTATCCCTTGTTGCGGGAGAGTCAAAAGCTCCTACTCTTAATATTCCACAACTACAAGATCATCTGCCTTCCCCTTACAATGATCTAGATTGGGAAGTGGATGAATTCTTGGTCGATGAGTGTTAAGTGGAGGCCTCTTGTTTATCTTTAGAATAGATGTGTTCCCCATGCTTGGGTTATGTGTTCATGGATGACCCTTGTCACCCTTGTTGGTGCCTATATACAAGAGTGATTTTGTGTCGTAAACCTTATTCTATTTGTATCATCATTCTTCCTCTGTTATGTGTATTGATTTTCGACAAATTGGGGATGATGCAAAGCATTGGGGGAATTTAGGCTTCCCTTCCATGTTGACCCAATTTTTTATTTTTACTTTGTCTTCTCGTGCATTCTTCACATGGTCTTATATAGTAGGGGGTTGATGACAGTTCATTTATATACTATTATTACACTTATATATATTTATGAGTAGCTCTGACCCCAAAATATCAGATCACCCCTGTGTTTCTTGTTCATGCTATTTCTCTTTTACTCTTTTATCTTTCTCTCTTCTTTGCTTGAGTTGTCCCTCGTGTGTGTGACAACGTTCTTGTCACAATGTTTCAATTTTTAGAAAGTGCATTCATTGTCAATGAATCTTTTCTTGAAAGTCCTTGCAAGCCTTTTCAAAAATCGCATTCTCAACTTGGACCCCTAGTGGATCACGTTTCCTTTATCATGGGTTCGCAAAGAAAGAACTCGAGGACTTTCCTCCAAGGTGAGAGAAACTTTTCCTATGGGAGAAGCATCGACCTTCCCCTCGCAAGGGGGCATCTTCTTCCTTTCGAATTCCTTGATGAAGTGAACATCTTTCGAAAGGATTCCTTGATGATGAATTGAATTGAGAAAAAAAACTCTCTTTTGCACTTTCAAACAGTGCATCCCTTGAGTGGACCCCTCCTCTTTTGAAGGGTTCTCGAGGGACCCCTTTGAAAGCCTTTCAATTTTTTGACTATCTATGTGATCTTCTGCTTGTTTTCCTATGTGGTTGCTTCTTATTTCTTGGCATGTTTTATCTATAGATTAACATGTTGCTTTGCAGGTGCACCTATGAAGCTTCTTTCTAGTTTGACTCTACGAAGTCCCTTTACATTAGGCTTCCTTCATGAGAGAGAACTCGGGGGTTTCCCTCTTGTAGGTCTGCGGGCCTGTAAGGTGCTTACTTCATTGGGCTTCCTTCATGAGAGAGAACTTGGGGGTTGCCTTCTTATGGGTATAGAAGTTGGTAAGATGCTTTCATCCTACAGGATTTGTCCATCGTTGGTCTAAGGGCCTTTGATTTACTTTATGCAACTTCATAGTTCTGCGGAGCTATGGAGTTCTTTTGTTTGAAACTCCCCAAGGAGAGTACCTATGGAGTCCTTTTCCTACCCTGCACTTTTGAGTTCACTAGATTATGGTCTACTTCCTCGACAATTCAGGTATACATTTCTAACACTTATAACTCTTTGATCTACTTTACCGAATGCTCATAATTATGCGCACTCGCTAAAGTGGGGGAAAAATGTATAGGAGTGAATTTTCACCCCTTGTACAAATTCCCCTTTCACATACCCTCACCTTAGAAAATCAAATCCTAAGGAAAAATTCCACATCACCCACCTGCCTTCCATCCACCTGGCATTTTTCATTTGTGTGGATGAAGGAATATTTTTTGGGGATGAATGTGTGACATGTAGATGTTTGTGTGCCACATTGCTATCCCTGACAGATTCCTACATCTAAAGTTGGCAGAGGTGTTGCACACCCGATTGTGGCTGAATTGTAACATCCCTCTTTGAACAACTGACTCAAAAATGCCTGATTCCTTCTCATCCCACCTTTGAAAACATTCATTCTAACTTCATTTCATCCTCCAACAATCCTCTACAGATTCAGTCACTTCCTCTCTCCATATTTCACACTCTCAAGCAACATTCTAACACACCATTGTGAGCATTGCAGTAGCTTTGAAGCTCCATCAACTCCACATTGCAAGTGTGAAGCAAGCCATAGAAGTTGTGGGATTGGAGTCTTATGAGACCTCCTTTCATCACTTTTGTGATTGCGGTGATTTTTCCAAGTCCATACCTTACATTCTCCTCCATTGGCTAGTCAACTTTTGGGTGGAGGCGATAATGCTCCACTCCTCTCCTTTGTGATTTGATAAAGTAGTGTAGTATTGTTCTATAGTGTTCATTGCAATCTTTCTTTCTACTTTCTTTATCACATATTCTACTCCTTTTCTTTCTGGTTGTCTGTGGAGGTGGAAACACCAAAATGGGGTTCTGATTGAGGCAAGCCCCTATACAACCCCGACAATTTTTCATCTTTCTTGTGTGTAGGTGGACGTACGCGTGGAGCTAGCTAGTGAACTGGCGCTTTTGTGAGATCATTTTCATCATCCTAGCTTTCATTTATTTTCTTTATCATCTTCATCTTTATTTTTTGTACTTTATTATTTTATTTTTTGCATCACAATCAACTAGCTAGGTTGTCAGTAGGTTTTTAGGTAGTTTTTATTGAACTTGGTGTTTTCTGGCCATACAGATGCTAGCGCACCAGAGAGATGCCAACACGCCGTGCTATCATCCCAAAACCACATTGTCATCCTCAGACAAAGAGTTGTCTGAGGTGCAGTACTGACTCCAAAAACCAACTCGCCTAGCCTATACCCAAAGTTTCAAGTTGAAGAGTGTCAAAAGTACTACATAGTGTTCTTCATTCTCCATACCCATCCTTTAGAGTGAGGTAAGTTAGGGCAGCCCTCCACTCTTGGCTCTCCATGACCTGAAGCCTTAATGTGGTTGGTCCCCCTCTCTTACAATGTGAAAGAAAACTACAACTATTTCTAAACCAATAACTTATAACATTACCACCTATGAAAGAAAAGATAAGACTATATCCTAAAGGTGAAAATGTTTCGCATTGTTCATACCACAAAACTATTGGACATAGTACTAATGAGTGTCGATCATTCAAATTGGTCTTGATAAATTTTCACTTCGATGGAAATGATTGTCATCCAGTGATTGAGTAATGTATCCTTATGCTCCAAGTGTCATGTAATAGTTATTAAATCAATTAAAACATTTTCACTATTACATGTTTTTACACTTATTGCAAATCATTTTCTTTAATGCAAGGAGCTCATTTTCATCACCTATCTCGGCTCATTCTTTCCTTGCACAAAGTGGGGGAAATAATTTGATGGCCTTGTCATAGTAATGCATTTGTCGTTGTCCCTTTGGCTAGTTGCTCTCCTTCAATTGATACAGACCAAGATTGGGAGGTAGATGAACTGCTTTAGGTTGACTCACCTGTGCCTTACTAGTCTTTTGCTTTTTCATGTTTCTTTATGTGATTGCATGTGTGTAATGTGATCCCTTTTGTTGTTTCGTTTGATGTATCCCTCTCTCATTGTGCATTCTTCTATATGTACCTTCATTCTTCTATATGTCGTAAACATTTTATCATTTTTCTTTTGTCTTGTGTTTTCCTTTTGGGGATGATGCAAGACATCGAGAAATTCACGTCTCTTCCATGTTGACCCAAAATATTTTCTTTTATCTTTTTTGTTTGTCTTGTGTTTTCCTTTTTGGGATGATGCAAGGCATCAAGACATTTCTAGGTCTCTTCTATGTTGACCCAAAAGGCTTCCTCTTTGTTTTTGCTCTCTATATGTCATTCTTCTAGTTCTATGAGTATTTGGGGAATGATGACAATTCCATGCTCCATGGAAATATTTTAGCAAATACATACTAACCCCAAATCCATAGAACCCTTATGTATTTATGGGGCAACCCTTCTTTCCTGGCAAAATTTCATGTCGTTATTTTCTCTTTTCTTGTGATGTGTCATCTTCTTGGTGGTTTCATTGGGTTTGATGTCGTCCAAGAGTGTACAATCTACTGTCATGGCATGATGCGAGTGAGGCATCCCATGGACGATGATTTGACACTTTTGACTTTTCCTCTCTTGGAAACATTAGGAACAATGTTCCCTAAGAAGAAGACCTTTACATGAACAAAGCAAAATCCCCTTTAACCAAAATTTTTACATTTACATAACAAAAGAATTTACAAAAGTCTTACATTGTGGTGCCTTATCAAAGTTGTCAGGAGGATAAATTCGGTATGGTATGGGAGGATAATGTGATTCTCTCATTTTCCACTTCGATGGGATAAATCACCTAGTGGATAGACTTAGGTTCCACTATTGTAGAGTGAGGAGCGTATGTTACGGATAAACAACCCCATTCCACATCACTTTGGAATGGTTGTGCTTGATCGTTTGTTTTTCTTTTTCTTGGCATTTGATAGGGTATGATTATGTATCTTTGTTATTGATGCATAATTAAGTGTCTTGGATGTCTAATTTAGTGTGATTTTGACATGGAGTCATCCTCTCACTAAAGTGGGGGAAAAATGTAGTAACAGAAAAAGTAGCCTTTTTCCCTTACTTGGTTTGGTAATTGACATTAAAACTAAATTAATGGTGTCTTGGAGTAGTGTTGTAATGTGTTGTACTCATTCACATCATTCTAGGACCTTTACTTGATTAAAACATGCCTTGATTGATCCTTTCCAAAGGTGTTGTAACACACTTTCACACTTTTCTAAGATTTGTTTACTTAATTAAGCTTAATAGACCCCTTCTTAATAGAATATATTTAAATATGTACCTTATTTAGGTGTTGTAAAGTGTTGTAAAGCACTTTCACATTTATCTAGGGTGGTCTTAATTAATTGTGGTTAAATGGAGTTAATTAACCCCTCTAATTCAAATTTAAACCTTATTTATGACACCTCCCGAAGATCTATCCTAACACCCATGATTTAAATAATATAAAATTTAATTGGGAAAAAAATAGGTCTTGGAAAATGGTGCCAGGACCCATTCACCCTAGGTGGGGAATGGGTCCTCCCTTAATAGGACCCCCATTTCTAAGTTGATTTGAAATGGGTTTTTAATGTACTTTCCATCCCCTAGGGTTAGGTCCTGGAAAACTGAGCCAGGACCCATTCACCCTAGGTGGCAAATGGGTCTCCCTTAAAGAGGGCCCCCTTTTTAAATTTAATTATGATGAGAATTTAATAAAGTTTACTTCCAAATCTGGTGTCTCCCTTAATTGTTTGAATTTCAAGGTTAATACCCTAATTTAGTATAAATAAGGGGTTAATTCACATCATTTTCATCTAGCAATTTTATGAGACATTCTAGCAACTTCAAGAGATCATTATAAAGAATCAAAAGAGCATTCATAAGGCATTTCAAGGAAGATTTCAAGATTCTATTGTAGCAATTCAAGATCATATCATTGTGACAAGGGTTTAATGCATTCATGTATGTTGAGCTAAAGAAGTGGATGTAGCATTGAAGATATACTTGCAAGCATTGTTCACATCATATCCAAGGATCCAAGATCTACATTCTTCATGGCCACTACATGTTAGTTTGTAGATTTTTTTCACAAGACATCATGCAAGGTGATATCAATTCCATCATTTCATGTTTCATGCTTTATTTCAACATTTGGTTTAATTACCTACAAGGGGTTTGAATGAGGAAAACTCTCATTCATTGAAAAAAAACAAGTTTTTCTTCCCTTCAATGTGCAATTGCAGATTTACAAGTTGAAGATAGAGTGGAGAAAGTTTGGAGAAAATTTGTCAAAGTCGTCAAGTTACAAAAGTTGTCATCTAAAGTGCAAAATCAAATATATGAAGCTATAAAATTATCTAGAGACTTCCAGAAGCTGATAACCGAGATTTTGAGAGTGTAGACATCAAGGAACAGGACCCTAATCTCAGTTTCAGAAACCCTAATAGGGACCTATTCGCCATTGAAGGCGAATGAGTCCTTTGTAGCCTTAAAACAACAAGTTTTAAACAAGGTACACAACTTTTTATGCTCTAAAAAATTCCCTCATAGTTTCTATAATAGTTAGGTTTAATTTCTGATTGTTATTTGCATCTTATTTTACACATAATTGAGTGAACACCCTTTAGAAAAATAGTGGTTTATCATCTTGTTCATTAAACATTTTGGTGAACCCATTTTTTGATGCTTCAACTGGGAAAAGGAGAAAAACCTAGTGGGAGAAAACTCTTCCCCAAAAAGAGAGAAACGTTACAATCAAGTGATGAATGATGGAGCACTCCATGATACCCCCAAATAAACCATCCATCACATAGATACATGAGAAAATACCCCCATAAGAGGGTGAAGCACCTAAAATCTGCAAACACTCATAACCTCAAGCATGGGTTAGTAGCCTACAAATTCATCAAAATTCTCCTATGAAATAACATGTAAATGCTTCAAAATGCAACAAATAACAAAAAGGATTAAAAGACATCTAAGAGCATAACATGTTCCTATTCCATAGTGGATTGGTGTCAAATGTGCCAATGACCCTTTCCCAATCCTTGCTAAAACTTGAAATGATGAAATGCAATGGTCAAGAGAAAAATTAGTTCTCAATTCAAGAGAGTAACTTTGCATAAGAGTTGTAGATAGGTTGATGAAGATTAAGCCCTCTATTTATAGATTTTCAAATTGGAAGAGAGCTCAAAATAGAGCAATGTGGGATGAAGATTGGACAAATGAGATGAGGCCACTTGTCAACCTGTCATAGGTTGAGGAATGTGCAAGTTTTGGCCAATGTGCCCAAGAGGGGGAAATTCAAATTTGAATTTGTGAAATAAATTTTGAGTGGGGGACATGAAATAGAGAAGTTAATGCAATGTTGGAAGGGACAAGTCAACTTGTCTTCATTTTCAAACTTGAGGGAATATTCTATTTTTATGCCAAGTTGAAAGAAAATAAGGATTTTAATAAATCAATAAATTGATTTATTTGTGCAAGTGGGAAAAGCTAGAGGATGTGATGGGTGGTTAGATTAGGTTAATCAGAATTAGATTAGCTTAATGATGATTAGGATGTTTTGACCCTTTTGACGTTAATATTTGGATTTATTTAAATCAAAAAGGGATGGAATATGCATTTGGAGATTTAATTAAATAAAGTTTGGTTTATTTAATTAAAAGGTTGATGTTAGACTTTGATTTATTTAATTTAAATGAATAACCTTAGGAATGAATTAAATAGTCCTGATTTACTTGGTGAATGGATTTGCTGAGTTTGATTAATTTAATGAGCGGATGAATATGAACTAATTGCATAATGTTAATTTTGTATGTCTACATTTTTCCCCTCTTTGAAGCAATGTACTTGTTGCATTGGTTCAAAGAATAAACTTGCCGCTATTGAAATTCAAAAAAATTCTAATTTTTTCGGTTGCCCCAGTGAAAAAGAAGTACACTAGTACATTTCCCCCTCGAGAGATCGAGCAAAAATATTCCATTTAAGGGTCGATCTTGTGATAAAGAGGTTCAAAATGGATGGTGATGCAAATGAGATGGTTTTAAGATGTTTAGAATAACAAATCTATATTATCTTAAACAACTTAAATGATGATATGATGTATGAGATGGATGAAATGGATGATGTGATATGCTGTGATTATGCAATGGATGATTTATGAGATGCTTAGACTAACAGATCTATATTATGATGATGATTATGCATGTGAGATGATATGCAGAATACTGATGGTTTGTGGATGTAGGATGGATGCACTAGTGATGATGATTAACTATTCATGACGCGATGTTAGTGCGGAAAAGAAGAAATTAGATGATGACAAGAGGATCCAACAAGCCAATTTTATGAGAGATGATGATGATGATAGATGATGATGATTCGCTTATCAAGGATTGGGACTTTAAAAGGGCTACTTACCTTATGTTTGATAATACACATAGATACGATGCATCCAGGTATAAATAACTGGGATGGCGTTGTACCTAGTGCGATGGACTTTGACTCAAAAAACAAATAGGAGTATTCTTGTTCACACTTGACATACAAAAACCTTGCTAGGACGTACCTAACAAAGCAAGTATTCACCAAGTTATTTTACAAGAACGTCCAACAAGCACAACAGACAAAAAGATAATGATCGTTGCCCCATTCCTATCTCTCTAAATCCTTCATTCGAATATCATCGAGAGGTCCTTGGAATGAACACAATAAGATAAATCAAAAGAAAAGATAAAGTACACAAACAAGTCAATGTTCTTCATACCTCTAGCCAAAGGGATTTTGTTTTGATAGGATAAATATCCAAGGTGATATCCAAAATGATGCCCATTGTCGGAACGATATATCCTATGACATGCATTGTATAAGATGATGATGGTTTGATAAGTTGATTGATAGACTATTGATACAAGGTTGATTGACATGTTTGAAAATGATCAAGAGTTTGATTTTGCATTTGAAGCTTTCTTTTGCTAACTGTTGTGATTGTTTCTATTTGTGTTGCCAAAGGGTGAGGGTGATGACTAGTTTATTATGGATGATTGATTATCGCGGGTGAAAGCGAGATGAGATGGATGGATTTTTTCAAATATTTGGATGTTTTTGACATTTTTTGGAATGTTTTGAGGTTGTTTTTGGTGTTTTTGAGATTTTTACAAATGTTTTGATTTTTGAATTTTGCGATGTTTTGGGGTTTTCTAAGATTTTATGAATGTTTTTGGATTTTGATGTTTTTTTTAATGTTTTTGTGATTTTGATGTTTTTTGATTTTTTTTGGATTTTAAATGTCTCGGGGGCTGATCAAAGATTTAGCCTTGCCTACGTTTAAGCTCAGAGACAATGGAGTTCGGATTCCAATGTTTTTGATATTTTTATGATTTTTGAATGTTTTTGGATCTTGATATGTTTTGAATTTTTTTGTATTTTTGTATTTTCTGATGTTTTTGGATTTTTGCATGATTTTGATGATTTGGATATGGATATGTGTGATGATATTAGTGCTCTGTTTGGGGATTCTATTAAAAACCAAGCTAAGGTTGATTGATTAGATTGATGGATTGATGATGATGATAACATTGTTGAGGATACACAACAATGCAAAGATTTCATTGATCAGGATTGATGACAATAACATTGTTGAGGATGCACAACAATGCAAGGATTGATTGATCAAGATTGATGATGATAACATTGTTGAGGATGCACAACAATGCAAGGATAGATTGATTAGGATTGATGATGATAACATTGTTGAGGATGCACAACAATGCAAGGATACTGTTAAGCAACACAAGGATTGGGATGGATATCCCAAAGTGATGATAGATTGATGATGATGTTTTGATTGGATTTGATTGATCATGATTGATGAAGCTTGATTTGGAACAAAATTTGTTCGAATGATTTGATGTGACGTTTGAAGGGTGTGTTAGATGCAACTGATATTACATCTTCTTGTCAAAATATGCCATGGGCTAGTGATTTGGATTTTGGATCACAAATGCTTTGACTATTTTGATTTCACATTTTCCAATATTCGGATCACCACATAAGTTGGAGGATATAGATCAAGATTTATTCTCAAAGCAAGATGTATATATCTACCCCCAATGTCAAGCAATGTATGGAATGCCATGGATGGATGCTTGGATAGGTGTGTGGATGGATGGATATGGTAAGTATGCCAAGGATTCCAAGGATTATCTTGTGATAAGATAAGGTGTTTGGATAATGCTTCATGGCTTAGATAATGTCAGATAGGATAGGATCAATGAAAACGACCCATGTCAAGATGTTTATCGTAAGCAAGCGTAAAGTGTTCCCCAAACTTTCATCAAGATCAAGATAACTTGGATGATGGATGAGGACCTTATGAAAACAGATTGGATAACTAGTTCATGAATGAATGGATTTATTATGGATAAGATGAATGAAGTGTTGGATTTATTATGGATGGGATGAGATGCTTTCACCTGAAGTGGCACACGTAGATGCTCGATTCTACACATGACACCTGTTTTCTAGGTTTTCATCATGGTACCCGCCCAAAGCGCCGCCCATGCAGTTTTCACTAGAGGACGATTTTTTCTCTTTACTATTTTCAATCCTTTTTCTGATTTTTTTTTTTGGATTTTGATTTTTTATTTGATTTTTTGTTCTTTTTTGAAAAATTTTAAGCTCATGCTGAATCACAAGGTGTTGCTGATGTAGATGCTTCTGTCATAATGTGCCATCGATATCCTTCATGAAGAATTTTCTTTACTAAGATATGTGCACTTGAATGCAACTTTTGGGATTCTTGATCTGCTTTATTGATACCAAGGTTAACTCTATCTCTGTGCATACATCGCGATAGAGTGCCTTCAAAATCCTTATGATGAAGGGTCGTTGCCAATACATGGTCAATTTGAGAATTAAATATCATGCATGGAGGTGTGGATGGAGTGTGTTTAGAGATAAACGATGGATTGGTTGATAGTTTGGAACCTTTGAATCTCCAAACTTGGGAAGATGAACAATGATGGGTGGATATGGAAGTGTGCATTGAATTAGGACCAACTGCTTGATACACTTTGTACATCACTTGAAAATATTGCTTTTTCTTTTGAGGACATATTTGATGGATACTTTTCCCTTTTTTATTTTTTCCCATAGTTTCTTTGACTGATGGAGTTTGATAGGGATAATATTTCTTTGTATTCTTTGGTATCCATGTGTATTTGATTTGTCCATTATGCTTCTTAGTTTCTTTTTCTTTGATAACATTCTTTGTGCTTTGATTCATATCCTTCATTTGATGTTGGTCCCAATTTGTGGATGGGGGTAATGGGTGGATGGAGACTCATGACGTGGCTGGTTGTAGTATTGACACTAGTTTCATCATAAAGACTCTTCATGCTCCCTATGTTGACGTTTGCTTGAGACATAGTTTCCCCTAGTATGGTGGTAGTGGCACCTTCATTCCTTGATTTTGCTTGTTTTGAGGGTTCCTGTTTAGTAAACATGCTCTGACAAATGACCACTACAGATGATGTTATTTCAATTTGCTGCTTTGTTGACTCTGGTATATCCTGTTTTGTCTGACTTGTTTCCTTGAGTGGATAATGTTGGATATCTTCATACATGTTGTCCCTAGTTTGAATTTGGGATATATCTTATCTTGATGTTGACAAATCAGTTTGACTGTAGGAATCAATAATTTTCTCTTTTTGTGTAATAATGTCAGGAGTAAAGGGATCATGTTCTGAATGAGGATCATCGACGTGTCCATCCAAAGAAAGCATCTCATGGGTAGATGGAGGAGTATGTGCTATGTGAACATCATTTGTGACATCTCGTATAGATAGGAGAGTGTCCATTAGTTTATTGTAGTATCTTGGAGATAAAAATTCTTGATCTTAAATGATTTCAGAGTTGTTTTCGTCATGCTTTGGATCAAGTTCTTGACATGGGCCAGTTTCAAAGATGCATTGGTTACAAAGGGGTCTTGGATGTCATCATTAGACATGGTAAGTGGTTCAATATCCTCAAGTGTCGAGTTTAGGGTTCCTTCAGTATTTGTAACCATGAGGTCAAAGGGGGTCAATATGTCTTGGAAAGGACCATTGCTAGACTTTGGTGAAAGATGTTGATCATGCTTTGGAATGAATTCTTGAGATATGTCCTCTAACTCATAAGGCGATGTAGAGACATTTTCAACATGATCATAGGTCAATGGATCATGCATTGTCAATAGGATCAAATAATCCTAACACTCCTTGAAATAGAACACTAAAAATTAGTTCTTGATGTATGGTGAGTTGATCATCGAATGGGGTGGAAACATCTTCAAGGTACTCATCAATGGAGAGATCTTGATCATTGTTTTCAAAATTTGCGGTGGAGGTATTTCCAATGTCTTCAACCATAGGATCAAATGATGTTGACATTTCTTGAATTGGATCATTGTTGGTTGATGGATTTTGATCATGAGTGAAAAGTGACTCTTGACATATGTTGATTTGATCTTCAAACGAGATAGAAACATCTTCAATGTGCTCTTTGATGGATAGATCTTGATCATTTCTTTCTGCACAATTATGGTGGGGAGATTGTCAATACTATCACCAGTGGTTGAATGTTCATTGTTATCCCCAATAGTTATCATTTTTTGTGTTTGTTCTTGTGTTTGTTGGGTAGCTTGAGAGGTTTGTTGTACTTGTTGAGCTTGTCTTACTTGTTGCAAGGCTAGATATTGTTGGATAGCCTTTTGGTAGGCTTGGTGAGCTTTTAGTGCAATGTTATATTGTCTTGTTGCATTTGGTTTAGGTGGTAGTGGTGGTGGTTCCAGAATTGTGTTGGATGTAGTGACAAGTGGTTGAGATATGCTTGGAGTGATCGTGAGGGTTTGAAATATGATGGGTGTGATAGGGGTAGTTGGAGTGATTGAGGTGATAGGAATGGTCGGAATGACCGAGGTGATAGATCCTTGGGAGACCATATTTTGATTTGTCAGGATTGATATTGTCATTTTATTAGATACCATTTGTTGGTGCGATGTTGATGGTATATTCAAAGGATTTGATGTGATGGATTTATTCGTATTAGGTGGATTGATTTGGATGGAGTGATTGGTGCTAGGTAAAGGGGGAAGCCCTAAACCAAGGAATGATGTTGATATGGGTAATGGTGATGGAGATGTCCCTTGGCGCAATGACTCAACTATTTTGGTAAGTGTAGCAATTTGATCTCGCCAAATTTGATCTTTATTTCGATCTTGAATCCCTTGATATAGTTGATTTGGTTTTTGTTCAAGCATATTTGGGATGCATACTTTTGGTTTTTGCATGGGGTCATGGACAAATTGATTTGGGACAATGTTTTGATTTGGTATGGTGTTCAGATTTGGCATGATAGGTTGAAATTGAACATTGTTGATGTTGGGAATCACATTGCCTTGATTTAGGTAACTTTGATTTTGCATGGTGTTACCTTGAATTGGAGTTATTAACATCTTGTTTGGATTTTGAACAATGTTCATATGATTTGCAAACATACTTATCCCAAAGTTTTCCAGATTCATGTTTGGAAAACTTGTACTTGGTACATTCTCATTTGACATGTAGGGATTTGGTGGGATGACGTTGTTCATTTGAAGGCTCATGCATTGATTGTTCGGTTGGTGGATTTGTAGGTTTGGACTTGGATTTAAATCTACCATTGGGAAAGGTGTCCCAAACTTCAATTTGGGAATACTCACATTTGTTGTACTATTGACATTTGTCGAAGGTAATGATCCCATGTACGGTTTGTATAGATATGAGTGTTGATAATCAATTGGCGTTGTAAGGATTTGATAGCTTAGTTGACTTGGATCACTCATGATGTATGGATCAAGTTTATATTCCATGTTCCTCTTGTGTTTTGACCTTGTTGCAAAAGTGACCTCGAAGGTGTTTTGGACCAATGATGAGATGAAGGATGAAAAGGGGAAATGATATGAGTGTTGAACGTTTAGGGACTTTGGATCAATGCTAGACTTAGGGTTTGATTTTGATTAGTTTGATTTGGGTAATGAACTTGTAAACCCTAAGATGTAATATGTTATCTTAGGATGAACTTGTTCAAAGGATTGCTGATTTAATTAGAGGTATGAGAAAGGATGCATTCCCATACTCCTAACTAAACAAGGTGATTTTTTATTTGATGATTTACCCAAGTCTAGAATGATGTTTCCAAAGCTCTAAAGTTTTTTATGGGATGGATTTTGATAACAAATGTTTGGGGTGGATGAAGTGTTTGATTTGATCCTAAATGAACCTAGGAAGGACTTGATTACTAGACCAAGATAGTGAAGAACATGCCTTTCTCTAAAAGTAATTCAAAATCAAAAGATCAATGTTTGCATGAAAACCATACGACCAAAAGATGCCAAGCACATGTGTGGGGTCCAATTGTTTCAATCTTTGCTTAATGGATTTTTTTTACCACAAACACACTCTTGATTAGATTTTGAATCTAGATGTCTAATGTCTCAACTTTCCCCTTATCCCACAAAATGTATTATGCAGAAACCAAGGAAATTTGAGGCAAGAGTTACCTATTGTTGACCTTAGAGTAGGAGCAAATTGAGATGAAATCCAAATGTTTAGAAGCCTCTAAGGATATGAATCCCAAGGGCAAGCAATAACATGTGAATTTGTTCAAGGATATTTGCTTCTCCTAAAGGGTTTGAGATTTGATGCTCATGTTGAATGTTGGTTTTCCAATGTTTTCAATCAAAGCACTGTGTTTTCAAACTGACTCACAAACAATATAACATCCTAGCTCAATTGGTAGATTTTTCTTAGTGGGCTTTCCTCATGCCCTTCGTAGTAGAAGAGATGATTTTACATGCAACGAAGGAAAAAATATAAAGGTATGTTAAGAATGAAGTCTTAACCTCTATATTTCAACCAAGATTGGACATGGCAAGTAACTTCTTGGAATCTAAGTTCCAGTGCACCACTTTGATAAACTTGGTGAATGGGTTAATAGGCCACTACAAATAAGGGTTTTATTTCAGACTTTCCATTCGTGGAGATTGACCCATATGGCGAGAGTCCCCTTTCAGATCCATTTCGTCAGAATCAACCGCGTGATATTGGCATTAACTCCAATACCCACATTTATATCCCAGTTGGAAATACTCTTGGCTTTAGAGTACATTTTCGGTTGAGTCGTTCCCTTTGGTGAGTACATTTTCCCCAAGGAAGGCCCTCTAAGATAGACAAAAGTGAATAAAATTATTCATCATTCGATCGACCCTTGTTTAGAAACAAAGTGAGAACACATGTAATAAGCTCACTCACGCTCGCACAAGATCTTGTTCAATTTTAAACCCAAATCGAAGTGTGGAGGCAATATTTCATGCAACTTAATGTCATCAAAAATACTTTTGATTCTCAAGATCGCCGTGAAGCGCGAGAGAAGTGCATACGACTTTTTAGATGAGATTATTTTGCATAAAAGATTACAAAAACATGAAAGAACTTGTTCATTTTAAGCACCAAAATTCAAATGTGAAGTTTGTTTGTTCAATTTTAACCCAAAAGTGAAGTCTAGTCAGTTTCTAAGGTTCAATTTTAATCCAATTTTGAAAACAAACAATGATCTAGTTGGCTTAAAACAGAAAATTAAAGCATAAGTTGGATGCTCCAAGCATTAAAAAATGCATAGTGGATCTTAAATTTGATGCTCAATCCTTCAACTCCAATCTTTCTTTTGTTCTTCACTTAATTCCACCGCTCGATTCCAATGTCAACCTATAAACATCACCAAATAAATTTTTTTAGAGATGAGATTTATGATAACTTTTTATGCAAAAGTTTCTCCTTGAAAATTTATAAAAAAGCCTAAATCATGCATTAATATCCTCCTAAATGCACAATAAATATTTATTGATGATCTTATAAACATGATAAATTATTATGCATTCTTCTATTTGTACCTCATTCAAACAAATCACACAAGAGTAGAAATATCTAGCAAAAAAAAAAAGAACACAACTTTTCTGATTTGACAACCACCCATCATATACCGTGAATTTTGATTTTGTGTATTGCTTAGATCACTAAGATAGCTTATACAAAATGTATAGAATCTATAATACCAGTATATAGAATAGTGAGCATAGTGATTCTATTAAACGTGAGTCCATCTTTTATAAAATGAAGAATCAACATAAAAGGACTATTTTTCATTTATTTAAATCATTTTCTAAAATCAGATTTAGATGATCGTGTATCTTGGAATACTTCCAAAAATTGTGTTATTTAATAAAACGATGAAAAAAATAGCAAGCTCACCCTTCCACTTTCCACACTTGTCAACATAAAACAAGGAAATCATCATTAAATATTAGAGAAAAATAAAATCATGCTAATTTAAGACTGGGGGTACGAACCATTTAGCACATTGTTGATTAGAAGTCAAATTCAGATGTGATATCACTATAAATTTAGAAGATTGAGCTTAAGGCTATGCCAAAATATACTTAGCACATCTATCTACACCACTAATGTGTTTCATAGGCCTAAGAATTTTTTTAAATGGCGTAAGGAGTTAGGCGCATTTAGTGACAACCCATAAATGATCTTTAAAGACTTGTAATTGAATGCAATTGGCAGGTGAAGAGAAAAAAAAGACTTTTAATCAACTACAATTGTCACGTTAAGATCATAATGTTATCCTGCAAGTTTGAAGGACAATACAATTGATGCTGATGGGAACATGATAATAAGCTTTGAAGGCAACCGTATTTGGTAGGTGAAGAAAAATGAATTAAAAAAGCCTTAGGATATCAAGCTCAGAGTTGTGCCCAATCAACCATTTAAAAAAAAGTTCCAAACTGATGTATGTAAATCCCTATTCAACAACCTTTTAGCCAACATCCTCCCAGCTCTACTTTTGTTGCAGAATGGAAATAGTTTACCATATCAATTATTGACTAACTTCCTTTATACGCGACTACTCTCCGATCGGCCTGGGACAGATTGGTAACCATCATTATGAGTATAAAGAGTAGATGGTCGATAGCTGGTTAGTTTTGACTGAGGGCAGCCCCACCATACAAATCTGCTACATACATATTTTTGTGAGCTGTTTAACAGAATGCTCAAAAGAGAGGTCAGCAATAACATACTCACATGATTGCGCTGAACCATAATCATCACAATTTCTCCATATGAGTCTGATATAGGAAAACATTATAATCTATTTCTTACCATTTTGTAATATTCAAATCTGCATGTTTTAGAAGCTCTAAGAGGGGAGTAAACTTTACGCATCTGGCTGTCTTGTACTGGTTACTGGAAGCCCCTCGACTCATAGCATAGTCCATCAACTGATTAAATGTTCCCCTTTTCACCAATCTGATTTCAAGAGGGGTGATGGATTTATCTGATTTTCAGCTCTACTTATAGACAAAATTCAAGGGCTCTTCCACACTAAGACAAATAATCCTCAATAACTGAGGGAGGCACCGCTTTAGAAGATTGCCATTTAGATGAGACGCCATATAGTACTATTGCTGGTCGTGAGCCTCTTTAATACTGCATGAGCATATTTAGTGGTGGAAAGAAACAAAATAGCTATGTCCATTCAACATTAATAAATGCGATTGAGAGTGGAAAAGTATTAGTTGCTTGGGAATCTGACATCAAGATCCTTGAAATTTTCAATCAGTATGATTCTCCCATTAAGGGAAATTTCTAAGATGATATGCAATATCCAGCATACTTATTAAGTTCGATGATTTCCACATAATGAAATGCATTATTCGAAGCATATAAAGAGCGCTGAAATGTCAAATCTAGTAGATTATCTACTACTATTGCGGTTTCTAGCTCCTTCATTGAATAAAAAAAAACTTTTAAGCTAATGCAAACTGTAGGCGTACAGCCAGGTTCCACAGCCTTGATCAACGTCTACTAAGAGCATAGAGAAGGCGCACAGAGAATGCCTTTACCAGTATCCTCACTGCCCACAAAATGAAAGCTTTGGAGCAGGGAATGGACATTAATCAAAGTAAGAATGAGGAAGGTATGTGAACTGTTTGATAGAAGGCTTCAAAGAACCGCAGTCTTAATGAAAACCATGATTGCAAGACCCATACAAAATGCATGCATTGAAAGGCTTTAGAAACTTTCAAGATTTTATGTTAATGCAGCTGGCTAGCGCAAAAAACTGAGCTTCATAGCCCTTCAAAAGATATAAAAATCTAAGTCAATGCAACTGGCCTGTGTAAAGTTGTGCCCCAATGCCATTTAAATTAACTTTCAAACTAAATGACATTGGCATGTGTAAATCTGAGCTCTACAATGATATTCAAAAGACTTTAAAGCTAAATGCAGGTCGTGTGAAACAACAAGTAAAGGCTTTTAATTCCGATCCATGTTCCACATCAAACACATACAATAATATTATTAAATGCTCAACTTGCAAGAGTAGATGGCGAATCCAAAGGGATACGGTGCACAATCTCTATTAACTAGAGAAGGCAGACAAAGCATGGCAAACAAAGATAGTGATATTAATGAAAGGAACAATGTATTTCTTTGCCTGTGCCAAAATAGAAGCATACAGATTCAAAAAAACAAATGCAGATTAGTCAAACACAAATCCAATAAAGAGTGTTCCTGTTCCCTGAATTTTTCAATATATATATCCATGTTAAATATATATGAAGTGCCCTCCTTCTAGCACCATGATGAAGCACCTAAAATCTGCAAACACTCATAACCTCAAGCATGGGTTAGTAGCCTACAAATTCATCAAAATGCTCCTATGAAATAACATGTAAATGCTTCAAAATGCAACAAATAGCAAAAAGGATTAAAAGACATCTAAGAGCATAACATGTACCTATTCCATAGTGGATTGGTGTCAAATGTGTCAATGACCCTTTCCCAATCCTTGCTAAAACTTGAAATGATGAAATGCAATGGTCAAGAGAAAAATTAGTTCTCAATTCAAGAGAGTAACTTTGCATGAGTTGTAGATAGGTTGATGAAGATTAAGCCCTCTATTTATAGATTTTCAAATTGGAAGAGAGCTCAAAATAGAGCAATGTGGGATAAAGATTGGACAAATGAGATGAGGCCACTTGTCAATTTGTCATAGGTTGAGGAATGTGCAAGTTTTGGCCAATGTGCCCAAGAGGGGGAAATTCAAATTTGAATTTGTGAAATAAATGTTGAGTGGGGGACATGAAATAGAGAAGTTAATGCAATGTTGGAAGGGACAAGTCAATTTGTCTTCATTTTCAAACTTGAGGGAATATTCTATTTTTATGCCAAGTTGAAAGAAAATAAGGATTTTAATAAATCAATAAATTGATTTATTTGTGCAAGTGGGAAAAGCTAGAGGATGTGATGGGTGGTTAGGTTAGGTTAATCGGGATTATATTAGCTTAATGATGATTAGGATGTTTTGACCCTTTTGACTTGAATATTTGGATTTATTTAAATCAAAAAGGGATGTAATATGCATTTGGATATTTAATTAAATAAAGTTTGGTTTATTTAATTAAAAGGTTGATGTTAGACATTGATTTATTTAATTTAAATGAATAATCTTAGGAATGAATTAAATAGTCCTAATTTATTTAGTGAATGGATTTGCTGAGTTTGATTAATTTAATGAGCGGATGAATATGAACTAAGTGCATAATGTTAATTTTGTATGTCTACAGAGGGAAAGAAAGAGACCACATAGCCTCCACATAATGAACTAGCTTCAAAAACACTAAAGAAACCTAATCTCCAAGAAAAAGCAAGATGGAAGAAGCCTCAAGAATGAAATCTCTAAAGGTGTATTGATTGTAGCCCAAAATGTCTTCACAAAAGTAGGTGTGACCCAAATCAAGGAAGAAGACAAATTATGTGAAGAGTCAAGAGAAACCTCTAAATCTATAAATGATCAAAGAGGAGTGAAATCCCCTCAAATAGGTCCTCCAAATTTGAAGAAGAGGAATGAAAAAACAAACATGATATACTTGTTATGAAACCATCCCACAAAGGAAAATATGGAAAGCAAAAATATCCTGCTACATTGAATCATAAGAAGCCATATTTCTAGCAAAATAAGCATCAACAAGTGCAATAGTAGATGGAGGAGATGTAATGCATGGCTGAAGAACTAGATCAAATGTCAGAACACCAATGTTCAAGAAGCCAAATGTCTCCTCTGAATCATGGTTCACACTAGGAGTGTGATCAACAATTAAAGGAAAAAAGTCACCATCAAAAGGAAAATCTACAAATGTATACAACCAAGATGAATGATTAATCATCCCAATAGCAATAATCTCTTGAATCTCCAAGTCTCTAATGATAACTGAATTAGGAGTGAACTCCATAGCTCTCCCATCTCCACCATGTGTAATCTGGTATATGGAAAGAATGTTGTTCATTAAATGAGGAACACACAAAACATCTTGAAAACTGTTTTCCCCAAATTCCCAATTACAATCATGTATATATTGTTTCCCATAAAAATAGGAGATAATACAAGGCTAAAAAGAAGAGAATATAGACTACAAAGATTCTATATGATGAGATGCTCTTGAATCTAGAAGCCATCTCCCCAATCCATGACCTAAAAAAGAACAAAGATCATGCCCTTTCATTTTTTGATGAAGTAACCAAACCAACATAACCATTTTCCTTAGTAGAATGTTTTGAAGAAGAAGAAGAAGGATAAGGTGATTCAAACATTCTAGAAGGAAAATCAATCTGGTTCTTTTTGAGAAGATGTTTCAACTCATAAATATCCTTCTTATAATAATAGTGTTCCTCATGTCCTTCCTTCTTCCAATATGCACAATTATGCCTCTCCTTCCTAGATTTTTTCCCATTAGAAGAGGTGAACCATATATTTTTGGCACCAGTGCACTTCTCTAGCTCTTCTAGGGTTTTTCTCCTAAAAGGAGAGACGTAGGGACAAAAATGCTAAAGGGTTCATTCAAATTATGTTATGTATAATGTTATTTAAGCTAAATGAGATGATCTAAATGTAGCTAAGAGATCTATATGACTGATTATGAATGCAAAACTAAGATTTAAACAATGCTGGAAAACACACTGTGATATGCAAAAAATGAACTAAGAATGAATAAAATGAAGAACATAAAGAAATGGAATAAAACAGTGTGCACCTAGGCATAATTTTAAGACTTTGGAATGGTCTGAATGCTTTATGGAATCTTAAAAAATCAATAGTGGGATTCATTCGCCTTGGGTGGCGAATTAGTCTTGCTACTAGTGAAAAACTGTTTGAAGCCAATTTTTGACTGTCGGGATCCGAAATCTGACAAAACCTAGATTTTTTGTCTTAAGGTGGGACTCTAACACCATTGGTGGTGAATCAGTCCTCTCCCAAAATTTTGACAAATCAGGAGACAACTCTACAACACAAAATTTGGAAATGTCTACTTATCGGGTTGCTAAAGTCAATTCTCTAGGAAACAGACAAAAAGCCTTCTCCAAGATTGAAATATGATTGATTTGACTTGAAGCACCTAGTTGACTTGTTGATGACTCTTCAACACCTAAATGCTTGATAAATCTGCACACAAAAGTCTGCAAACACACATGCAAGAGGGGAAAACTGGTTGAGGGCTAGCAAATAGGGGTTTGCCTTGGTCAAACCCCACTTTGGTAATCAAACCCTTAATAAAATAATGAAATGCAAGAGAATTATAAACAAATAACATGTGAATGCTATAAACTTACCAAACCTTTGTTGATGCAAATCTGAAGATTTGTCAATGGATGCCTTTGATTGCTTGATTGATGCTTGATTTGATGTTGTAAGATGCTTTATTTCTTGAATGTGATGTGTGATTGAATGCATGAATGAATGGGTCCCACCTAGGACCTAAAAGTGGGTGTTGGGATTTAAGTTGCATTTAATGCTATTTGTTAGGTTTACATTCAAAAATACACTTAAGTAAAGCTTATAAAGGTATAAAAGGGTCAAATAAAGCATAAAAAAGGTGTAAATAAGGAGATTATGCCTAGAAAAGCATGAAACCTTGTTACAAGACTTTACAACACTTCAAAATAGGTCTTGTTTAGTAATGAAAAGGTGATATTTAGGTGAATTATAATAAATAAAGTCTAGGATAGTGTAGAAATGTTTTACAACACTTTACAACACCATCACAAGATGTCATTATTTGAATTTTAGTACCTAAATATGCATGTTTAGGCCATGTTAAAACATTGAATCAAACCAAAATATACCAAACATCAAGAAGAAAGGCCTAAAAGACCATGAAAATGACAAGGGTCTATTTTCCTATGGTGCATTTAGTGCCCACTTTAGTGAGAGGATGAAATTACTTGAAACTCACACTAAAGTAGCCATGAACATCAAGAGGATGGTTCAAATATACTTACGTTAGCAAGATGGAATGACAATGATCAAGAGGGATGATCAAGCCCCCAGGATGAAGATCCCATGGAAAAATAAGCATAAGAACAAAGGAACACACGAGTATTGAGAAGAGAGAATCAGACGAAGCTTTGATCATTTGTCCAGCTAGTTGTGGATTAGATCTAGGCTGGTTGTTTGAAAAAGAGAATGTATACTCACTTTGGGGTGATAGAACTCAGGGTGGTCCATCGAGTGAGAAGGTCCAAGTATACTCACTCTGGGGCCACGAAACTTCTGGTTGTCCACGGGGTGAGAAAGCCTAAAAGGGGAGATACATACACTAGTTGGTATGCACTCACAAATGTGGCTATGGGGAAAGTTGTGTCGTTAGATGGGCTTCCCGCTCAACCATATCAAAGTTATACCTCTTGATAACTTTAACAAGGTGCCACAAGGGAAAAAAGATGATTCGTGCTTCATGAGACAAGCAAAGTTTTGTATGCTTAGAACTCATGAACAAAAAGGAAGGTACCACAGGCATGGAAGTTGCCTTATTCAAGGTGGAAAAAATGCAAAAGATGTTCAAAGGAGTCTTGTTAAGTTTATGCAAGGTCAATCACTTAGGGAACATTGTGTCTAATGTCTCCAAGAGAGGACCAATAAAATAATAGTATATTCACAACTTAGGGTATGTAGTGCGTCACATCAGACCACTAAGAGGAATGTAATATGCTAATATAGATCACACTTATGAAGGACATCACACCCAATTTCATCCACAAAGTGACGAATGCATCATATAAATGACAAGGCTATGCTAGGAACCAAGAATGCAAATGAAATTAATGGTAATGTATGCCCCCCACTTTAAAGGAATTTCTACACATCGTTCTATGAGAAATTACTATAAAATAACGAAGGAAAGAAAATGAAAAAGGAGAACAAGACATGAGAGCCAACTTGGAAAGCCCTATGCCAAATCATATGTTTCTGAGTAAGGCTATGTCATGTCAATGAAAAGGAAAAACAAAAGAAAAAGAGGTTTCCCCCCAGAAAAGAGCACACCAAACACATAAGGGATCTATGGATTTGGGGTCAGTATGTTCATTGCTGCATTGTTTTGATTAAAGAGCTCGAAACTATCATCATTCCCCAAAGCACATAGAACTAGAAGAATGACACAAAGAGAGTGAAGACCAAAGGAAAATAAAGTCTATTTTGGGTCAAAATGGAAGAGACATTGCGGTCTCAACGCTTTGCATCGTCCCCAAAAGGAAAACACAAGCAAAAAGGTGAAAGGTAAAAGAAAAGAAAAAGAATTTGGGTCAACGTGAAGGATACATTTCGGTCTCAATGCCCAAAAGGAAAACACAAAATATAAATGAAAAAGAAAAGGACAAGGACCGATTGGGTCAACATGGAAGAGATATAGGGCGTCTCTACGCTTTGCATCATCCCCAAAAGGAGAACACAAAACAAAAAGAGAAAAATACAATGCACAACGAATATAAGAATAGAGGTACAAATAGAAGAAGTATATAAAGAGAGGGAACATCAAACACATGTTAAAGGGAATGTGATACACACATGAAATAAAAATGAAAAGGAGAAAGTAATGCGAATGTAAGTCAACCATTAACTAAGTTATTGTTTTCTTGAAATCTTAAGGAGTTAAGCGGAAAAGGAATAACATAGTTAAGAGACAAAGGCAAAGGCATTACAAGGACAAGGCTATCAACTTCTTGCCCCCCACAAAGTGTAAAGCCAAGAATGAGCCAAAGTGGGTGATGTGCAAGGATCATGCAATAGTGAAAATAGGGAACTCTACAACTATGGCATGATAAATGGATTTAGTGGTTATGGGACAAGAGGAAAGAAATCGATATCAGTGAAATGATACTTATCTAGTATGTCTTTCAATGTCTGACATTCTTTGGTTCTATGTTCAAGAATGCGATGATATTTGCAAAATGGTATATTAGAATCTTTAGGATGAATGACCAACCTATTCATAGGTGGTAAGAGTATAAGACCTTTGTTTAAAAGTAGTTGAAGTCTCCTTTCACATTCAGGTGGAGGATGTGTAGGAAACTTGAGTTTCTTCAATTTGTATGGTCATTTTCGTTTGCTAGACTCTCCTTGTTCATGAATAGAAGGAGGAAGAGGACCCGTAGGGATCCTAACATCCTTCTGATTAGAAGGAGGTAATGGTTGTTCATGTGGAAGGAGAATGTTCAAGTCAGGAGGGGAATCAAAGATCACTGTATCATCATGTCAAAGTCTCCTATGTTCAAAAGGAGGTCTACCAGGATGAAGAGAATGTTGGCAACACAAGGGAATACAACTGAGAGGGGGGGTGAATCAGTTGTCACAAAATTTCAACCTTATTAAACTTATTAATCCTTAATCTTAGATCCGATGAACATCAATGAAAACATGAATACACAACACATCAGAAACACACATAACACCAATATTTTTATGTGGAAACCCTGTTAGGGGAAAAACCACGGTGGAGGTCAGTCCACAACATTATACCCTATTAAAAGGATAGGAAGAATAAATGGGAATGAACATGCATTCAGGCACACTGCCTAGAGTCACTACTCAAATACAAATGAAGATTCACTATGTTACAAAAAGATTTGAATTAAAGCCATATGGATTTGAACGAAGAAAATAGCATCTGCTAATGCCTAATTACAGTTCTAGTTGAGCACATGAACACTTCTTCACTCTTCCTCACTCTTTGTCACACTCTTCTCTACCTTCGAATGATCTGAACTTTATTTGCACACAAGACTCATACACTTCACATTCACACACTTCAATTCAAATAAAAAATCGCTCTTATATATCCGCAACAAGAAATTACATCGCTCCAAGTCAGCCACAAAGAGATAGTAAAATAATTACAAACAGTCAGCCAAAATCAATAGATAATTTTCAATGTGAATCAACCAAGGTCAGCCACAACTTAGTGAGGACCCAAAACAAAATCTCCAACATGAAAAAAATTTAATTAATTTCTCCTTGAAGATCCACAACATGCTTCAACACCATGTCGGCCAAGAACATGAAAAACATGAACACACAAGAGAAAATTTCAGATCACGAGCACAACGATCAATGCAAATGTGCCACAAAGATAGAAAATGAACTAGAAACATCCACCAGCATCATGAATCACTAGAGAAGCATTCACAGCTACTAAACTAACAAAAATCACATAATCTTCAATTAGGAACACTAACTGAAGCAACAAAAAAACTATCAGAATGAAAATCTTCATAACTCAATCAACTCTTCATGCGGATCTCTGAAATTCAACATGGATAATCTAGACATACTCAAAAAGAAACCCTTTAGTCCACAACCTCAGATCATCATTGTACTAAAATCACTGATAGACAGAACATCACTTCACCACTGTCAAACTACAACTCTTCTATTACAATTTTCTCAATATCCTCGACATATACAACTTCAAATACACTAATGCTAATAGTGTTGACATCAATGAAAACCACATATAAACAACACAACCACAACATCCAACAAAGGATCTTGATATTTGAGGCCTGCTGTGTTTTCTTCGGTTGGTTTTTGTTCAAGGAGTTGGGGAATGTCATGTTCATGTGTTGTGTCACAACCTTGTTTACTTAGGATACTAAAGCCTTTACCATATGTTTCTTCAAGGTTTATGGGCGTGTTTGTGACCTTCTGATCATAGAATGGTTGTGAGTGTGTTTGTTTAGAGGAACTCAGTCCACTTGAGGGAGGAACCTTAGGTCCTTCATTAATTTCTAGATGCAAGGATGCGAAGTGATCAAGAGGTGCAACAGTAGGAAGATCTTGTGTCCTCATGGATGGATAGAAGGTTGCATTGGCTTCTAGGTTATGAAGGCATTCATTATACAACTTTTCCATTCTATCATCATCCTCTCCAATGATGTCTCCATCACAAGGAGGAAAATCATGAGGAGTTGAAGGAGCATGAGGAAGCTTAAGGTCATTAGGGTCACAGCCAAAGGTACAATTGGACATGTCTACCAAGGATTTTAATGAAGTCCAAAACTTATTGAGAGAAAATTCCATGATGCAAGGAAACTAAGATGCAATAAATGACTAAAAACATAGATTTTGGAAATGAAAAAAGGAAGCAACTACAAAAAACTGTAATGCAAGAAAATGCCAAAAAATGTCTGAAAATGTTGTTTAAAAAGTGAAGGTGGGCTGATTCGCCCAAGGTGGCGAATCAATCTCAGTATGCAATTTTTTTGTGTTTTTCAAAAAAATTTAAATGAGTTTAATGCATTTCAAAATGTAATTAAGGATGTAGAATGCATATTTTCTATTTTTTTCAATGAGATGCAATGTAAAAATGAAATCTAAACAAAAATTTCACTAATGCAATATAAGAAGTCCTAAAATGCAAGAACAAAACAATACCCTAATTGAATGTTAATGCAAGTGTAATCTAGGATACACTATGTGACTGAAATAAAAAATGCAAAGTGTTCAAACTGCAGGTTCACCAAAATGAACTATAGATTTTTGGCACCAATGCACTTCTTTAGCTCTTCTAGGGTTTTTCACCTTAAAGGAGAGAGGTAGGGCCAAAAATGCTAAAGGGTTCATTAAAATTATGTTATGTGTGATTTTATTTAAGCTAAATGGGATGATCTAAATGCAGCTAAGAGATCTATATGACTGATTATGAATGCAAAATGAAGATTTAAACAATGCTGGAAAACACACTGTGATATGCAAACAATGAACTAAGAATGAATAAAACGCAGAACATAAAGAAATGGACTAAAACAGTGTGCACCTGGGTAGAATTTGAGGAATATGGAATGGTCTAAATGCTGTCTAGAATCACAAAAAATCATCTTTGGGACTCATTCGCCCTGGGTGGCGAATTAGTCTTGCTACTCGTGAAAAACTATTGGAAGCAAGTTTCTAACTATTGGGATCCAAAATTTGACAAAACTATATTTTCAGTCTTAAGGTGGGACTCATTTGCCACTGGTGGAAAATCATTCCTCTTCCAAAATTCTAAGAAATCAAGAGACAACTCTGCAACACCAGATCTGGAAATGTCTACTTGTCAGGTTGCCGAAGTCAATTCTACATGAAACAAACATAAAACCTTCTCCAAGCTTGAAATATGATTGATCTGACTTGAAGCACCTAGTTGACTTGTTGACCACTCTTCAAGACCTAAATTCTTGATAAATCTGCACACAATTTAGTCTACAAACACACATGCAAGAGGGGGAAAATGGTTGAGGGTTAGCAAATAGGGGTTTTCCTTGGTCAAACCCCACTTTGGTAATCAAACCCTTAATAAAATAATGAAATGCAAGAGAATGATAAAAAAATAACATGTGAATTCTATAAACTTACCAAATCCTTGTTGATGCAAATATGAAGATATGCCAATAGCTGCCTTCGATTGCTTGATTGATGCTTGATTTGATGTTGTAAGATGCTTGATTGCTTGAATGAATGGGTTTTGAAATGGATGTAAAAACACTTATTTATACAATCTTGTGCCTTAGTAACTTGTTAATACCTCATCACAGGCCAACATCAAGTGATTTTGAATAAAAACCTTAAAGGAAATTTAAAATATTTTGAATATGGAGCCAAGGTGTACTCATTTGTGACCCATGGTGAATGGTTCCCACCTAGGACCTGAAAATGGGTGTCGAGATTTAAGTCACATTTAATGCTATTTGTCAAGTTTACATTAAAAAATACACTTAATTAAAGCTTATAAGGGCATAAAAGGGTCAAATAAAGCATAAGAAAGGTGTAAATAAGGAGATTATGCCTAGAAAAGCGTGAAACCTTGTTACAATACTTTACAAAACTTCAAAATAGGACTTGTTTAGTGATGAAAAGGTGATTTTTAGGTGAATTATAATAAATAAAGTCTAGGATAGTGTAGAAATTTATTACAACACTTCACAACACCTTCACAAGATGTCATTATTTGAATTTTAGTTCTAAATATACATGTTCAAGCCATGTTACAACATTAAATCAAAGCAAAATAGAGCAAACATCAAGAAGTAAGGCCTAAAAGACCATGAAAATGACAAGGGTCCATTTTTCTATGATGCAAGAGGATGATGAATTAGTGGAATCATGTGATTGAGATTCCTTTTGCTACTCTTGTGATTTGTTTTTTTGTTTCTTTCCTTTGTCGTTTGAAGCCTTCTAATCTTTGGTGCCTTGTGATGCAATAAGTTCTCGTGATGTAGAAGACTTCAACTTTCCCATGTGAACCAACTTAGCCTATTCCTGAGTAAGAGATGAATAAAAATAATCAAGAGATGGCATAGTGAATCTATTATAAAGATTATCCTTAGTGGTATAAAAGATAGATACAAAAACTGAATAATCTTGTCTAAGCTTAAAAAGAATGGAATATATCAACTGAGAGGGTTCTTTCTGAATACCATGTCACTGAGTCAACTGCAATATGAGAGATTTGAGTTTCATGAAGAAGTCATGGATGCTATCAAAATATATAGGATTTAAGCCAATAAGCTCATTCTCCAACTGAAATCCTCTCATAGTATCTCGCTTCCCAAACAAAGACTCTAATTGAGTCCATATCTGATTGGGTGTGGTGCAAGATTCAACATGAAAGAGAATATTAAGAGATGTATAGACATGCATAATGTCCCCAAAAGTCTCATCACACATATTAAACAACTTTCTCTTCTCAACAACACATATAGGTTCAACTTTTGTACCCATGGTCACTCTGTACAATCCTTATTTTTTTAGATGAGTCTCCATTTGTTTTTTCCAACCATAATAGTTGAATGGATTAAGAGGAGAAATATGGTTTGGGTCTATGATGATTTGAAAATAAAATTACAAATTGAAATGATGCAAAAGTATAGACCCTCAACGTAAATAAATTTGGGGCCTTGGATCCCAAAAAAAATGTTGATTTGCACGTTTTCCAAGAAAAGAACTAAAAAAGGAAAACCTGATATCTGATGAAATATCATGTATCTGGTAAATATTCTAGAAAACTAGGCTTGAGATCTATGTAGAAGACTGAATCATATTTTTGATGTCACTTGAATCATGAAAATTTGATGACCAAGGAAAAAGTTATGCCCTTCAGAGCGAAAACATCTAGGTCTAACTTTAGAGGCTTGTAGAATAAATCAAGAGAAAAATATGGAAACAAATACCTACACCATTAGATTCGTCTCAGAATCACCTTTCCAATTATATCTTGTTTGCAAAAAATGAAGATTATACGCCCAATTTATATTTGATTTACCAAAACTACTAAAAAATGCCCAATTTGGCCCTCATGGAGCACTAGGTTTTTCAAGTTAAGCCCTCGGAGGCTGGTGCTAGGTTGTGGTCACTAAAGTGACCATTGGCTTTGGCTTTAAGCCTGTAGGGGCTAAACTCCTAGTGGTGGTAGGTTTTGACTATAGGTGCCACCGTTGGTGGCACTGCTCCCTAGTGCCACTCGAATGGTAGAGCACTTAATTAAGCACTGCATAGTTTAAAACTACGCTTTTTAAAAAAAATGTTGTACAAATAAGGATTTTGGGGATAGTACATCCTTCCAGAACCAAAAATCATTGTATTTTTAGCTCCTAATCCAAATATAGCTGGATTTTATGTCAAAATTTATTTCTTCGGCCTGTTGAACATAGCGGCGAGTTGATATTTCTCCAGGATGTGCCAAAAAAAATCAAGGCCTGATCTCTCATATATTGAATAGGTGGTTGTAGATCTGCTTTGATACCATGTAAGAGTTACTGATTCAACCCATAAAACCCAGAAATCACTTGTAAGCAATAACCTATCACAATAGAGAAGATCAACAAAGTAAGAATGTGCTCAATTTCCTGAGAATTGTATTGATGTAAAACAACTTGGATGAATTATTATAATATAAATTAATCCTTATGAAAAGGAGATAGAAACCCTAGATCTAAACCCTACGTGATGATTAAATTAGTCTATGGCAAGTGTAATGATCCTGTGCAATGAGACAACAAATGTAGCCAATCTAATAATTAAATATACAATTCCTAAACTTAGCTTAAGTGAATAAAGTAAGAGGTGATCTAATTAATTAATCAATATGATATAATTAATTAGATGATTAGACTATTACTCCAACAAATATGCCATGTTTCTTAAGGTATTTTAGTCCTAACCCTCCTTCCAATTTGTTTAAGAAACACCATTCCCATTTAATGACATGCTTTTTTATTCCTTTCCCATATGACCAAAGGAATTACCTAATATTCTTTTGAATTTCAGTTATCTGGTAACTACTAAATTACCAAACTGATGCATAATACAGGTAGGATGATAAGATGTTTTGACACACCTAGAACATGTTAGCTATAGATATATATTGTTTGTTTCACTAGCATATTTTATTTATTTATTTTATTTTTAACCTAGTCTCACATATCTTTCAAACATGGGTTGATAGTAAAAGGAATACCAAGGTACCTAACTTGTTCATTAGGCCCTCCCCATTGGAACTCATATTTATTGAACCAATTGGGGAGAATTAGTTCCAACTAAGTATTTCTAATTTTTTCTTGGATATTTTGACTCTCGAGGCTTCATAAAATAAGTTATTTTTTGCATAAGATAAACAACATTTATTTCCTCAATGTTGACAAACATTACAGTATCATCTGCAAATTGTGTGTTTAAAAGATTATCTCCACTAGGAAGATGTAAGCCATTTACTTTAGGAGATAAAATATTATCCCTTAGAATGTAGAATATAGCATTTGAGACTATCACAAATAAGGAAAGGGCAAGAGGATAGCCTTGCCTAATTGATCTTTGTTGAGGGAATTTCTTTGACAAAGAGCCATTTGTGTCAACTTGAGCTACAATATCTTTTAATGTATTCTTCACCATCTGAAAAAATCCCCTTGGGAATTCAAATGCTTCAAGTGTCGTCATGAGAAATTCCCACTCAACCCTATCATAAGCTTTCTCAAAATCTAATAAGAGAATACTTGTGTTTTAGTTAGAGTTTTTATCCCAATCCATGGCTTCCTAGCTAGTTATGAGTTTCTCTAATTTGTATCTACCCTTAATAAAACTTGTTTGTGTAGAGATAATAAACTTGGGTAGTATATCCACTAGTCTAAGAGTCAAGATTTTTACCAAAATATTGTAGGATACATTGGGAAGGGTAATAGGCATATACTTATTAAATAATGTCTTATCCCCATCCTTAGGAAGTAGTTTAATGATTCCTTTATTGATGTTACATGGGCTAGAGACCCATTCTCTATGGCTTCTGAGTACACATGCATCAAGTCATCACTAATCTAGTCTAATTTTTTCCTATAAAATTTAATTGGGAGTGCATATAATCTATGGGTCTTGTCATTTTTCAGAGTTTGAATAGCCTTTATAATTTCTTCCTTAGACACTTCCTTATTCATATTTTTTGCCATCTTAGTGATTTTCCTAGGAATTTAAAATTTTCACTATATTCTACCATTATGGATTTGAGGATTATTCCCTTTAATAGGGTGATCCAACAATAGTGGTTTACAATTTTTGGCCAAACTAGACATTGAAATTATTATTTTTAACTAAATCTTCACTTTCGGGCACCTATAGCTGCTAAACCGTGAGGAATTTGAAGATGATGCAAACTAGAGTTTCATGAAATTTTGTATGTAGATTATAAATATTATTTTTTCAAAATTTTTGGAATTAGATTGCACTTATTTTTCCATCTCCCTTGAAAACTAGTTTTTTTTTAAAAACAACATTTTTAAAAAGTGACGCTCACCGTATAACACATAACTTTTTTTCCATGAAGGATAAAATTATAATTCTTTCAAATTTAGATTTGCATCTCTAATATATAGTGCTTCCACTTGGTTAGATATTTTTTTATTGAATACTTTTTATTTAATCAAGTTTTGAAAATCAAACCAATTACAATTCAGACATAGTATGACCGTATAATGCGTAACTTTTTTTGTATGTATTGAATTTTTATTTTTTTTGTTGGATCAAGGACTTCAATATTTGGTGCACTCTATATTTTTATTTTTATTTTTGATAATCTGCTATTTTTCCACATGCAGAACATAGAGCTTGATTTTTCAAGTGAAAAACCTATGTTTAATAAAACTAAAAAAACAAATACATAATAAAACCAAAAAATATTAAAATTATATTCATTGGATAGATCGTTCTGAGGACTACCTGATTCCAATTGGATCAATGAAGTCTCCACCATTTTCATGTTCAACAGAGCTCGAAGTGCAAAAAAAATGATTTTTTTGTGAACAAGGTCAAAAATTAGGGAAAAGGGGTTTGCTCGAACCCCCTTCCCAAAAGGGGTTTTCATTTTCTTTTTGTCTGTGCATGCATTAAATGGGTTCACTCGAACCCTTTTTTGGTTCGTTCGAACCCCCAGAATCAAAATTTTTGGCATGGGGCCATTTTTTACAAGTTTTCCTTCCTCATTCGAATTGTAAACCACTTTTGTGGGTTTACCCTTTAGTTGAAAAAATATTCTTATAGAAATTGGGGAAAATCCTTTTTATTTCTTCAAGGTCACTTAGAAGCTTGTTATCATCCCTTATACAATCTATTTGCTCTTTGGATATCTTATCTTTGATATTACCTAAAGAAAAATTTAGATCCCTTATTTCCCTTGTTCAGCTACTTCATTTTGGTTCTTATTTTTAACCCTTGGATCTTCCTCGCTTGCAAACTTCTCATATATTTTTTTTTTAACCTTGGTTAATCCTTCAATTTGTCCTAAATTCTTTGGGTCTAATTGAATTTCCTTTTATATGTTACCCAGTTCATTCTATGGGCCACTTTCTAGTTTCTTAAAGTGCAAGGCCCTTTTTCCCCAATAGTTTGGAAGATATTTGGATAGCTTTTAACATTGTTATCCCATATTTCAATGGTAGACTTATCCTTTAACATCCATTTATTAATCTCTTTAAGTGTAAAGATTGCATTGTTACAATCTTCATCTTTTAACAAGTTGGTATTTAGTATAAATTTTCTTTGTTTTTTACAATCCTTATTTCTCTCCCTAGATACATGAATCTTGGAGGAGACGAGATGCTAGTCTGATAGAGAAGAAGGGGTAACCTTTTTTCTACAAACCATCACAAATTTGGTCAAAGCTAAAGAATTTCTTATCAATGTAAAACCTATTGAATTTGTAGTAAATCCTTCTACTTCCTTTTTAATAATTAGATGATGTAAGCCAAATATTTTGATTTCCTTTCTTATCCTCTTCAAGAGGATAAAAAAGGTTAAGATTATTTTTCATTTTGGACCAGAATTATTTTTCATTACCTTTCCACTCCATTCCACTTCCTCTAGATTTATCCCCCTATTTTCAATCATATTATTAAAGCCACCTCCCACTACCCAAGGGAAATTTGGAAGCTCATACATTCATTTCCAAAGTTCAATTCTCTCTTAGTGGTCATTTGGAGCATAAATCAAACACAGACAAGGTTCCTATTGTCTTTTTCAATCACAATCCAGACTGCCCTATTACATAGAGAGATTTCATTCTCAATCACATATGGTTTCCATTTGTTTCACACCAGGATGACTACTCCCCCTCTTCCTTTCTTGTGATTAGTATAATTTTGTTTGGAATCTTTCTAGATAAATCTACTTGGTTAGTTTCTAAAGTGAATTGATGGATTGAACTTCTTGCAAGAATACTACATCTTTATTATGTGTTAGATTTAAGTATCTTCTAACCACATATTTCCTATCAAGGAATTGTAGTCCCCTAACATTCCAAGTTGTACAATTAATATCCATTTCAATTAAGCATTAGTATCACTTTTAGAATTCCTAAACCTCTCGAAGCATTTAGGGATTAATCCCTCTTTGTCTAGATTTTTTAGGACCGTCTCATTTCATCCCTATTTATAGGGATTCTCTTCTTATTTTTAATTTGTATCCAACCCTTTAATGTGGGACAAGACCATTCATCCTTCTGAGTTTCACTTATAGAGTTAACATGAACTACATCAGAGTTGGAAACTACAAGCATATCTCCAAATTCCATATTCGGTGAGCTTCATTTTTCAACTAATGATCATTTGAATTGTTTAAGTCATATTTACATGTTTCCTCATCTTCCATCCCTTCCAATTACCCTTCTTGACCAAAAAGTTGAGATTAGTTATCAAGGGGTAGCATATTAGAACTAATCCTTTTATTATCCTCTAATAGAATCTTCTATACCTTTACTCTATCTTTTCCTTTTAATTTCTACCCAGTTACTCTCTTATTGTCAAATTTGATACCATCTAGGATTCCTTTATCGGTTATTTCTTCTTTGAAATTGGGTTTACCCCTTCCCTACCAATCCATCTCTATTTCCAAGTTTAAACTTTTAATACTACCTGTAAGCATAAGGATGGAAGTGAAGGCTTAAAACCATATCTATTTTTTCAAACTTATTAGCATTATCTTAAACCTAGCAACTTTTCATAGTACTCTTCTAATTGTAGTTTTCCAATTTTAATTCCTATGAGATGAAGGTTTTCTTACTCTTATCCTTGGTCAAAACAATCAAATCAATAATAGGAATAGATGTTTCTTTTCCTTTTTCTTTTTCCTTTTGTTTTCCAAAATTTTCAAGGTCCATTTTATTAAATTCAATCCTTTCTACACATTCCTCTATCAATATTTTACTTGGACATATCTCATTCATATTCCTAGACTTTACATTGCCCATTTCTAATCCTTGGGTACAAGGAAAACTTTAGTGGCCAATATTCGCCAATTGGCGAATTCTAGAAATTGGCCAAGTCAAAATTAGCGAGTTAATCATACCCAATAGAGTGTCCAAATCGCGTAGATTTTACGAATTATCGGTCCAATGTATGTCCATTTTCCAATGATTTTTTTTATGAGGCATATTTAAGCAACAAATTTTCCATAACAAACAATGCGTTTCAAATGGACTGATTAATATTTTCACCTGGAATCCTGGAAGCATGTAATAAAACACCTACATATTCACCAATACTATTAAAACATAATTGTATTAGGACCCATTTCACCAATTAAAATTTATAAAAAGTTTCTTGTGAAGACCCATTTCACCAATTAAAATTTATAAATAGTTGCTTATGAGGACCTATTTCTCCAATAACATTAAAAAAATTTACATTTGAGGGCACATTTCACCTTGAAAATGACAACGTATCATTGTACAAGCACGTGGGATTCACCAAATTTTTAACATACCATTTAAAAATCCCGTGGAATTTTCCAAATATGGATTGATATAAATATAATAGAAACTACCATTTATTCTTACACATTTTGTTCAGTTATTAGGTTCTCGATTCAAAAGTCAGCGAAAGCTGAAAATGTAGACTTAAAGGTGAGTGATCATTTCTTCATAGTATTATTAGTTATAATATTTCTTTATCTCTTTTCCATTCTTGATTCAATCTTAAAGATGATATTGAGTAGGGAATGGGATCTATATTCTTTTTCTTTCTTAAACAATAAGATATTTTTTTCTAGCTTTTATTTGAAGTGAGAGTTCAATATGTCAAGCAGCAATGGTAAGACTGTTGAGGGTGGTGAAGGGAATGGGATGCCATCAAAACACCCAAAATGTAGAGGTACCATATAGTCTTACTTTGGAATTAGCAATGCTTCTGATCCATCAGATCAAGATGGAGTTACATCATCAACTCTTCCACCAAATATTAATGAAGAAGGCATTCACAATACCTCACTGCCACCGGAAGGTCAAGGTGAGATTGTCATTGAGTTAAATGTATCAAATGAGGATGGAAATACCGCAAAAGATGTTCCAAGGGATACCCTGGTTACCCAGAATGAGATAATTGACTTGGATCAGGATGATGTTAGTAGCAAGAAAAGGAAAGGAAAATAAAAATGGTGCGTGAGTGGGAAATGACAAGGAATTTTCAACTTAGTTGGTTGTCAAAGTACCCATTCATTGTACCGGTGGGGAAAGCAAACGATGTTGAAAGTGCAACCAAATGCATGTGTACAATTTGTAGTTGGAAATGTAGAAGAGACAAGAAGTTGTAGCTAAAGCTTGACACTATAGAAAAACATATCGGTAAATTTTATGAAAAAAAAATCATAGATGGAAAGGAACAATTAGTCGTACGATGGAAATCAAAGGAAGAATGTCTTAATGTTAAGTATGTCACAGAATATGAAGAGCATAAGAAAAGAATGTCAACGCTTGGTGCATGTTAAGGTACACTTGAGGCTCAATTTGGAAAACCAATGGAAAGAGCAAATTTGTCAAAAACTATTCAAATGAGTGTTATTTTTTAATATTTTGTTCAGAGGGCATCCTATGACAGACTACCCAGAGTATTCTAAATATTTTTTGGGTGTTCCTCACTTTCCCTTCTCACATTGGTCGGTAAACGTTGGATGGGAATGTGCAAACTGTCTTACTACAAGTGGAAAAGGAAGATTTAAAGGAGAAAGTAAAAGAGTCAAACTTCATTGCATTATCTTTAGATGAAGTTACTGCGGTAGACAATACTTCTTAGTTCTGTATGCATTTGTATACTATAGAACAATATGTTCACCACGCTCATCTTCTTTGTGTTCATAAAATGAAGGATAGTTCAACATCGCAAAATCTATTTGAAATAGTCAAGAAATATTTGAATGAAATTGCAGGTATGGATGAGTTGACAATTTCCAAAAAGCTGGTGTGTGTAGGAGCTAATGGAGTTGTAGTGATGCAAGGTCAAAGGAGTAGTGTTTGCACAAAGTTACAAACTACTTGTGCACCATACATGCTTGGAATTCATTGCATAGCCCATAGAATGAATTTAGCATTCAAAATTGTAAGCAAGTTTCCTACAATATCAAAAGTTGAAAATCTAGTTTGCGAGATCTACGCATACTTCTGCTGAAGTCCCAAACGTTTCACAAAATTTCAAAATTTTGCTAAGGGAATAACACCAGGAAACAAGCTTATCAAGGATGTCAATACCAGATGGATCTCCTTGCATGGACCAGCACAATGGGTTCTTTCAAAATATCAATCCTTCATTGGAGTAATGTACAAGCATCACAACACAATAGACAAAGCTCCTGACCTCTTACATAGGTTAAGCGATATAGAGACACTGTTGACTTTAGCTAGTCTTCTCCCCATGCTGGATGTAATGAATGATATTGTGAAGATAGCCCAAGACATAACTATGTATATTTATGAATATGCCAAACTACGTAAACATACATGCTTTGCCCTCAATCATCTATATCTAGATCTAACACAAGAAAGCCCAAATTATTTCATGTGGCATAAAATTACTAATTTGAATAATCCTAATAATTATTTACAGTTTAATGCAAGCAGGAATTTATGTATCTATGTACATGGATATGAGATACCATTGTACTATTGTAAGACAACCAGGTGCTCTAGCAGAGAAGTAGTTGTTAATGAGGAAGACTTTAACGAAATTGTTAAATCTGTTAGTGATAATTTGAAGGAAATTGCAAAATTTCTTTCCTCAAAGATTCGTGAAAGATTCCCTCAACATGAAATACTTAAAGCCATGGGTATTGTGTATCCTCAATTTTGGGTAAACCAAGATAACCCAAAATATTTTCATGATAAAGTAAAAATCTTGATCGAACAATTTTTGAAAAGTGTAACATACAATGAGCAGAAAATAAAAAGAATTTTAAATGAAGCTAAGCTTAGAAAAAAATGTAAGAATTTGTCAATAGCTACAAGGGACCAGTATGATTCCATGGGCATGGAGAAGATCTTTGAACCAGGATCAATAACAAAGGTTTGGACAAACTTAGCTCAAAGTGAAATATTGTGTGGTACGATATCATACTATTTCAAACTTGTTGATTTATGTCAAACAATGATATTGGGGTCAGTGGAGGATGAGAGAGTTTTCAGTTCATTGGTGTTTTTGAAATCAAAGTTAAGAAAAAAACTAGACAAGAATTTGGAAAATTGCTTGAGGATAAAAGGAATTGCGTATAATGTCAAAATAATTCCTTTTGAAACGACACTCACAATCTAGAGGTCCACATGTGAAAGAAGAGGGACCATATTGTGCAACACTCCAATTCCAAATGCTGTTACTAGTGGCACTGGTAGTGGCAGTGGAACAAATGACATTGACACAATGAGTGTTGAATTTGAGATGCAGGCCAAAGAAAATGAAGAGAAGACTCAAAATCAAGACGACTCTTTTACTTTATCTCAAGATGAACATCTATTTCTGGACCCTGACTCCATTTGGGAAATGGAAGTAAATTAGCAGCTTTTAGGTATTTATATTGCACTTCATGAATCAGTTTCCATTGTTCCAAACTGTAGTTGATGATATTTTATATTGTATTCCATGAAATTGTGAATCATTGCACGTCATGATATTTTATTTTATATTGCACTTCATGAATCATATTCCAAACTATGGTTGTTGATATTTTATATTTTATATTGTATTCCATGGTATTGAATTTGATATGTGATTCTACATCATTTTTAAAGAGAAACACTTATCACACTACTTATAAGTTCCTATTGCATTGGTCAAGGCTCTTGAATGCTCTTGTTATCACAAATTTACTATTAGAAATGCTCATTCAACTTGCTAGATGAAAAATGAGTGAAATAACCTTATATTTATACGTGTTTATACCGAATTTTGCGAAATTACAACACTATAAGCTGACATCAGATCTAGGAGGAAAAAATAACACAAATAATTTGAATTTAATTTACTTTTAAGCCACATGGGACTCATACACTAGAAGTGGTGTATGAGTCCCATTAGGCTAGGCTATGGGACACATTTTTCAAGAAATGCTTAGATTCATGTGAAATCAAGATTAGGGCCCAAAAACTTAGGTGGGACGCATACTCCCAAGGTGGTGTATGAGTCCCAGATCACTAAATCTAGGCCACACAATCCAAAAATAATAATTTATGATTGGTCATTATGCATGTATCAGGATTATCCTAAAAAAGATGAATTAAATGAGGCTTGTGTATGCAAAATAAGGCCCAATAAAGCATAAAGATGCCCAATTAATTAATGAAAACCATGGAATAGTGTGAAAGTGTGGTGTAACACTTTACAACACCCTAAATAAGGTACACATAAGGTTTATTTAGTTCAGAAGGGTCCAAACAAGTGTGAAAATGTAACATACATCATTTTTTGACACTACAATTAGAAAGAGAGTTGGAAAACCTAAGATCCATGACAAATGGTGTTTCGCAGGATGACATGAGCCTCAAACTATGTCACAATAGTATTTCCAATAGGACACCAAGTTTTAAAGCTCATACAAGTTTCACAAACTTAGTGTGCAAACCCAAAATGGAAAGACGGTAAAGTGCAATGCAATTTGTAGATTCTAAACAAGGCAAATTTTTTTATTACACTAAGCAAAAACCAGAAAATGAAATCTTGTTTAAATGCAAATTTGAAATCACACAATGCACTAAATGTACCAAATTAAGCTAGATATAATGAAATTGATTAAACATAAAATCAACAAACTATAACAGAAATCTGAAAGTAGCAAATAGAAGCACAAAAATGAATATTTCAATGCCTAAAAATTCATATTATGATATGATCCTGGACTCATTCGCCCTAGGGCGTATGGGTCTTAGATTAGGATTTTTAAGTTTTTTCTAGTGATTTTTAGATTCAAGTTTGTTATAGCAAGTTTTAGTCTCAATTTTTTGTAAATGCAATGTGAAATGCAAGTGAAAAATGTGACAAAATGATAACCTAGAAGACCTAGTTTGATATGCAATTTTTGTTTCAATTTTTAAATGCAAGTTAATATGATGTATATGATATGCAATAATGTGTAAATGAGTTACAAAAATTAAGTTTAACTGATATTGCAGTCAAAAGGAAAGTTTTAAGAGGGTCAAATGTTGTGTACCTATTGCAAAAAGTGCTTTTTCGGACCTCACTAAGGACTCATTCTCCCTATGGTGAATGGTCTTGGCTAGCACTCTGGAAAACCTATTTCTGGGTTCTATTCCTCTCAATTTACACTCCTAGATTTTATTCGAGCACTATCAGAAAGCTGGAACTAAATCATGTAGCTCAATTTCTATGTTTTGACAAGTTTCTTTACAACTTTGACAACTTTTGCAATTTTTCTGTTCAAATGATCTTCAACCTAAAACCTACAATCACACATCAAAGAAGAGAAAAATGTTGTTTGTTAGGGAATATGGGTTTTCCTTGGTCAAACCCTGTTTTGGTAATTTAACCTTAAAATGGAACAATGCATGAAATGAATGATGAATGAACAAAATGCAATGTCACAACCCACCATTTGAACCTCAATTGAACCTTGGATAAATCTACAATCTAACATGAAGTGGCTTCAATGAATGTAGATCTCAATCTTGAAACTTGGTGTGAAACAATGCCTTGAATATTGTTGGTGTAATTAAAGTCTTGTGCCTAGTTAATTCATTACTAGGGGACTTATTTACACATGTTAAGTTTACTTAGGTCATTGGAAGGAATCTTTCTAGAAAGTGTTAGTTGTCATTAGTTGTTATCTTATCTTTTGACTTGTAACGCATGTGAACCTAGGTAAGTGTAATTACTTGTCTCATGTCATATGATTAAGACACTTGTCATAATCCTATGACATATTGTATCTCACCTTAGCTATATAAACAAGGGGTCTCTCTCATTGTACATCACAATCATATCATTGAATCATATTGATAAGAATAAAATTTATTCTTTTCACATTTCATTCTCTCTCTTTGTGTTTTCCATTTGGCCTCAAGATCTTGGTCGCTATAGCCAATTCTAACATGGTATCAAAGCGGGTTGGATGCCATTGGAGAGTCTTTCTCTGAAGAGAGATGGTAAATTAGAGCTTGGTGATGAAAATCAAAGCTCACCATTGCATCCAAAAGGTTCAAGAAAGTCGATTTTGCCTTTTGTTTTGTCCAAATTGGACATATGAGGCCAAATATATGAGGGTTTGAAGCTGAAGAGTGGTTGCTAGATTCATAAGGTAGCTACATTTTTGGAGCATTGTGGGTCAAATCTGAAACTGTCATCGCATCCAGAAGGGCGAAAAAACCCTACGATTGATTGCCAATTCGTCCAAATCGGAGCAGTTGTCTAGTGAGGAAAAAAAATCCTAGGAAGGTGTACAGGCCCCCAGGTCACGTCATTATGATAGTGATACAAAAATTTCAAAAATAAAATAATTTTATTTTCAGTTGAAATATTTTAGAAGAATTAAAAAAAAAATTTTATTGTGGTCGATTAAATTTCATTGTAATTTTTTAATTAAAAATAATTACAAATCAAAAGTGGGGAAGAATTTGTTTTTCTACAGACATTTTTTTGGCTGTGGTACATAAAGTACGGTAGACCTATAGGGGTACTGCAGGGCGGTATAGACTGCGACCCAATCAACAATTGCCATGCGACGCTCCCATACCAACAGATGACCAGACTTCACAACCAGTGACTTCAAGTTTTTTCGGTGGCAACCGACCAATCAAACTAGTGGTCAATTTTCAATTCCAAGTAGTTCAATATTTTAAATTGGTTGTAGAGAATATTTAGATGAATATTCCTAAGAAGATTTTGTCAACTCCCGATGGTTTGAAGGCGTCAAAATTAAGCCAGTGAAAAGGGAATATTCCTTCTAGGCAAAGTATATTAATTTTTGATGGCCCGACGGATGCCAAATTTAATTGAGTGAAGTTATAATGTTAGCACCTTTTTGAAAATTTGTCATCCCTTCTCATTTGCAGTTTCAGTTTGGGAGTTGATTTTTAAATGCAAATATCTCTATCATTTTAACTCCTTTTTTAGAGCAATTTTTTTTATTTGGGCTAATTTTTCATGCTCTACACAGTGGTGCTATCATTTTTTGGTTTTGGTGCTTGGTTTTTATAGAAATTGAATATTCTCATAGGTGTTGATGCTTCGTCCTCATTTTGGGAACTTTAAGAGCTCATATCTTGCTCCTACGGTAACATTTTTGGGCGCAATTTTTTTGAAAGTGCATAATTCATGTACTTTTTAGTGGTATGATCAGATTGATCTCATTTTGTACCAAAAATTTTACTTGAGCCTGTGGCCTATTTTTAGCATTTGCATGTACTAAGATAAAGGCCTATAGACATGAAAAATTAACATTGTGCATTCAATCAGGACTATTCATTAGGTCCATTCATTGATTGATCAGATTCACCTTCATTCATTTATCAGGTAATTTCATTAATTCCCATCTCCTAAGGTCATTCATTCAAAATTAAATAAAACATTATCATCAACCTTTTAATCAAATAAATCAAACATCATTCATTTAATTAAATAAATCAAACATTTATTTAATTAAATCCAATCTGTATTTCATCCTTTTCTGATTTAAATAAATCAAATATTTAAATCATGAAAGTCAAACTAACCTAATCATCATTAATTTAATCTAATCATGATTAAAAGATAATCTTACCCACTTGGATTCTCTAGATATCTCCACTTGCACAAATAGATCAATTTATTGATTTATTAAAACCCTCATTTTCACTCAACATGACAAGTTGATTTGTCCCTCCAACATAGCATTTATTGCTCTTTTTCTTGTCCCCCTCTCTAAATTTATTGCAAAATTTGAATTCAAATTCTCCCTCTCATGGGCACTCTTCCCAAATCTTGCACATCCATTGACCTATCACCACTTAACAAGTGGCCTCTTCTCATTGGAGGATCTTTAGTCCACATTCACCCTCTTGGCTAGTCTCTCATCAAGAAAATCTATAAAAGAAGGCCTTAATCCTCATTCATGCATCCACAACTTTTATGCAATGTTACTCTCTTGGTTTGAGAACTCATCTTGCTCATCATCTCCATTGCATTTACATCATCTTGAGCTTTGATCAAGGATTGGGAAAGGGTCACTTGCACATGTGACACCAATCCACTATGGAATAGGTAACTTGTGGTTGCTTTCATAATGCTTTTATTTTTATTTCATCCTTTGTTGCATTTTTGAAGCATTTGCAAGGTATTTCATGGGAGTGTTCTTGAGAGATTTGTAGGTGCTAACCCTTGTTTGAAGTTAGTGTTTGCAGATTTTAAAAGCATGCTCATAGTTTGGCACTAGAAGGAGGGCTGATAGTTTCAATTTCAGTAGCTTGAGAGTTTCTTTATTCACTGTTCTTTCATATACACTCTGGCTAGATGCATTTACAAATCCATTAGGGATACATCTTGTAATAATTGCATTTTGGGTACCCTGCTTTTTTTTTAATATTCTCTGAGGCATCCTGTCCAAAAAGTTCACATGCATTTCTCTGTGCTATCATTGCTATTTTTGTTTTCATACACGTCTGTCATAGAGTTGTGATTGAAATAAATGTCACTTCCCAAGTTCCTCAAGCCTATGGTGTGGTTGCTAATTCTTAGTTCATGAATTCATAATCTGTCATTCTATAGAATATCTGATCAGCTACTGTTTTGTTTACACATGCTGCAGACCCATTTACAGCTAACTACTGATCCACATTTTTGGTTTACTGGATGTGAGATATGCTGAGCACGTGCTTTGTCTATGCTTCTGCACTTTGAATTAATTTTTTACCTGACCCATTTTGAGTGATAGCCTCTGCAACTATTTGATTAAAAGAGAATTGAATGCATATACAAAGCATCTTATTTGCATCTGTGAAATATTTATTTGCATTGCTAAAACATGGCTATATTAGTTTGAATATTTTTCAAGTAACAATGGGCGCCAGTCTTTTTCACATGCCAATTGCACCCATCCTCACGTCATCACCTTCTTTTCACTTCAGCACATTAAAAATGTAGTTGTATACAGTGAATAGTTTATGTTGTGGTACATATTGGTAATCTTTTGATATCAACTCGAAAGGAATTCAATCTTTTATTATTGCTCTTTGACTTCAAGTGAAGGCGTCATGTCGAAAGAGTTCGCACCATGTTGTTTTTGAACGAAGAGATGATTTCTTATGCCAAAACAAAGCTCTCTAGCATGACATTTTAAAGCCAAAAGGAGTGAAGTAATCTACAAGATGAGGTTAATAAACTCACTAGTAAAGCTTTTGTTTTGTTTTGTTTTATATCGGCTTTTTCAGTTTAGTTAAAAGAGTAGGCAAGAATAACACAAAGTGAAACTTGCTGACATACAAGTGTGATGCAACTACTAGACGCGTGTGCGTATATAATAAGGAATAAACTAAAAGGTCTGAATCAGTGCCTTCAAAACCACATTGTTTCAATCTTTCGTTAGCTTAATATCTTGTTGAAATGTCCTATCAAACAATTTAAGTGCTTTGACTGTGTTACTACGGTTCGTGATTTATTCATTATTAATACACATTGAAATACTTTCTCCTACACATTTATTGTTGTTGTCACTATATTTATTTGCTCCTATGCATTTAGTTCTGTTGTCACTGCTTCCATTTGTTCTTGCGCATTTACATGTTCCTGATCCTATGCTTTTGGTGGTCTTTTAGTATGTTGTCAGACATTTGAATCCCTACGTATTTGCTTATGTCTCTAGGCGACCTTGTTAGAGCAGTTCTTGATCATTTTATTTTGATGAACTAACTTTTTGATACATAGATTTTGTGAACCACAGACCTAAATTCAAAGCTTCTAATAATTCTTCTGGCGTTATTGATGCCTGATTGAAGTTATTATTTTTTTTAAAAAAAGCACTAAAGATTGTAGGGATCTACCTGTGGTGTGGGAAAAAGACAGTGAGATCTATTATTTATTATTGTTTGAAAAGGATGCTCTGTGGTGTGGGAAAGAAGACAGGAAGATTTGTTATTTATTGTTTGAAAAGGATGTTTGAAAGTGGTTTGATATTGTTGTTTCCTATCTACGATGAACATCAAAACATAGATGCAATTTGATTCAATAGTTGTTAGGAATTGTCTCTTTATTACCTTGATTCAAATAAAGAAATTGGTCATATTCTAGTTTTCTTTTTAACCAAAGAAATCATTATATGATACTTTCTATTTTTACATATAGGCTTGATTTGATACATGATTTAATTATAAACAAAAGAACGATGTCTTGACATCCTATCATTGTTTCAAGTTTATGCATGAACTAAAAGTATCTTGAACTCAAGTTTATCACAAGGAATTCATTTGTAAATTTAAAAGTGTATTTGGCATGCATCATTGGATTAAATGATTGATGAATTTTGTATATGTTTTTATCAAATTGCAATACATGCCTAAATTTTTATGATGTTTATAGGGAAACAAAGGAAAAGCGAAAGGAAAGCGAGGAAGGTACAATGAACAACAAAGGTACAAGGTACAAACGAAGGAAAGCAAGGAGAAGGCTAGCATAGGAAAACAAAATAAGGAGGAATTTTTATTTTTTTTTGAAAACTCAAAGTGTTTTTAAACGCTTTAAGTGTTTGTTTAACACTTCTTCACGAAGTTCTTTATCTTTTCATTTTAGTACACTAATTTTCGTTTGGGTTTAAAAAGAACACTTTGTGTTTTTTGCAAAGGCTAAAACGAACTTTAGGATCACAACATACTAGATTTTGTTTGGGATTAACAAATTGAACAAGGCAATTTCTCACACTTCTTTTGGTGCTCTAAAAAATGAATCAAATCATTGCTTTGAAGGATAAAAAAAATGTGTGCCTTTATTGTTTTGTAATTATTTACACAAAGTAATATCATCAAAAGATGTATGCGCTTCTCTCGTGCCTCACGACGATCTTGAGAATCAAAAGGCTTTTGGTGACATTAAGTTGTGTAAATAATTGCCCATACACACTTTGATTTGGGTTTAAAATTGAACAATATTTTGTGCAAGTGTGAGTAGGGGCATTTTCATGTATATTCTCTTTCTTTGTGCCATCAAAGATTGATCGAGTTACGAAGTTTGTCTTTGCTTGCTTTTGTTTATCCTAGAGGGCTTGCCTTGGGGAAGAGGTACTCACCCAAGGGAATGACTCAAACGGTAACACTCTAAAGCCAAGAGTATTTCCAACTAGGATATAAATGTGGATATTGGAAGAAATGCCAATATCACGCGGTTGACTCCGACAAGATGGATCTGAAAGAGGACTCTTACCACATTGGGTCAACTCCTACGAATAGAAAGTCCTTACTAGAACCCATGTGCTAGAATTTTCCAAAATCCTTAATCTATTTGTTGGTGCAGGAACAGTCATTTTGAAGCTGCCCCACACTTTTAGGTCTTTAGTAGAAATGAAAAACATGCCATGGGAGTTTCATGGGTGTTGATGCTTGGCTGCCCCATATAAGTGAGTGTCATGGAGGGGAGCCAGTGGGGTCAAGCATCTAACCATTCGCTAAAGATAAGAGTAGCTAGACTTGTCCAAGTGGGGATTCAAAAAATATTGTCTTACACGTCCATAGGGTTTGTGCTTGTTTTTGGTTTGAAAACACAGTGTTGTATTCAAAAACATTTGCAAACAAACACTTAACAATATAATTCAAATTTCAAACCCTTTTGGAGACAAATGCCATTGACTCAATCCATATTTTATTGCTTTCCCTTGGGATTCACATCCTTAGAGGATTCTAAACATTGGATTATATTTGAATTTGTCTCCTTAAGTAAACAATAGGAAACCCTTGCCTTAAGTTCATTAAATTTCCACATAACATATCTTGTGGAGTTTGAGGAAATTAAGACATTGGACATCTTAGTTTGAAAACTTAATCAAAGAAAGTGTTTTTGGTAAAATAAAGCCATTAAGCAAAGCTAAGCAAAATGAATTTTCATGTGTGATTGGAGACTCACAAATCCCAAAGAAAAAATCATTGGAAATCCGAAAATGAATGTTCAAATGAAATCATTTCTTGGTTACAAAGGTCTTTAGGAAGCATTTGCATGCTCTTCAATACCTAGGTCTAGGAAAACAAAGTGTCTTTTTAGGTTCACCTAAGGATAAAAAAAAATCAAACCTCTTTCATCCATCTTTCAAAACATCAAATCCATCTCAAAAATCATCTTTTGGAGAATCTTGAAATCATCCTTGATACTAGGCTTTGTGGCAAAAAAAAAATCAAAATCATCCAAAAACATTGTGACCAAGTCCTTGAAAACATTTATCAAAACACCTTTGGCTAGGCATGTGTAGATGCATCCTTTTGCATATACTTAGTCAAAGTTATCAAAATCATCTTGTCTAACTTAGTGTATGTGGATGAATCCTTCTTCATATACTTAGTGAAACTATCATTTTATTTGGATAGGTGTGGGTAGATGCATCCTTCTCCTCACACATATCCAAAATCATCATCCTTTGAACAAAACTATCCCTTAGATCATTATCAAACATCTTAGGGTCCTCTTGTTCAAAATCCAAAACAAAATGAAAATCAAAGTCAAGGACAAAATCCCAAAATCCAAAATCCAATCAAAATCCCAGTCCTAAAGCCTAGTGTCTCATTCAAGATTTATCAAAAGCGAAAACATTCATATCATTCATCATCATATCATCACCTTTGATCCCCAAAAAACATCCTAAAACTTTCACTTTGGGACATAAAATAGAGATTAATCCAAAGAATCAAGAGATTCATCTCCCATATTCTCAAAGATTGATCCCCATTTTATGGTTCTAACTAGATCTCAATACAAGAAGAGTATGGAAGCCAACAAAGAAACACCCGCTTCAAGTGATCTTAGCCAAACCACTCCTGAAATGATTCCCATTGGGGATGGAAATCTCATAATTATCCTTCCAACATCATTGCAAAAACCACAAGAAGAAAACCAAGGATAGGACCCTACTTTTGGAATGTCTCATGAGGAAATGACGAAAATGCTCCAAAATCTGGATAACCATCAAATCATCAACGTCATGATGAGACTCAAACCTTCGTTATACATGCTTGAATTAGAAAAAAAAGGGGCCAAGTTTCCTTCAGACTTTGATGTGAGCACCATAGTGGAGACATCATTTCCACCAATCTCATCCACCATCCCCATCTCATCCACACCTCCATCCCAAAATATCATGCAAAACATTCCACAAATCATAACATCAATTGCTCCAACTCAACCAAATGTCAACAAGGGAAACACATTTCTCAATGCTCTTCAATCACATTCCCTTGTTAATAATCAAAGTTTGGACGCAAACACCATATTGGAGCAAAACATACCCCAAAACTCACTACACAAAAAGGCTCCTTTCACCTTCCATCATGATCCATCATCATCATCTTTTCATGCAACACCTCAAACACCCCTTCTCACAAATTCGCAAGAGGAGGGAGATATGTTCGGGCTAGGGGGCATATTCGACACCACGACGTTTTCACAACAACTCACATTTCCACCTCTTCCACCATTGCCATTATCATCTGCACCACTCCTTGGTCTAGGGTTTCCTCCCCTACCAGGTATCAATCAAACATACATCCCAACCATCAATCAAAGCATCACACCAAATGCTCAAAAATTTATCGTTGATATCACAACAACAAATGATAAATACACAAGCAATGGAAACACCATCAAACACACCCTTAACATCACAAAGCATGGTCTCACAAGGACCAATCACATCAATACCATTATCCAACATGCAAAATATCAACACAACATCATCATCTACCACCATTCCAAATCCACCACCACCACCAACGTTCACCACATCAAACCAATTCAACACAGCATTAAAAGTCGCTTTTCAAAGAGGATACCAACAAGTGTAGAGACAAAAGGCCGTGCAACAAGTTGCTCAAGCTGCGCAAGCTGCCAAAGCTGCACAAGCCGCATTAGAAGTGCAACAAGCACAACAAGCCCAAGCTTTATTGCAATAGCAACAACAATAAGCCGCCCAAGCTACAAAAGCATTGCAAGCACAAAGAGTCGCTCAAGCACAACTTTTATTACAACGACAAGCCGCACAAGCGCAAGCCCAAGCTCAAGCACAATCTCAATATCAAGCATAGCAAGCATAAGCACAACCAGCGCAATTGCAAGCATATCAGCAAGCATTAAAGCAATACCAAGAGCAACAAGAAGTAGCAGAATTGGCAGCCCAACAACAAGCATTGTGGGAACAACAACAAGCACAACAATAAGCGTTGTTGGAGTAGCAACAAGTGCAACAACAACAGGATCAACAACAATCATCGTTCATACAAAAGCAAGTAGAAGCCTACTTCGCTCGACAGAACATGCAGATACCATCAAACAACGCACCAACCAACCCATCCACCCAACCAACAATTCAAACACCCCAAAACACTTTCATTCCACCCCCTGATCCCCAGAATGATGTGACGACACAACTCAGGTTGCTCTTGCAACAAGTGCTCGACCTTCAATCGGGGCAGACAACCAAAACGCAAAGCAACTTGTGTCCCTATCCATTAAATAGGAGCCTAGACATGAAACCATTCCCTAAGGGATTTGAAATCCCCAAATTTGACAAGTATCGAGGGATGGGAAACCCTAAAGATCACATCAGGGAATTTCAAGTTCATTGTATCGAGGTCGCATATGACGATACTTATCTGATGTGGCTATTCCCTAGGAGCTTGGCAGGTCCCGCTATAGAATGGTTTTCCTGCTTACCTTCAGGCATTAGAACATTCCAAGAAATTAGAGATGAATTCATCACAAACTACACATGTAACATTGCAATGGATGTCAGTCTCAAAGAATTATACGCTCTAAAACAAGGAAAGAATGAATCTTTTGCTTCATTCCTTCAATGATGGCAATCCAAGGCCAATCGGAGCAAGCGGACCATGCCAGAAGAACAAGTCTGCATGATCATAGCCAGCCTTGAAAGCCACCTGTCATTTCATCTCAAGGTTCAGGGAATCACCACATATGAGCAATTAATCTCCAAGGTGCTTAGCATTGAAAGAGCCCTTGTGACCCAACCCTCCAAATCAACGTCATATCATGAACCGCAAAACAACCACCCATCATCTAATTACAATGATAAACCTCGTACATGGGTGAGAAACAAGAACATCACTAATGATGGCATCGTCGATGCCAAGGTGGTCATTAGTACCAGTCCACGCCAAAATACACCTGCATCGCAAATCCAACCACAATGCCAAAACACTCATCACACAACATACCAACCCAATAATCCCACCATCAATAACCTCAATGACCAAAGAGAACCACCCCGATGCAAAACTTATCCAAAACGTAAATACGCCATTTTGGGGGAACCATTAGAGGACATAATGAAAAAGTTGACTGCCGAAAAACTCATCCAGCCTCCTATATTCGAAAATTACCAAGAACCCGATGTCAAACCCCCTTGGTACAACAAGAATCAACTTTGCGAATTTCACAAAATAAAAGGTCACACCACAAAAAACTGCATGAGACTCAAAAACATCATCCAAGATCTCATTGACAAGAAAATCATAAACGTGGAACAACCTACAGGAAATCAGGACCTTAATATCTACACGAATCCGATGTCGAATCATGGAAACAAAGGAAATAGAGGTGATAAAGGGAAAGGCAATGTAAATCATGTCTATGAATCTATCGTTGCCTCACTAAATGAAGACTGCATGGTCATCACTATCAAGGGCGCCCATGTCGAAGATTGTGGAGTCACCACAAGAGGCGACAACGTCACCATTGCAGGATCATCCCAACCAAATAGAGTCCCTACATCAAGAGTCATTCCGTATAGCTACAATGTTGTAGACCAACTCAAAAGAATGCCAACACACATCTCCATCATGGAGTTGTTAAAAATCTCATTAGCGCATAAAAAGATCCTTGAGGAAGCATTAGCCTCATCCACTGTCCCCGCAGATCTCGATGTGGAGCAATTCCAAGCTATGGTCGCAAATATCATAACACCTAATCTCCTTACATTTTCCGACCAAGATTTCCCCACCCAACCATTTCACAACCATGCACTTCACTTGGAAGCCATTGTAAACAAAAGCAAAATCAAAAGGGTCTTGGTGGATGGAGGTGTAGGTTTGAACATCTGTTCTCTTAGCCTCATCAAGCAGTTGAAAATATCAGAAGATTCCATCGACAAAGGAAAGGGAATCACAATCAGAGCATATGATGACCAAGAAAGAGTGTCTCAGGGAACAATTAAGCTCCTTATCCAAGTAGGGCCAACACTTATGGAAACCACATGTCAGGTCTTGGACCTCGAATTTCTATACAATATCCTCCTAGGATGCCCATGGATTCATGCGATGAAAGTTGTAGCATCAACCTTCCACCAATGTGTGAAATTCACACATAATGGACAAGAGATTACCATCCATGGAGATCTTGAGCCATTTTCATATTGCAAGAATCTTGAAGCCAAGTATTACAAAATTCCCCAAGTACCAAAAAATGATGAGGGACCATCCACACAATACATCGATCCCACCACTCTTGCATCCACTTCTACGACAGAGACACCCACCATTCCCACCATATCCAACATCAAGCTCATCATCCAGGAGGATAGTTGTGGAAGTTATAGGCTCCCTAACAACGCTTTTGTGATAGGAGAGTTACTACAATCTCCTAGATCACGAGGACGCACACAAGAAAATCAAGCTTCCACACCACAAATGTATCCTGAGGATTATCCCAAATTCACAAGATGGGGAGACCTTGGTCATGAGGTCATTGAAGCAGATCCATCTCACATGTTGTATCAAGATGAAAGACCGACAACTAATTTACCAATGGATGAAAGAAGCAAAGGCCTACACATGATGCTTGCAATGGGCTATGACCGAAATCAAAGACTGGGACAAAATGACAATGGGCTCATAATACCTATCATGCCAGAGGCGCGACCCATAACAAATCTTGGTCTTGGATGTGCCACTCCGAGAATAACCATACGTGGCCGAAGTCCTCCAGTTAGAGCCACTAATGTTTCTCCTCATCCAGTACTAGTACAAGTACACTCACCAATAGTCACAGGTAGGGACACACATAATTTTATAAATGAGCCCTATATTAGTAGTGATGACGAAGATACCTTATCCAATCTACCTAGGCTATTCGAAGATACCACCCTGTGTATGATTAGCACCCTCTCCTTCGAAACCAATCATCTGAATCATGAGATCCATGTAGTCTACCCCCAACTGATCGACTAAGACCAACAAGGAGCACCAGTTCTTGATACATTCAAAAATGATGTAGCGCTCTCAGAATTCATGGGATTGAGGGATAACATTCCAGATGGAGATCACAAGGCAGGATTTATAATGGAGTTGGACACACATGCCTATTACGGGGAAACAATTGAATCCTTCAGTCACAAAAGTGACAAACTAAGAATCATATCCAAGTCCTTGAGTGAAAACCACACCGTGGCACTCTCTGACAAGAAAATAGTAAAAAAAAAGGACGTATCCAATGGTGAAAACCTCTCTGAGCCGCATGAGGATGAAGGATTCAATCTTCCCCTAAGAGCTATTCATCAAGAGAAGTCAGCAGTCTTGGCCGAAAAGTGCAATCCTATCAACCTAGGAAGAGAGGAGACCTCGCATATCACATTCTATGCAGAATCACTATTATCAGAAGAGCAAGAACTCCTAGCTGCATTCTTAAAGGAAAGACAAATAAAATTTGCATGGAGCTATGCTGATATGCTAGGTCTTGACCTAGAAACTGTAGTCTACCATTTGGCAGTATATCTAGACACAAAGCCTATCAGACAAAAGCTTTAGAAAATACATCCTCAGATCACCCTATTGGTCAAAATGGAGCTCAAAAAGTTGTTAGATGCAGGATTCATCTGACCCATAGATTATCCCGAATGGGTATCAAATATGTACCTATTTCAAAACTTGATGGAGCCATCAGAATTTGTACGGACTTTAGAGATTTGAACAAGGCATGTCCCAAGGATGATTTCCCATTTCCCAATATCGACATGATTGTAGACATGATAGCAGGACATGAGATGCTATCACTAATGGATGGATTTTCAGGATACAACCAGATTATGATAGCAAAAGAAGATCAACACAAGATGACTTTCACTTGTCCATGGGGGACCTACTACTGGAACATGATGCCATTTAGCCTAAAGAACGTAGGAGCAACCTATCAAAGGGCCATGACACTAATATTCCATGATATGATTCACAAAATAGTCGAAGACTATGTCGACGACATCCTAGCAAAGTTAAGAAAAAGACAAGATCATATAGCAACCCTAAGTGCTATCTTTGACAGATTGGAGGAATACAAAGTTAGACTAAATCCCAAGAAGTGTGTCTTCGGTGTACAATTAGGTAAACTGTTAGGATACATAGTGTCCATGAGGGGTATTGAGGTGGATCTAGCGAAGGTGAAGGAAATCCTTGAGATGGAAGCACCAAAGACATTAAAAAAATTGAGAGGCCTCGAGGGCTAACTTCAATCCATCCGACGATTCATAGCACAACTGGCAGACAAGCAGAACCCATATTCACACCTACTCCACAAGGGGGTAGTATATAAATGGGATACAAAATGCGAAGAGGCATTTAACAAAATCAAGGAATATCTACTGACACATCCAGTGTTAATGCCACCTATCCCAAAGAAGCCATTGATCTTATACGTGTCAATAATAGCAGCAGCCCTTGGAGCTCTCCTAGCTTAGCATGATGAAAACAGAACGGAGAGGGCCATCTACTATATCAATAGAACAATGGTCGGTCACGAGCTAAATTACTCATTCATCGAGAAATCTTGCCTCGCCATAGTGTTTGCATCCCAAAAATTCAGACATTACATGTTGGCACACAAGATAAAGCTCATCGCGAAAATTGATCCCCTCAAGTATCTCTTATCCAAGGCAATGCTCACAGGCAGAATCGAAAAATGGGTAATGATATTTTCCGAGTATCACATCGAGTATGTTGAGCAAAAATCCATTAAAGGTCAAGTTATTGCAGATCAATTGGCAGAAGCACCTATTTATGCAAAGAATCCTCTTGTATTTGAATTTCCATATGAATCCATTTTTAACCTCAACATAGCGGACCACGGGAAAATATACTTCGATGGTTCATACACAGAACATGGATAAGGAGCTGGTGTCTTCTTCATCACCCCACAAGGGGATTGCATACCGAAGTCATACAAATTGGCATTTCCTTGCACCAACAACATAGCGAAATATGAGGCTTTGACTATAGGTCTTAGGATAGCAGTACAATGGAATATCATAGCTCTCAAGGTATATGGAGAGTCTCAGTTGATCATAAATCAGGTCAATAATGAATATCAGACAAAGGATGACAAGCTAACCACATACAAGAAATTGGTGGAAACTTTAAAGAAATCCTTCATCGACATAACATTTGAGCAGATTCCAAGAACCAACAACAGAGCCATTGACGCTGGTCGCGCCTATAAAAGGATATGATAATCACAGTAAAGTCTTTCCTGGGAATTGGACATTCCAACAGGTGACTAATATCTTTCTATGGACGTTCATTTACTTGCAAACTAGGGGACGTATACTTTAAATGGTGCGGAAAAATATATGCACTAAGAACTAGTTTCAGTCAAAACTTAGCAGAAATAAATACTTAGAAGGGAATTCTATCCATGCTACAGGAAAGGTAATGCAAAGTTCTTTTAACTCAACTATGATTTGATTAAAACAGAAACCATAATAGCTATGTTTGAAACACAAACTAAGAACTGGCCTTATGCTGCAGGAACATGCATAGGGATGGATTCCCTATGCCACAGGAGCAATACAAGACTGAGTTTGTATGAAAACTTCATAGATGAAAGCTAACTAAAGATCAATGGAAAAGAAAAGCTAACTAACTAGCTACAGATACTTACTAAGTGGGCCCCCTTAGCAAGCATCTACTGATTACACAAGTGTTGAACTCAGAACTTCATCAAACTTTATTCATGAAAACAAAATGGTATACATTGCTTTGTTGACATAGCAACTAACAACAAATTCTATCTCTTGTCAAACAAATTCTGCTTTTCATTATCATATTGACTCTTACATGATATCTGCTATCACTATGCTTCTATCTTACTCTAACTATCATCTCCCTTCTCACTCGCGCAGGAGGAGAACTTTATTTAAAATCAGGAGAGCAACTAACTAACCCTATCAAAGAAAGATGTGGAAGTAAAGTGTATCCCATAATCAAGGAACAAACTTCATAAATGAATTTATGCGTTCAACCTGATCCGGAGAGAATCTAGCGCTCCACTCTTTCTAGACTGACTATCATTAAAAATATTTCCCAACGGTTTTGGTCAAAGAGTCTTTGCCGAAGCTTCCTTGAAGTCGTGTAGGAAATGGACTTTACTGCAAGGCCGAGATCAGCTGCGCTTGACTCGATCATTCTTCGACAACCTGCGATACAAAAGGTAACAGATGCGAAAGAAAAGGCGTATGGCATTTAAACAATATCCATTCATTAATCACACATTTAAATCCATTTCATCATTCAAAAACTCTATGTGATATACCAGTCATTTAGGGAGTCAACAGGGTAATAAATGTAGTCAGGTCAACACAATAAGCTGTAGGAACATGAAAGTGTTTTGCTATAGGATATCCCCATAAAAGGTTTCAAAAGAGTTTTAAACAACCACAAATAATAAAAGTAAAGGCATTAAAAGTTCATCATAGTATCCAAACTATGAGCACATTTTGGGCTCATCACTGCCCCCTACTTAGCCTAATGTTGGTCCTCCAGCATTAACTTTTCTGGCAGTTTCTCTGAAATCAGTGGTTGTTGCATGACTCTGAAATGGATTTCCAAACCTATAATAAAATCCTCTGAAATCCCGGCACCTTTCATACCTACGGTCCTCTAAATCATCATTAAGATTTGTAGCCTGGTGAGGATAAAGGGGCCACATTAGCATAGGAGGTCTGAATGTCAATGGCAACCATAGTTCAAATCTCTTTTTAAGTCCCAAATGTATATATCTATTTGATCGTTTAAGAGCTGCTGTGAAATTTAGGGGACTATGAGGTTTGGATCTTCTTAGTCCAATGGTTAATCTTTCCCTCCTTTTCTCACTTCTGGTGTATGCCAGTCTCCAAAATGAATATGACTGTTCCTGAAATTCATCATATACCTGTTTCCTGATATCAAATATCTTCTCTCTGGCTGGAATATTATTAATGCCATATGTCAGAGCAAACCAGTCTTTCAACATTGCATGGGGGTTTGAACTTTGAGAGCGTAATGGAATAGGCTAATTTCTCTCAGCTTCCTCATATATTTCCCATTGCCTGCCATAATTTACTTCATTTGCTGCCCATGACATAAATGATTTCAAATGGATATCACCAATATACAGAAGAGGATTCCATTCTGTTTCTGATGGAATTAAGAAGCCATGTAAATAAAATTCACACAGAGAATTTCTTAACTAATTAGGGGCTGCCTGATATGCCTTGCAAAATTCATTAGCAGTGTGAAGTATAGGATCTTGATTTCTAGAAATTCTCATTAGTTGGAACCATAAAAACTGTTCCTTAAGGCATAGAGCATAAATTCTGGGTGGTGGTCTGCATTCCATGATTTGACTAGTTACTTTTAACATTTCATCTATTTTTGTTTTCAACTCAACAATTTCCTGCTTCTGACTTTCAATTTCCTTTTTTAGTTTCTTCCTTTCTACCTCCCATAGACTTTGTTGCATGTCAGTTTGGGCTATGTGCCAGAAAGTCAGGGTTTGCAATGTAACTGTTTCTTAGTTAGCTTTGACATATTCCAGAAACTCAATCAAAAACATCTTCTTATAAACAACAATGGCTTTACAAGTTGCACGGTGAAATGTAGCTTCACTAGGCACATTCAATTGTTTGGTCAGTTCCTACTCTTGCTACAAGATGAATTCTTGTTGCTGCAGTGGAGAAGACTATGCTTCCTCTGAAAACTACATAACAGCGGTAGCCAAGTCATCAAGATTTGGTAACCCTTGCTCATTATGCCCTATTTCTTTTGTCTCAACTTGTTCCTCTTCAGGAACGAATGAACTTTGTGCAGCATTTTTGGACACATTCTGAGAAACATCAAATTCAGACTCTACAGACCCTTCTGAGATTACAATAACCTCTAGTTGAGGTGAAGCAGGGGAGGTTTTACATTGTTTCCTTGTGGAAACTCTTTTTGGCACTGGTGCGGCTGTAGGAGATGTTTTGGTAGCCTTCCTTTTTCTTGTCTACTTAGAGGGCTCTACCCTGCCAGAGGATGATGGTGAATTAGTGTTAGCAATAGGTGTTGTTGTAGGAGAGACAACTGCAGGGGAAGGTGCTGCAGGAGAAGAGCATTTCCTTTTTCGAGAATGAGGGTCAGACTCTGGGGTTTGTTTTGCCCCAGACGATTCGCCTGCCTTTCTTTTTCCCTTCTCTCTCCTAGTGGCAGACCTAGTTTGCATCCCAGCAGAAGATTCTGGGGGGGAGCTGCAGGACCAGGTGCTATAGGAGTAGATGACCCTTGCCCTGTTCTACTGGTAGATGCAATTTCTTTCTTTTTTTCTGAGGCCGTGGGGTAAGTACCCTAAGGGGTTGTGGAATTTGCAAGCTCTTTTGGGCAACGAATTGTTGCCAGGAAAGAGGTGAGACATCTCTCAAAGAGTGTTCAATCAGTAATTTGATAAGGCCATGGTGAGCAACAGAATTATCTTTCCCTTGTTGGGTTCCATGGGCACTTTGTTCTAGAAATTTGAACAGGAAATTCAGAACATTTACAACTAACCCATGCCTCATATGACTTAATAATTCATGAAATGATAAGAATGCGGGTAGGAGAAATGGCCTTCACAGGTTAAATACCTGATTATGTAAGTGGCGTATTCTGAATAAGGATGAGGCAACATTACCCACTTACATCTGAAGAAAAAATTTCTCCACCGGTTGGAACCCTGGTTACTTCAACAATTATGTCTTCAGTTGCAACAACCATTAGACCCCATATAGTGGCTTCCCCTTCAGAAAGGGTTCTCAAAAATTCTTCAGCAGCCTCCTCATCAAAAGCATTTAAGCTCAAGAAATAGTTTAACCATCCACAGATGCTGAATGCATGGACTGTTTGAGGATTTTGTAATAATAATTCATTAGCTACAGGCTCATGTCGCACCAGTTGACCACCCATGTTCACAGTTTTCATCTGAACTCAATTCCTTACTGAGAATTCAAATTCTCTGTTCCACTTTCTGCTCTGGTTTTTCTTCTGTCGTGCCGTCACATTTCTTTCTTTTCCAAAAATAAACTTTTTAAACAAGCAGTCTTAATCGTAATTTACAAGAAAAACATGCAATAAAGAAGGACATGCGATCATATTTGGAAAGTACTAGAAGAATAATAAAGAAAGGTTATTTGCGCAGTTATGGCAGCGGTGAAAAGACAGGTTTTAAAAGGTGGATTACCCCACCCCCTACTGAGAATATGACATGTGTCTTCACATGTACTAACAAAATAGGCGAAGATCGGGTAATGATGACCGGTACATGCATAGCAGTAAATGAATAGAATAAAATAAATTAAATATGCAATAACAAAAGATATGGCGTACCTTTGATATTTGTATGTACATGTGAAGAAAAATGACAGTGTCTGCATGAGTTGACAGTTGGGAATGATATCTTAATTAAGGGTGATACGGGCGGATGAAGTGGATGGCTGACGTGGGCAGACGAGATGAATGGATGAAATGAATGGATGAGATGGATGGATGGAAGATAGAGAAGTGAGGTGGGGGCGATAAATGAGAAAGGAGAAAAAGGGGTTTCCTTTTAAAAAGAAAAATTTTATTATGAGCACGCTTTTTCAAAATTACAGTGAAGCTGTAGGAGAAAGGCTAAAGCCTTCGACTGCAGGAAGAGTAGCGGGAGGAATCTGAATGAACTGCTGCATAAATTTTTCTTTTGAAACTGGTTTATGGTACAACTGGAGTCGATGGCCATTAACTAGCATTTTGAAATGGACTGGATCAATTGTCGCCATTTGTACAGCTCCGTTGTCAAACACATTCTCAACTTCATAGGGGCCAAGCCAGCGTGTTGTGAGCCTACCTTGGTTCTCTTGATATCTGAAATCATATAACAGAGCCCAATCACCAGCAGAAAATTTCTTGGTTTTGATATGTTGATCATTCCATTTCTTCCTTTGCTGTTGGATTGCTTATGTGTGTTGTAGGGCTGCTTTTCTCAATTCATCCAAGGCATTTAGCTGTAGTAGACGGTCCTTCTGTGCTTTAGATATTTCCATATTGAGTTCAAGAGCTGTCCTCAAAGTTTTATGCTCAAATTCAATGGGCAACATTGTTGTTTTCCCATAAAGCAGCTCAAAAGGTGTAAAACCAGTTGTTGTCTTCCACGTAGTTCTGTAGGCCCAAACTGCTTCAGGAAGTTGATTGCTCCAATATTTTTTATGGAGCTGCACAGTCTTTGTTATGATCGCCTTAATTTCCCTATTTGATACCTCCACCTGACCATTGGCTTGAGGGTGATAGATGCTGGACTTCCTATGTTTGATCTTATAGTAATTCATTAGTGCAGTGATCAGATTCGATGTGAATTGTGCTCTCTAATCAATTACAAGCTCTCTGGGAACTCCAAATCTAGTGAAAATTTATTCATACAGAAATTTAGCAACCTTGTTATCTCGAGCATTAGTCATAGCTTTTACCTCAACCCATTTTGTTACATAGTCTATGCAAACTAGAATGTATGACTTTCCATTTGATGGTGGATCAATTGGTCCCACAAAATCCATTCCCCACTTATCAAAAGGGGTGACTATTACCTGTAAATGTAGTGGCATTTCATCTGACGTGGTTGGTCTTCCCATACATTGGCATCTGTCACATTTCCTTGTATAGGCCACAACATCTTTGTGTAATGTTGGCCAGTAGTACCTTGTTGTAAGAATCTTCATTGATGTTCTTTTTGTTGAAAAATGTCCCCCACATGGTTCATCATGGAAAGCATGCAAAATATCATAAGTCTTATCTTCTCTTACACATCTTTGCATCACTTGATCAGGTCCAATATAAAACAAACAATTTGCAATCCATGAAAAGTTGAAACTTTTCTCTATTAACAATTTCTTTTCTTTTGGAGAAAAATGATCTGGTATTCTGTTTGCTGCTAGATAATTGGCAATATCTGCATACCATGGTGTATGTGTAGTAATAGAAAATAAGTGTTCATCTGGGAACCTATCATCAATGACCTCGTGTTCATCAGGTGCAGCTAATTGAAGTCTTGATAAAAAGTTAGCTACAACATTAGCTCTTCCTGGTTTGTCAATTATTGTAATGTCAAATTCTTGTAACAACAGGAGCCATCTTTCCAATCTACCAGAAATGGCAGGTTTGTTCATCAGATACTTGATTGCTGCATGGTCAGTATGGACGAATATCTGACAACTTGTGACATAATTCCTGAATTTATTCAAAGCATACACTACTGCAAGCAATTCCTTTTCTGTAACAGTATAGTTGAGCTCAGGACCTTGAAGGTTCTTGCTAATAAAGTAGATGGCATGCTCAACTGAATTTTTTTTTACTTAAAATTGCTCCTATACCAAAATTAGAGGCATCAACATGTATGTGAAAAGGTAAATTCCATTTTGGACCTTGAAAAATAGGGGCTTGAGTAAGCAGGTCCTTTAGTTGCAGGAAGGATTTTTCACAGGCCTTTGTCCACTCAAATTGAGAATCCTTAGTTAATAAGGCATAAAGTGGACTGGCAATTTTATTGAAATCTTTTATAAACCTTCTATAATACCCTGCATGGCCAAGGAAACTTCTGACATCTTTTTGTTTTGCAGGAGTTTGTAAATGCAGAATAACTTCAATTTTAGCAGGGTCGACCTAAATTCCATTCTTTGAAATATGATGACCTAGAACAATACCTTCTTCCATCATTAGAAAACACTTCTCACTGTTTAGAGACAAATTTTGCTCTCTGCACTTTTTCAATACCTTTTCTAAATTCACCAGTGCTTCTTCAAATGTGATCCCATAGGTGGTGAAATCATCCATATAAATCTCCATAGAGTCATGAGATATATCAGCAAAGATACTAATTATTGCTCTCTAAAATGTTGCTGGCGCATTGCATAGACCAAAAGGCAAGATCGAATAAGCAAATTTTCCCCATGGACAGGTAAAAGTGGTCTTATCTTGATCCTCGGGGGCAATTTTTATCTGATTGTACCCACTGTACCCATCCAAAAAGGAAAAATATCCTTTTCTAGACAGTGAGTCTAGTACTTGGTCTACAAAAGGTAGTGGAAAGTGATTTTTTTTAGTGGCATTGTTCAACTCTCTGTAATCTACACACACTCTCCATTTTCCACCTTTCTTGGGAACAATAACTAATGGAGAAACCCATTGACTGTCAGAGATTGGATAAATAAAACTAGCATCAAGCAATTTTTGAAGCTCACTTTTAACTATTTCTCTAAGTGCTGGATTTACTCTCTTTTGAGGTTGTCTAACTGGTAAACAATATTCTTTGATATATATCCTGTGAGTACAAACTTGAGGGTCTATTCCTTGCATGTCTCCATATTCCCATGTAAAAGATTTATGCTGATCTTGTAGCACTTTTAATAAGATAGCCTGTTGAGATTGTGACAGCTTGCTATTGATATTCAAATAGTGACCTGGAGACAATTCTATCTGATTAGTAAGATTACTCATAGAATCTACATGTAATGTTTGTACTTCTTGTGGAAGCAAGTGATGAAAAATTGCTGGAAGTTTAGGCAGTGAACTCTCAGAATTTAGTTGTTGCAGGAAACATTGTAGATGGCTGCCATTTGGATCAGATGAACTACCCATATCAGAGTTGTACTGTAGAATTTGAAAGAGCAAAGCATCCTCACTCTGAAGTTGTGAGAATGAATCATTTTGAAGCATCATTAATTGAGTCAAAGAATTGGCTTCTTCAGTTTCTTCCCCCTCATCTAGCCAAACAGGTTGGGACAAATCTGGTTGAGGTCTAGCAGGCGAATATAGAGCCAATTTTTTTGTGGACTGTCCATCAGAAATGGTCATATCTCCAGAGCAGCATCCTATAAAAGCATCAGCAGTTGCTAACCATGGTCTACCAAGGATAATTGGATACCCTCCTAAATTTGTCTTAACTGATAATATTGTGAAATCGGTTGGATACTCCCAAGATTCAAGAGTGACAATTACATCTTTCACCATCCCATCAGGTTTAACTGTGGAACTATCTGCAAGCTGTAGAACTGTGGGTGTAGACCTAATGTTTGAAATGTTCAAGGAGTCCATAGTATGCTTTGTGATGACATTAATGGTAGCACCTAAGTCAATCAAAATATTTTTTACAATTTGGCCATTTATATGTATTTGCACTACAGGATTTCCAGGGTCAATATACTTTGGGATGATTACATTTCCCAACATTATATCAGCCAATTTCCCTAAGACTTGAATTGTTTGGGGATCCTTTTTCTTTCGTCCAGGCTTCTTCAAACAAGCCTATTTAATAGTTTTTCTAAAAATGGGTACATCTTTAATAGCCTGAAATAAGGGGATTTGAATTTGTACATTTTTGAGCTGATCCAGAATGTCAAAAGTGGGTTCTTCCATACATGTAAATGCAATACTTTGCAACCTCTGAGGAAAAGGTGGTTTTTCTTGACTTTGCAAAATAGGCTCCTTAGAAACCGTATCAGGTATAGGCATATGTTCAGGAGGATCAGCAGGTGCAGTAGATTCTTCAAGGGAAGAATCTGGTATTTCAGTAATTAGAGGCAGTTTTGGAGTGGGTAAAGTGGTTCCAAACCTCAAATGGATGTCATTAACATCTAAGGCATAAGCTTGATATTGGTTGGCTTCGGCAAGATACGTTGGCTGCTATGGCTACTGTTGTTGCCTATTATTGGGATTTGGCAATGACTAGGCAGGCATAGGCATTTTTTTTGGAGGTCCAGTATTTGTGGTAGTTGCTATAGGAGGTGGAATAAGGGCATGTTGTTGTGTCTATGGAAGCTGCAGGAATCCAAAGGACTAGTTTTGCCATTGCTGAGGACCTCTCCATTGAGGGTTTTGCTGCCAATTACCTAAAGGTGGGGTCCATTGTCTTTGTGGCTGCTGCCAACCTCCTTGAGAAGATTGCCATTGCGGGGTCTGGTAATTAGGCCAACTTGGTTGAGGTGGATTCTAGGGTGGTGGTGATCCATATGCATGTTGCCATTGGTTATTATAGCTAGAATAAGGATTGCCAAAAGTTAAAAGATTTTGAGGCATACCTTGTCTTTGGGCCCATGGTCTCCTTTGTGCAACAAAAAACACTTGATCATCATCACCTTCTACTGGCTTGAAGTCAGTAGGTAGTTTCCTAGCTTCCAAATTATCCACCATCTTGCATCTGCAGTCACGCTTCTTCTGGCTGCAATATGGACAGAACTCGGCCAAAACTACCTCAGCTTTGTCATGTTTCTTTCGAGCTTGCATAGTATCTAGTTGTGTAGCCATATTATTAATGATGTCCTGCTTGAAGTCAGACAGCAAGTTTGTTATCTCCATCCGAGAAACTCCACTAGAAGAAGACTTCCCCACTGTAGCATGATGACCTCGACCTTTCTTAACTATTGCTTGAGAGTAGTTAAGACATATTTTCTTTATCTCATCCCAAGACAGTTGGGCTATATCACCTCCTCCCATCAGGTCTAGGGCGTCTATACAGGCATCATTGATTCCCCTTAGAAAGAGTAGTTTCTGAGAGTCCTTGTTGAGAGTATGGTTTGAGTTCCTCTTTAGTGAAAACAAGAACCTTGAAATATAATCTTCTAGACTTTCATCCTCCTTCTGCTGAATTCGGAATATGTCATCTCCTTTACTAGCACTCTTACAATATTCCTTATACTTCTCAAAGAATTTTGTCTACATGGCTGCCCAATTATCAACAACACCTCTTCCCAGACTCATGAACCATCTGAGAGCTCCCTCCTTCAAGGTGGAAGGAAATAACTTCAGCTTATGGGCATCTGTATTGTAGTCATAACTGTGACAGAGGACATCAAACTCAAACAGAAAAGTTTTAGGGTCCTCTGTGACTAGGCCATAGAATTTTGGAAGTAGTGAAGAAGGTATATTCTTAAGATTGTCAGTATCTCGTTGGGGAACAATGGGAAACTCAAAAACAGGAGGTGGATTATTAGGTGGATTATTTGCCATGTTTGCTTGCTGGAATAACAGAGCGAATGGATTTTCCTCAGGTTTGTTGTCAGCTGAGTCAAATGGTAGTTCAACAAATAGGGTTTTAGGAAGGAACCTTCCCAGTGCGTCTCTTCTTCTTCTATGCATGCAATACGATGAATTATGGTTTGAAAGATTTTGAAATTTTTTTGACTAACAAACTAAACTAATACTAAAAATGACTTCTGACAAATCCTTAGCTTAACGCCTTCCCCGACAACGGTGCCAAAAATGGTCGCGCCTATAAAAGGATACGATAATCACAGTAAAACCTTTCTTGGGAATTGGACATTCCAACAGGTGACTAATATCTTTCTATGGATGTTCATTTACTTGTCAAACCAGGGGACGTATACTTTAAATGGTGCGGAAAAATATATGCACTAAGAACTAGTTTCAGTCAAAACTTAGTAGAAATAAATACTTAGAAGGGAATTCTATCCATGCTATAGGAAAGGTAATGCAAAGTTCTTTTAACTCAACTATGATTTGATTAAAACAGAAACCATAACAGCTACGACTGAAACACAAACTAAGAACTGGCCTTATGCTGCAGGAACAGGCACAGGGATGGATTCCCTATGCCACAGGAGCAATACAAGACTGAGTTTGTATGAAAATTTCATAGATGAAAGCTAACTGAAGATCAACGGAAAAGAACAGCTAACTAACTAGCTACAGATACTTACTAAGTGGGCCCCCTTAGCAAGCATCTACTGATTACGCAGGTGCTGAACTCAAAACTTCATCAAACTTTATTCATGAAAACAGAATGGTATACATTGCTTTGTTGACATAGCAACTAACAACAAATTCTGTCTCTTGTCAAACAGATTCTGCTTTTCATTATCATACTGACTCTTACATGATATCTGCTATCACTATGCTTCTATCTTACTCTAACTATTGTCTCCCTTCTCACTCGCGCAAGAGGAGAACTTTATTTAAAATCAGGAGAGCAACTAACTAACCCTATCAAAGAAAGACGTGGAAGTAAAGTGTATCCCAAAATCAAGGAACAAACTTCATAAATGAATTTATGCGTTCAACCCGATCCGGAGAGAATCTAGCACTCCACTCTTTCTAGACTGACTGTCATTAGAAATCTTTCCCAACGGTTTTGATCAAAGAGTCTTCATCGGAGCTTCCTTGAAGTCGTGCAGGAAATGGACTTTACTGCAAGGCCGAGATCGGCTATGCTTAACTCGATCATTCTTCAACAACCTGCGATACAAAAGGTAACAAATGCAAAAGAAAAGGCGCATGGCATATACATAATATCCATTCATTAATCACACATTTAAATCTATTTCATCATTCAAAAACTGTATGCGATATACCAGTCATTTAGGGAGTCAACAGGGTAATAAATGTAGTCAGGTCAACACAATAAGCTGCAGGAACATGAAAGTGTTTTGCTACAGGATATCCCCATAAAAGGTTTCAAAAGAGTTTTAAACAACCACAAATAATAAAAGTAAAGGCATTAAAAGTTCATCATAGTATCCAAACTATGAGCACATTTTGGGCTCATCAGACGTGATGGCTACAATTGGGTCTCTAGTAGACATCCCTCACAATGTGCTGAAATACAAATTTCTGATCGAGCAGCTTCTCATTCCCACATTCAAGGTACCAGAATTGGAATATGTGTGTCAAATCGTTGGTCCAGCGATCCTTGGTATCACGACATCTACACATATCTTCGCATAGGATACATACCCGCTGACCTACCATCGAGCCTAAAACGAACCTTTATCAAAAAGGCATCCAAATTTTTTATCCTAGGTGATACCTTATACCGTAGAAGCATAGAGGGTACTTTATTGCGCTGTCTAAATGTTGAGGAGGCATTAACCGCTCTAACCGAGGTTCATAATGGTATATGTGGCTCACACTCGAGTGGAATAACCATAGCCAAGAATCTACTGAGGCTGGGGTACTATTGGCCCACAATGGAGTGAGAAGCACATGATCACGCTAAAAGGTGTTTACAAAACCATCCTCAAAATCCCCAAGAAAAAAGTCAATGATGCAGGTCGTGACTGGCACTTGCAGCTTAATCCTGCCCTTTGGGCCTATCGAACCTGCATCCGCACACCCACTGGCGCCACCCCATTCTCCTTGGTCTACGGATCGGAGGCTATACTCCCAATTGAGATCGAGCTCCCATCCCTCAGAATATCATTGCAAAATCTCATCACTGATGAGGACTATCGGGTGTCAAGATTAAACGAGTTGGAGCTACTGGATGAGAGACGCATAGATGCTTTGAATCATCTACAAGTCTATCAAAATAGACTCAAACGAAGCTACAACAAGAAGATCAGAAGCAGGACTTTCCAAGTCAGAGAATTGGTCTTAAAAGAAAATAAGAAGTATGTCCCGAATCCCAACAACAAAGAAAAGTTTGAACCCAATTGGTTAGGGCCTTTCATTGTCACAGCAAGATATAAATTAGGGGCATATTAGCTATCAACATCCGAAGGGGAACCTCTGCAAGAGCCCATGAATAGCTCCCATCTCAAAAAGTTTTGTGCCTAATTCTTCCGGGTATAAAACCAAAAATCCAAAAAATTAGAAAAAGTCCTGAAAAAATGGTTACTTCTGTGAAAACCTGGCAAACAAGCGTCTTGGTAACAACAAAAAAAATAAAAAAATAAAAAAATCCAAAAAAATTAGAAAAGAGGATCAAAAAAATCGTCCTCTAGTGAAAACCACTTTGGTGGCACTTTGGGCAAGTACCTTGGTGAAAACCTAGCAAACAGGTGCCTTGTGTAAATAAGCACTTTCCATCCACCAGGACCTTTATAGCTTGTTCATCATTATCCCTCCATTTCGCTTCCATCATCCATCACATTCAGGTTTCCATCCATCACACATCCATTCACATCTACACCATAGCTTGGTCCTATGTTTGTATCATGATTCCTCCTAGTACTACTCGGCCCATCCTCAAGGTCAGTTTGTCCTGCCTTTATCAGAGTAGTCTATTACAGCACGCTGGGGGCATGTTCTCATCGGATTAGATTCATGTATGGTCTTAAAGTCCTCAAAATCAGAAAATCCAAAAACATCAAAAGATCAGAAAATCCAAAAACATTCAAAACATATCAAAATCCAAAAACACGTCAAAAAGTCATTCAAAAAGCCAAAAACAAGGTCGTCTTGTTGAACTACGTCATCTCTAAGCTTGAACATAGGCAAGGTTGATCTTTGATCATCCCTCGAGACATTTAGGTCAGTCCTATAGGAGTCTGTCATAATAAACTGACATCTCATCATGTATATCTTCACATGTAAATCGGTCAAGTCATCAGTCGAACTATGTGGTCTCTGCGTGTATAACGTAGGCAAGGCTAATCTGTTGATCAGCCCCCGAGGCCCCTAGGATAGGTCTTTATGTTAGTATCTTGGTCAAAATCTCAGAAAATCCCAAAAACATTTGTAAAATCTCAAAAAATACCAAAAACAGCCTCAAAACATTGCAAAACATCAAAAACATCCAAATATTTGAAAAAAACCATTTGCCTCATCTTGCTTACACCTGCAATAAACACCATTCATATTAAACTGATCGTCATCCTCAACCTTTGGCAAAATAATTAGAAACAAGTCTAGCAGCTTAAAAGAGTAAAACTCAAAAGCGTCAAGTCTCAAGTCTCAGTCAGTACGTAAACAAGTTGGTCAAGTCTTTGTGTCGATAGTCCATCATCCAAACAACCCCATATCAATCATCTAATAACATCATGTCCTAGGATGAATCCTTCCTACAAGGGGCATTATTTATCCAAAAGAACACTTTGGATAAAATAAATGACGTGCCGCCATCCACTAACATGTCCTAGGATGTATCCTTCCTACAATGGGCATTATCTTTTGGCAATAAGTTTCGGTTCTTATCGTTAAAAACACATTCCCTTTTGGTTAGCAGTATTGAAGAACATCAACTTGTTTGTGTGATTTATCTTTTTTGTTTGACTTATCTCATTACACTCACTCCAAGGACCTCTTGATGATATCTGAATGAAGGATTTAGAGAGATAGGAATGGGGCAACGATCATTATCCTTTTGTCTACTATGCTTGTTGGACATTCTTGTAAAATAACTTGGCAAATACTTTCTTTGTTAGACATGTATAGAGGATTTTTTCGACAGCTTGTTGACTATTGCATTGATTGGTTATACCTTTCCATGTTTTGGTCCGAGGTGTTTAAAACTTCTAAAGTGCATCCTAGCAAGGTTTCCGTATGTCAGGTGTGAACAAGAATACTCCTATCTATTTGTTGAGTCAAATTCCATCACACTTAGTACAACGCCATCCTGGTCCTTTATACCTTGATGCATCGTACTTAGGCGTGTTATCAAACATAGAGCAAGTGACCCTTTGAAAACCCCAATCCTTGATAAGCAAATCATCCATCTATCATCATCATTTCTCACCATCATCTCTCATAATGTTGGCTTGTTGGATCCTCTTGTCATCATCTAATTTCTTCATCTTCCGCACTAACATCATAGCATAAATAGTTAATCATCATCACCAATACATCCATCATCCATCCATCATACATCCATCATGCATCCATTATGCATTAATCTTGCATCCATAAATCATCAATATTCTGCATATCATCTCACATGCATAATCATCATCATAATATAGATCTGTTAGTCTAAGCATCTCATAAATCATCCACTGCATAATCACAGTACATCACATCATCAATCTCATCCATCTCACATCATATAATTATTTAAGTTTTTTAGGATAATATAGATTTGTTATTCTAAGCATCTTAAAACCATCTCATTTGCATCATCATCCATAACCACCCATTTTGAACCTCTTTATCGCAAGATCGACCCTCAAATCGAATATTTTTGCTTGATCTCTCGAGGGGGCAATGTACCAGTGTACTTCTTTCTGCTGGGGCATCCGAAAAATTATAATTTTTTTGATTTTGATCGCGGCAAGTTATTCTTTGAACCAACGCAACAAGTACATTGTTTCAAAGAGGGGCAAAATGTAGACATGCAAAATTAACATTGTGCATTCAATCAAGATTATTCATTAGGTCCATTCATCGATTGATCAGATTCACCTTCATTCATTTATCAGGCAATTTCATTAATTCCCATCTCCTAAGGTCATTCATTCAAAATTAAATAAAACATTATCATCAACCTTTTAATCAAATAAATCAAACATCATCCCTTTAATTAAATAAATCAAACATTTATTTAATTAAATCCAATCCATATTTCATCCTTTTCTGATTTAAATAAATCAAATATTTAAATCATGAAAGTCAAACTAACCTAATCATCATTAATTTAATATAATCATGATTAAAATCTAATCTTACCCACTTGCATTCTCTAGATATCTCCACTTGCACAAATAAATCAATTTATTGATTTATTAAAACCCTCATTGCACTCAACATGACAAGCTGATTTGTCCCTCCAACATAGCATTTATTGCTCTTTTTCTTATCCCCCTCTCTAAATTTATTGCAAAATTTGAATTCAAATTCTCCCTCTCATGGGCACTCTTCCCAAATATTGCACATCCATTGACCTATCACCACTTGAGAAGTGGCCTCTTCTCATTGGAGGATCTTTAGTCCCACATTCACCCTCTTGGCCAATCTCTCATCAAGAAAATCTATAAAAGAAGGCCTTAATCCTCATTCATGCATCCACAACTTTTATGCAAGGTTACTCTCTTGGTTTGAGAACTCATCTTGCTCATCATCTCCATTGGATTTACATCATCTTGAGCTTTGATCAAGGATTGGGAAAGGGTCACTTGCACATGTGACACCAATCCACTATGGAATAGGTAACTTATGGTTGCTTTCATAATGCTTTTAGTTTTCTTTCATCCTTTGTTGCATTTTTTAAGCATTTGCAAGGTATTTCATAGGAGTGTTCTTGAGAGATTTGTAGGTGCTAACCCTTGTTTGAAGTTAGTGTTTGCAAATTTTAAAAGCATGCTCACAAGACCACTTCACTACTTTTGGCAAGTGGCAACTGTAAATGCACTAAATATAAAATGCCACAAATCAGATATTGCTTGGGGGTTTCATGATTGAGTAATTTGGGGGGTTAATATTTTTCCTTTGTTGGCTTATGTCTCTTGATTGGTCTATTGTGTGACTAAATTGAGATGTTTAAAATGGGAATAAAAAAAAATCCTACTATAATAAGGTTAAATCAATGGAACTTTAAGTCTTGGAGAGATGGAATCCTCACACATTGTAGGTGGGTTAATATTTTTCCCTATCTCTATGGACTAACTAGTTCCTAAACCTTCATCAAAATGGAAGAGAGTTATGTGGGACATAAAGACAAAACATATCTTGGGAGTAATTGGTTGTAGTTGTGATATTGATACACAAATGGCCACTGATGGTATTGAGATCCCTCGTGACCTTATGACCAAACTTTAGGAGATGTATGGAGACTCGAATGAACCTCCATTCCTAGAGGATCCTATTATGGATTGTCTTACATTCCACTTGTATAGTTTCGACCTATTGATGATAAAATAGTTGAAACACTTGCTAATTGGGAAAGGTATGGTAGTTTTGATGACACATAACCTTCTCCTTCTCCTCCTACAGAGACATCTATTGAGACTTCAGTTTCTATGGATCTCCTAATCCAGATTTAGAGGGTTCATCTTCTTCATCTATGAGTCAACATCTTGAGGCTGAGGACTCTAGTAATCCAGCATTGGAAGAATAATCTATTGTTGTACTTGAGGATGCTTTTGATTCAACAGTTTTGGATGCTTGTGATTCAGTGTAGCAAGACATACTTCATAGTCTTTTAGATTTAGATACTTGTGATGACTTCCTGACATGTATTTCAGACTTGTTTGTGGAGTCTCATCTTGTATATTTTGGAGACATCATCGATAGCATTCATTTTCTCTTTGATGAAGATGCTCCTTCTTCAGTTGTTGTGAGGGAACACTTTGACCCTCTTCTTCATTCTCTACATGATCATTCTTTGCAGTTTGGTATGAGTGTGGATGCTTTTGGATATCATTTGGAGGAGGCTTGTTTATCTTTAGAGGGGATATCTTTGTCTTTGGGTCATGTTCTACATTCATCTCTACTAGATTTTGGATTGTCCTCTTTAGTAGTGTGGCCTAGAATGCCTATTTGGAGTGTGACAACTTTTGACATCGACATGGAGACACTTGAGCATGCTTTAGATACATCATCATCCATCATCCATATTCCTAACATGCTACATACATTCATGGTTTTGTTTCTTCCTAAGGGGAGGAATGGTGTTTGATGAGATTGGATCATCTTCAACATTCAATGTCGATCTTCTACCATCATTGCAGGAGAGTCAACATTGAGGGGGGGATGCCTTGTCTCTCTTCTACTTCTCTTTTATGGGGGGGATTTTTCATCACATGGGGTTTTGGCCTTCTCATTCATCATTGAAAGCATTTCTATTTTGTATTTCATATCTCTTTTGGGGAGGAGTTTTGTCCCACTGGGTTTTCTCCTTTTCTCCATTTGTGAGAGATTTCTTTTGCATATGTACATGGGTACCTAACATGGCCTAGTGGCTGAGACTCATTTTTGTGTCATTTGCATAATAATCCACTACTCCCTAAGTTTCCATTGTTGTGTTTCATTATCTCTTCTATGTGACAGGTTATTTGCTAGCAAGTGTTCACTGGGTTTTGTGAGATTGTATTACAGGGCGTCGTCGTTAGTTAACCGCTAGCGGTTAATGCTAGTGGCTAGCCTAACTGCCAGGCTTAACCACCAAACCCTTTTGGAGCAGTTTTGGTCTTAAGGGGGGTGTTGGTATAAATAAAGTCTTGTACCTAGTTAATTCATTACTAGGGGACTTATTTACACATGTTAAGTTTACTTAGGCCATGGGAAGGAATTTTCTAGAAGGTGTTAGTTTTCATTAGTTGTTATTGTATCTTTTGGCTTATAACACATGTGAACCTAGGTAAGTGTTATTAGTTGTCTCATGTCATATGATTAAGACACTTGTCATAATCCTATGACATCTTGTATCTCACCTTGGCTATATAAACAAGGGGTCTCTCTCATTGTACATCACAGTCATATCATTGAATCATATTGATAAGAATATAGTTTATTCTTGTCACATTCCATTCTCTCTCTTTGTCTTTCCATTTGGCCTCAAGATCTTGGCAAACATAGCCAATTCTAACAAATATTCTTGAATGAATATTGGATGCTACATCAACACATTAGCTCAACAACATGCATGATGCACTAAATATTTGACATTATGATAGGACTCTTGATTGTTGCAATATTCTTCTTCAAATCTTCCCTTGAATGTGTTAAAAATGCTCTTGAATGCTCTTGATAATGCTCTCTTGAATGCTCTTATGATGACTTCAATTCAACTTATGAAGATCTAGGATGAAACTATGTGAAATAAACTTGTATTTATACTTATCTTACTATTAATTCCTGAAATTCAAATATCACAAGCCGACATTGAATTATAGATTTGAAATCATTAAAATACTGCCAAAAAATATTATAAGGGTCCTAGGTCTAAGTGAGGAACCATTTTCCATTGAATGTATTAGAAATTCTATTGATAATTCTCTCTTGAATGGTCTTAATATGATAACTTCAATTCAGCTTATGAAGATCTAGGATTCAAAACTATGTGAAATAACCTTGTATTTATACTTATCTTACTATTAATTCCTGAAATTCAAATATCACAAGCCGACATTGAATTATAGATTTGAAATCATTAAAATATTGACAAAAAATATTATAAGGGTCCTAGGTCTAAGTGAAGACCCATTCACCATGTGGCGAATGGGTCCTAGGCCACTCACCTAGGACACACTTTGGGAAATGTTAAATGTTATGTAAAAATAGGGTCCTGGGACCTAGTGAGGACCCATTTGCCATGTGGCGAATGGGTCCTAGGTCACTTACCTAAGACACACACTTTCCAAAATTAAGTGTTGTGTAATGGAATTTATGAATGTTAGGTTTTATCCCTCGAAATTTGTATTTAATTAGGCCTGGATTTGAATTAAAGGGTTCAATTAAGGAAAATTAATCTCAATTAATTAATAAAGCTCTAGATTAGCGTGAAAGTGTAAAGATGCACTTTACAACACCCAAAATAAGGCACAATTAAGTCCATTTAATTAAAAAGGGCCCTAAACTTAATGTGAATGTGTAAAACACATTACAACACCAAATTAAGGCAACATTAGGCTCATTTTAATATTAATTATTCTCAAATTAAGCGAAAAAGGGATACTTTTTCCATTACTACATGATCAATAACATGAGCGTGTTATAATATGCTCACGTTATTTCCTGCTAAAGAAAAAAAAGTGATTTCATTTTATTTTTTCTATTGTTCAAGAGTTCCCTTGCAACTTGAAAACCCTCCATAATGTGCTTGCATTCTAGGAAGCCCAAAACTATACCATATCTTCAGCAATTATTCATCAAAATGTCACCATGATGTCAGGGAGGTCAAAGGGGTAAGTTATTTCTAAATTTTGTGTGAATTTCGATTAAATGGGTAGATTGAATATTTTTTTGATGAAAATTTATTTAATTTCCAAGAATTGTTAATGCACCCCAAAATCCTCCTCATAATACTCCTCAAAATCCTAATTCACCTCATGATCAAATCCCTCCTAAAGAACAACCTCAATAGGTAGGTCTCCTACAATTCCTCATCATGCTCCAGGAACACAAGAAAACTTAATGGGCTAAATTTAAAATAACAAAAAGGAAATTAAGAAGTTAATTACAATGTTGAGAGATCCTACAAGCACAACCTCACATTGAACTGCCCTCGCTCAATTATTGTAATCCTTATTATATCAAGTAGATTTAGTTAGTAAGCAAATAAATAGTTGGTCTAAGAAGAGACAAGAGCTTAGACAATTTTATGCAGAAAAATTATCATATAAACAAGTTAAAGATGATTTTTTTTTAAATTTGACTTGTGTGCACAATTCATGGACCCAAGAAAAAATCAACCCTTACATCCTTCATGCAAGAGGTTCCTTACCCATTGGTACAACCACCAAGGTATAAATAACTATTTTTGGGAAAGGTGGTGGATGGTTTTTGACCATCCTCCATGCAACAACAATGAGGTACCATAATATATTTTGAGGAAACTCTATTGTGAGTTTTTCCTCAATAAAATCCCAAACTATTTTGACATGCAGGAGTTCTAGGGTAGAGGTGGTGGCTTTGCACAAGAAAGAGTGGGGGCACGTATTGACACATAGCAGCCAATGATATCACTCGCTAGATCAGCGTATAAGAATGTGATTATCCATTTCGTTGTGAAGGAGAGTGTTGAGGTGAATACCTTATACTCGATAAGTTCCCTCACTTAGAGCCTCATACAACATACTAGGCCTCTAGTGTAGGGTGAGGGGGTGAGTCTTTGAGGCATTGGGTTCCACCTTATTTATGTTACGTTTGTGGTCCACTCTATGTTTATGATCCCGAGGAGAGTCAAGATGAATATGCCCAAGGTACATCTATAGTTGATCAAATGGTGATGATAGATGCCCTCTTGAGTGATACATTCAACTTTGATAGTCGGGTAAATATCAACAAGTTCATTGAATTTAATTTATTAAATTTCACTTTTGGAATGCAAGATTAACTAAATTAGTTGTTCAATGATTATAATTAAATTTTGCAGTCATAGTGTTCACTCTATTTCTAGTGGTCCTCCACCTCCCTATTACATGACAATGTCTATTGCAAAGGTGTATAACTAGTAAAGAATATAAATAGGAGAGGTAGGGGATGTGTCAATGGTTTCATCCTTATATCTAACAATGTCTTCCCTAGTACCAGAGGTAGGGGAAGAGAGGAAAATAGGACTCTCATAACTCTCATTGGTTTGATCTTTTAACACCAAAATATCTTCATCACAAATAGGAGAGATATTAGGAAAAGACCAAATTTGATTGTCATGATTATCCACCATTGTATTCTCTTTCACTAAAACATTCTCATGAGGGTGAGGGATGGAATTTTTCTTAGCATGCTTAGAAAGGTAGGATACTAACATTGTTTGACCAAAAATGAAAAGTACTTCTAACCATGTTATGCAATTCTTCAATAATATAAACAATGTATATCCAAAAATGAAAAGTACTTCTAACCATGTTATGCAATTCTTCAATAATATAAACAATGTATATCCAAAAATGAAAAGTACTTTTATCCCATGTATACAAAACTTTAAAATGTAAACAATGTGTATCCAAAAATGAAAAGAACTTTTATCAAACTTATGCAAAGTTTCATGAATGTAAACATTGTGTATGCAAAAGTGAAAAGTACTTTTATCCATATCATGCAAAGTTTCATAAATGTAAACATTTTTTGGTGTGATAATTTTTGCCACTGAAATGATTTAGGAAGAATTCAAATATGACTACCCTAAATTGATGTTTTTGACCTAGATGCATAAAACAGAAGTTCATGAAACTTCCCAAACTGATACTATAGGTTACTAGTTGTGAACCTAGATCCTAATACCTGCAGTGAACCTAGATCCTAATACCTACAAAACACAACAAATGAACACATTAATAAGATAAAATGCAAGTTAGAATAGAGGTTCGCCATAAAATCCATTTAACCATATTCAAAATAGAAATAAAACAACACACAATGAAAGAAGATGAAAATAAGCTAAATCCTATTGAGAACATGCAAACTCTTGATCTTATGGGGGATTTGGTGCCAATTTGATGTGGAAATTGGCCCTTTCCCAACTCCTTTGCAAGCTTTTATGATGAATGGTGATGGTGATCCACTTTGTTGAAGATTCAAGTGTGCTCCATGCTGAAAAAACCTTCATAACCTAGCTATGGATTCAAAAGTATGGATGAAGATTGCTCTAAATTTGAGTATAGTAAGTTTACTCAATTGGTGGATGGATAAAATGAAGGATGAACTCTTCATTTATAGAATGTTTAGATGGATGAATGCCAAAAATGAAGCAATGTGGGAATAACATTCAACCAATGGCAAGGTGCCACTTGTCAACATTTGATAGGATGAAGGATGAGCACATTTTGATCCATGTGCAAGTTTGAAATTTGAATTTGATGAGATGACATGTTTAGGGGGGATGAAAGATGAGCTAAATGCCAAGTGGGAGACATGTAAGAGACAATGTAAGAGCTTTAAATACTTTTTTGGATGGACAAGTCTATTTGAGGGGAGATTTCAAACTTGGAGGAATATTCCCTTTTCGATGCCATTTTGAAAGTAAATAGAGAATTATTAAATCAAATAAATGATTTAATTGTGTAAGTTGCAAAATCTAGAGGATTGGAGTGATTATGATTAGCATTAATCATGATTTGATTAATTTAAATGATGTTAGTTGATTTGACCATTTTGACTTAGATCTTAGGATTTAAATAACTCAAAATGAGAAAATAATGATTTAGACTTAGTTAAATAAATATTTTTGATTTATTTAAACAAAGGGGGTGATGTTAGATTAAATTAGATAAATGTTTGATTTATTTAATTTAATTAGATGAACTTTGAGATTTAATCAAATAATATGGATTATTTAATTAAATCAAAGATAGGAAGATGAAGTGAACTAGCTAATTACACAGAGACAATGATTTAATTAAATTAATTAAAAGGGGAATTATGAAAAATTTAATCAAATAAGGCTATTCGATTAAATGGTTAGATAGAGGGATAATTCAAGATCAGGCGATGTTAGTAGATCAGGATTGAGTGTGCGATATCAATTTGTATATTTTCTATGTCTACATTTTGTCCCTCTTTGAAGCGATGCACTTGTTGCGTTGGTTTCAAAGAAGAAACTGTCTTGATCAAAATTCAAAAAAAATCTGATTTTTCGAATGCCCCACTGTTGCCCCAACGAGAAGAATTATGCTGGTATACTGCCCCCTCAAGAGATTGAGCGAAGAGGTTTGATTTGAGGGTCGATATCTCAACAAAGAGGTTCAAGATCAGTTCAACTCGAATATTTGATGTAGATAGATTTGATGATGTAGACAGTCATTAGCCATGGCTAGCCTCATGCCTATTTTGATGTATTACACACACTTGGTCCTGATTTGTACCATGATAGTGACATTATTGATGATATATATGAGATGATTATGATGTTTATATGCAATGGATGATATGGTGATGCATGGATGATATGGATGTACATGATATGATATGATGACACTTTTATGATTATGCAATGGATAATAAATGTATGGTTTATGAGATGCCTAGAATAACCAATCTATATTATGCAATGATGAAATGCAATGCATGCGAGATGATCAATGCTTCTTATATGACATGATATGATATGCAGATGGCTTGTGGATGCAGGATGGATGCATTAGCAATGATTTATGATTAACTGTCATGGTACCATGTGTAGACATGTCAAATTTACATCATGCATAATCATATTCCATTCATCAAATAAATCAGGACTTTATTTAAATCAAACCCAAATCATATTCCACCATTTTTTGATTTAAAAAAATCAAATATTTAAGTCCTAAAATTCAACTCACCTAATCATCATTAAACTAACATAATCATCATTAATTTAATTTAATCCTGATTAAATTCTAATCTCACCCACTTGCATTCTCTAGATATCTCCACTTGCATAAATAAATCAATTTTATTGATTTATTAAAAACCCTGATTTTCCCTCAACATGACAAGTCCAACATTGCATTTATTGTTGTTTTTCTTGTCCCCCTCTCAAAATTTATTGCAAAATTTGAATTCAAATTCTCCCTCTCATGGGCACTCTTCCCAAATCTTGCACAACCATTGACCACTCACCACTTGACAAGTGTCTTCTTCTCATTGGAGGATATTTAGTCCCACATTCACCATCTTGGCCAATCTCTCATCAAGATAATCTATAAATGAGAGGCTTCATCCTTCAAGCAAGGTCTCCACAATCTTTATGCAAAGTCACTCTCTTGGTTTGAGAACTGATTTTGTCCACTATCAATCCACAATCTTAACATTTCATCTCGAAGATCATGCAAGGTCACTCTCTTCATTTGAGAAATGATCTTGTCCATCATTATGATTAGCTTATCAATAAATGATTGGGAAAGGGTCACTAGCACATGTGACACCAATCCAATATGAAATATTATTCTCTTCATGTTTTGTTGTATGCTTTCAACTTGTTTATCTAATCTTTTGTTGTTTTGATTGTATCATAAAACATGTTGATTTATTTCATATGGATGTTGAAGGTTTGCTTTGCTTGAATACTAATCATACATCTCTATGTTAGTTTTTAACCAAAATGCAGATTTTGACATCTACATTATGGTGCTAGAAGGAGACAATATGATACATTGAATCTGTGAAATGCAAATCTTATCATGTCTCCGCTGCACAATAAAAGCCAAGGAAACAATATGATACATTGAATATGTGAAATGAAAATTTGTTTTCTACAACTTGGTCCTTAAGTTCATTTAAGTTGCTGCAATAAGCATTTGTCAAATCATCCCTATTTTGTTCAATGTCCCGTATGTTGATGTTCCAAAATTGATCATTCTGCATTCAATACTGGTCAGTCACTTGGTTGATTAATTGTTTAGTAATCCTAGTCATCCCTGTTTATTTTGGCACTGTCATTAATTTCTATTCCTTAAAAGTGCATCGATTTACTGTATTGGATTGGCACACAAAGATTGGGATGGAAGTGTTTACATTATGAAGTATCTATGGTAGTTGAAACGTTGTCCTTGAATACTATTGGCGGATGTAGAGATTTATAAATTGTGGTTAAAATTTTGAAAACGTTATCCACTTTTACAATGATTTGGAAACAATACCTTGATTTTGAAGTACATAATAAGTGGACACTTGGTTGGTTACAGTTACAGTTGAAGATACAGTGCTTACAGGAATGGAAATCATGAAGCTTCATTTTCCTTGTTGCAGTATTTCCATCTTGAGACATTAGGTTTCTTGCTTGCAAAACAAAACTTTATCATAGCAGGTTGATCCTCCCCAATAGCAGCTCTGAAACTATTTCCTGGTGCGGATCCAGCCATCCTATCCACCAAGCTTACTACTGAGCGTATGTCCTTCACATCAAAAGCTAGAGCCTTAGGGGACATTCTACCGGTTATATCTTTTTTCAACAAATGTGCGTGGATGTGAGTAGTACAAGGAAAATTAATATCCTTCTATTGGTGATTTAGGTCGCAGCTGGCAGAGGGAGCAATTATCATCCATCGAACTTTTTGTTGTTGAGAAATACACACTACCGGTGGAAGGATTTTATGTTGATAGCTGCAAGCTTTTTTTGAAAAAGTTGATATAATTTAAATGCAGATTTTCTTCATTTCTTTGACTTGGTGCAAGGAGAGGTCACTTGTGTTTTTTTTATCTCTTCTTTATTTTATCTAACATTATATGGGGATTGTGTTTTAATTCTTAATGCTACACATTTCAAATGATTACCTCCAATAAAGCTTGTCTCTAAAGCTTTTATTTTGTGATGTTTATAGGTAAAGGTGGACATTAGAACTGAACGTTGGAGTTGGGCGAAAACAAAACCAAGATCGAATTTAAGGATTCGGGCATTAAAACTTGAGACTTGCAAAGCATTTTTAAATGCTTTAAAAGAGCTTCTATCCTATGTCGTAGTTTTCTCTTTTACGTCAACTCACCTCTTTTTGGGCTCTTAAAAAGAACATTTTGATTTTTTTTTTTTTTTTGCAACAAAGGGGCTAAAATTGAGCCTTACAAACTCACTAGCTTTTGGATTTGGCTAAAATTGAACAAAGCAAATTCACACTCAAGTTTGGTGCTTTAAAACGAAATCACAATTGCTTTGAAGGCTATAAAATGAACAAGTGCTTGAATTGTGTGATTTTGTCTTTGGTGCATTTTGAGTGCGTATCCTCTCCCCTTGCACTTCGTGTTTATTGCTTTGAAACAGTTCGATTTGGGTTTAAAATTGAACAATATCTTGTGCGAGTGTGAGTAGGGGCATTTTCACGTATATTCTCTTTCTTTGTGCCATCAAAGATTGATCGAGTTACGAATTTTGTCTTTGTTTGCTTTTGTTTATCCTAGAGGGCCTGTCTTGGGGAAAAAGTACTCACCCAAGGGAACGACTCAACCGGTAACACTCTAAAGCGAAGAGTATTTCTAGCTGGGATATAAATGTGGGTATTGGTTAAACACCATTATCACGCGGTTGGCTCCGACAAGATGGATCTGAAAGGGGACTCTTGCCGTATGGGTCAATCTCCACGAACGGAAAGTCTTTACTAGAACCCATGTACTAGAATTTTCCAAATCCTTGATCTATTGGTTCGTGCAAGAACGGTCATTCTGAAGCTGCCCCACACTTTTACGGTCTTTAGTAGAAATGGAAAACATGCCATGGGAGTTTCATGGGTGTTGATGCTTGGCTGCCCCATATAAGTGAGTGTCGTGGAGGGGAGCCAGTGGGGTCAAGCATCTAACCATTCGCTAAAGATAAGCGTAGCTGGACTTGTCCAAGTGGGGATTCAACAAATATTGTCTTACACATCCATAGGGCTTGTATTTGTCTTGGTTTGAAAATACAATGTTGTATTCAAAAACATTGCAAAACCAACATTCAACATCATCATCAGAATTTCAAACCCCTTAGTTAGAGCAAATACCTTTCACAAAACCCAAGAACTATTGCTTACCCTTGGGATTATGTCCTTAGAGGTTTCTAAGTAATTGGGTTTACATCTTAATTTGCTCTTACAAAGGTCAACATTAGGCAGTTGACCCTTGTCCTAATTTCTTGGAACTTCCACATAGCACTTTGTGGGACGAAAAGAAGTTGTGACATTGGACATTCAGTTTGAAACATAATCAAGTGTCTATTTTTGGTAAAAAGAATCTCATTAAGCAAAGTTAACAAATTGGACCCCACACATGTGCTTGATATCTTTTGGTCACATTGGTCTTTTGATTGCTCTTAGAGAAAAGTGTGTTCTTCAATACCTTGGCCTAGTAAACAAAGTCTCTCTAAGTCTCTTAGGATCAAATCAAACACTTCATCCATCTCAAACATTTATCAAAATCCATCCCACCAAACAACTTTAGAGCTTTTGAAAACATCATTCTAGACTTGGGTAGGTCATCAAAATCAAAATCACCTTGTTTAGTTAGGAGTATGGGAATGCATCCTTTTTCATACCTCTAGTTAAATTATCACATCTTTCAACAAATTCATCCTAAGATCACATCCAACATCTTAGGGTTTACAAGTTCATCATCCAAATCAAACCAATCAAAATCAAATCCTAAGTCTAGCATTGATCCAAAGTCCCTAAACATTCAAACACTCATATGATTTACATATTTCATCCTCCATCTCATCATTGGTCCTAAGAACCGTAGAAGTCACTTTTTCAACAAGGTCAAAACACAAGAAGAGCATGGAATATAAACTTGATCCATACATCTTGGGTAATCCAAATCAGTTAAATCTTCAAAGCCTTGCAATGCCTATCAATTATCAAAGTCCATGCATGGGATCATTACCTTCGACAAAGGTCAATGGTACAACAAGTGTGAGTATGCCCAAGTCAAAGTTTGGAACACATTTCCCAATGATAGATTTAAATCCAAACATACAAATCCATCAACCGAACAATCAATACATGAGCCTTCAAAAAAATGTCATCCCACCAAATCCCTACAAGCCAAAGGAGAATGTACCAAGGACAAGTTTTCGAAACATGAATTTGGAAAACTTTGGGATGGACACATATGCAAAACATACAAACATGAACAATGGTCAATTTCAGCCTATCACGCCAAATCAAAGCATCATCCCAAATCAAAACGTCATCCAAAATCCATTTGTCCATAATCCCATTCAAAAACGACAAGCATGCATGCCAAGACTACTTGAACACAAGCCAAATCAACTATATCAAGGGAGTCAAGATCAAAATCAAGAACAAAATTGGCTAGATCAAATTGCTGCACTTTCCAAAATAGTTGAGGCATTGCGCCAAGGGAAATCTCCACCACCATTAACAACATCATTCCTTGGTTTAGGGCTTCCCCCTTTACCTAGCACCAATCAATCCACCCAAATCAATCCACCTAATGTCAATCAAACCATCACGTCAAATCCTTCGAATATACCATCGACATCACACCAATGGATGGTATCTAATCAAACAACATTGATCCCAAATCAAAATACGGTCTCCCAAGGACCTATCACCTCGTTCATTCCAACCATCACTATCCCTGCAATCATTCCAAACACCACTATCACACCCATCACATCTCAACCCCTTACTACCATGATCGCTCCGAGTGTATCTCAAACACTTGTCACTACATCCAACATGATTCTAAATCCACCACCACCCCCACCACCACCAACTTCCACCACATCAAACCAATACAACGCGACATTACAAGCTGCTTTTCAAAAGGGATTCCAACAATATCTAGCCATGCAACAAGCAACACAAGCTCAACAAGTGCAACAATCCTCTCAAGTTTCCAAAGCCTCTCAAGCTACCCAACCAACACGAGCACAAACACAAAAGATGACAACTATTGAAAAAAAGGATCAAGATCAATCCATCACTGAGCACGCGTTTACTTCACCCAATGAACAAATCGACATATGTCAAGAGTCACTTTTGAATCACAATCAAAATCCACCAACAAAACTCGACAATGAGCCAATTCAAAAAATATCAACATCACTTGACTCTATGGTCGAAGACATTCACAATCTCTACACCGAATTGTCGAAAACAATGATCAAAACCTCTCCATCGAGGAGCACATTGAGGATGTATCTACACAATCCGATGATCAACTCACCATACATCAAGAGCCACTTTTGAGTGATCTCTTTCAAGGAGTGTTAGGACTATTTGATCCAATTGACATAATGCACCAAGTTATAGTACAAGAACGTCCAACAAGCACAATAGAAAAAAGATAATGATTGTTGCCCCATTCCTATTTCTCTAAATCCTCTTGTTTGGATATCATCGAGAAGTCCTTGGAATGAGCACAATAAGATAAATCAAAAGAAAAGATCAAGTACGCAAACAAGCCAATGTTCTTCATACCTCTAGCCAAAGGGATTTGTTTTGATAGGATAAGAATCCAAGTGATATCCAAAATGATGCCCATTGTCAGAACAATATATCCTAGGACATGCATTGTATAGGATGATGATGGTTTGATAAGTTGATTGATAGGCTATTGATATAAGGTTGATTGCCATGTCAGAAAATGATCTAGAGTTTGAATTTGTTTTAAAGGTTTGTTGTTTTTATTTTCATTTTACATTTGAAGCTTGCTTTTGCTAATTGTTGTGGTTGTTTCTGTTTGTGTTGCCAAAGGATGAAGTTGATGATCAATTTATTATGGATGATTGATTATTGCGGTTGAAAGCGAAACCGGATGGATTTTTTCAAATATTTGGATGTTTTTGACGTTTTTGAAATGTTTTGAGGCTATTTTTGGTATTTTCAAGATGTTTTACAAATGTTTTTGGATATTTTGGATTTTCCAATGTTTTTTGGGGTTTTATGAGATTTTATGATTATTTTTGGATTTTGTGTTTTTTGAATGTTTTTTGGATTTTGATGTCTTAGGGGTTGATCAAAGATGAGCCTTGCCTACGTTTAAGCTCAAAGACGACGTAGTTTCTGATCTAGTGTTTTTGACGCTTTTCTGACTTTTTGAGTGTTTTTCTGATTTTTTTGGATTTTTCACATGATTTTGACAATTTGGATATGGATGTATCCATTTTGGATTTTGTTGAAAACCAAGCTAAGGTTGATTGATCAGATCAATGGATTGATGATGATAACATTGTTGAGGATACACAACAATGCAAGGATAGTGTTAAGCAACACAAGGATTGAGATGTTGATGGGATTGATGATGATAACATTATTGAGGATGCACAACAATGCAAGGATAGTTTTAAGAAACAAAAGGATTAGGATGGATATCCCAAGATGATGGATTGATTGGATTTTGATCGCTCTGGATTGATGAAGCTTGATTTGTAACAAAAGTTGTTCCAATGATTTGATGCGATGTTGACATGCAAATTAGATGCGACCGATATTGATTGTTTGGATTGATGTTCAATTGAAGATAAAACTGGATAAGGAACATCTTCTCATAAAAATGTGCAATGGGCTAGTGATTTGGATTTTGGATCATAAATGCTTTGACCAATTTGATTTCACATTTGCCAATGTTTGGATCACCACATAAGTTGGAGGATATAGATCAAGATTTATTTCCAAACCAAGATGTAAATATCTGCCCACAGTATCTAGCAATGTATGGAATGTCATGGATGGATGCTTGGATAGGTGTATGGATGGATGGATATGGAAAGCATGCAAAGGATGCCAAGGATTATCTTGCGATAAGATAAGGTGTTCAGATAAAGAATGCTCATTGGGATAATGCTTCATGGCTCAGATAATGTTGGGTAGGATAGGATCAATGAAAATGACCCATGTCAAGATGTTTACCATAAGAAAGCTTAAAGTGGGCACCAAACTTTGTCAAGATCAAGATAACTTGGACTATTTATGCAGATGGATGAAAATGGATTGGATAAATGGTTTATGGATGAATGGATTTATTATGGATGAGATGGATGGAATGTTAGATTTATTATGGATGGGATAAAATGGGATGCTTTCACCTGAGGTGGTGCACATAGATGATCGATTCTACACATGACGCCTATTTTCTAGATTTTTAGCATGCTCTTGCCCAAAGCGCCGCCCATGCGGTTTTCACTAGAGGATGATTTTTTTCTCTTTATTGTTTTAAATCCTTTTTTTTCATTTTTTTTATAATTTTTTCTAAAAGATTTTAAGCTCATGTTAAATCACAAGGTGTTGCTGATGTAGATGCCCCTGTCATAATGTGCCATCGATATCCTGCCTGAAGAAGCTTCTTTGCTAGAATACTTGCACTTGAATGCAACTTTTGGGATTCTTGTTCTACTTTATTGATATCGGGGTTAACTCTGTCTTTGTGCGTACATCACAAAAAATTTCCTTCAAAATCCTTATGATGAAGGGTCATTGCCAATACATGATCAATGTGACAATTGGATATTATGCGTGGAGGCATGGATGGAGTGTTTTTAGGGATAAGAGATGGATTGGTTGACAGTTTGGAACCTTTGACTCTCCAAACTTAGGAAGATGAGAAATGATGGGTGGATACAAAAGTGTGCATGGAATTAGGACCAATTGCTTGATACACTTTGTATGTCGCTTGAAAAGCCTGATTTTTCTTTTGTGGATATCTTTGATGGATACTTTTCCCTTTTTTATTTTTCCCCATAGTTTATTTGACTAATGAAGTTTGATAGGGATGATCTTTTTTTTTATTTTTTGGTATCCATTTGTATTTGACTTGTCCATTATGCTTTCCAGCTTCTTTTTCTTTGATAACATTCTTTGTACTTTGATTCAATTCTTCCTTTTGACGTTGGTCCCAATTCGTGAATGGGGTAATGGGTGGATGAAGATTCAGGACGTGGCTGGTTGTAGTATTGGCAATAGTTTCATCATAAGGATTCACCGTGCTCCCTATGTTGATGTTTGCTTGAGACGAAGTTTCCCCGAGTATTATGGAAGTAGTACATTCATGCTTTGATTCTGCTTGTTTTGAAGGTTCCTGTTTAGAATTCATTCTTCGATAAATGATCACTGCAGATGATGTTATTTCAATTTGTTGCTTTGCTAACTCTGAAATATCTTGTTCCGTCTGACCTGCTTCCTTCAGTGGATAATGTTGGATATCCGCATACCTGATGTCCTTAGTCTGAATTTGGGATATATTTGATCCTAATGTTGACAACTCAATAACCTGTTCTTTTTGTGTAATAATGTCAGGAGTAAAAGAATCATGTTCTGAATGAAGATCACATATGTGTCCATCCATAGAAAGAATCTCATGGGTAGATGGAGGAGTATGTGCATCCTGCATAGATAAAAAAGTTCCCATTAGATCATTGTAGTATCTTGGAGATACAAATTCTTGATTTTAAATGATTTCGGAGTTGCTTTCGACATGCTTTGGATCAAGTTCTTGACATGGGTCAGTTTCAAAGGATGGATTGCTTACAAAGGGTTCTTGGATGTCATCATTAGGCATGGGGAATGGCTCAATATCCTCTTGATCTTTGAGTGGACTTAGATCAAGTGTCAAGTTGAGGATTCCTTCAGTATCTGTAACCATGAGGTCAAAGGGGCATATGAGTCCTAGATTAAGGTTTGGACACTAAATTCAACAAATTCTAAGTGAATGTTAAGGTTTCTAGTTTGTATGTTGTTTTTACTATTTGTAATTGCAAAATATCAGTGAAATTGAATGATCTAAGATGCAAAAATGCAACCTATATGCACCTTCACTAATGCAATAATTAGAAGCCCTAAATGCAAATTAACTAATGTAAGATCTTATGCAAAGTTAATGTAAGCTAAATCTAGGAATTGAATGCACTCCAAATCAGAAATAAAGGGTTCAAAGGTTGGTCTCACCAAAATGAAACAAAGGAAATAGGGGGTTCTCTATCTTTCTGGGAGATGGAACACAAGTGGGGTCCTATTTTTCTCTAGTTTCATTCAAGGAAACCTTAGCGATCTTAATCTAGGGATGTAATTAGGGAAAGAGATCTACAATAAGGTGTCCTAGGGGTGTGATTAAAGAAAAAAGGGGGTTCACCACTAAGCAAATTCTTAGAAAGAAAGAGATAAAAGTAATTTGTGTTAATCTAGCTATGAAATCTAGAAATTTAAGAGAATGAAATCAAACTGATAAAAGAGGATGAAATATAAAGGTACCTGGAAGAAATATATGGTCAAAATAAGCTTCAAAACCCTAAAATTCTTACTTGTGATGCTCACTAGGACTCATACACCAAACTGGACGATCTAGACCCAGACTAGGGTTTCTGGGAAAGAACTAGAATCTCTTAGTGACTTATCTGGATCTTCTAAAAATTGGAAAAAAGTGTTGTACTAGGACTCATATGCCCAAAGTGTCGATTTAGTCCTAGTATTAGGGTTTGGTTGAAACTACGGTATCCTCCAGTGATCTGTTGTAGCTTTTCTCCAGGTAGATCTCTGGGTCTAAAAGCTTGAATTCTAACCTGTAGGTGACTTTTTGTAAAGATGAAAACCTTGTGACAACTTTGACAACTTTCTTCAATCTTGAAAATTTGTCTTCAAAGGATCTTCAAGCTCCAAAATACCTAGATTTGCAATCACACATGTAGAGAGAGAAAAAAAACTTGTTGATTGTTAGGGAATAGGGGTTTGCCTTGGTCAAACCCCGTTTAGGTAATTAAACCTTATGATGAAACAATGAAACATGAACATGAAACATGATATACACGAACAATGATACCTTGAATGATGTCTTGAAATGTAAATATGTAATCTAACATGAAGTGGCCATGAAAAGTGTAGATCTTGATCTTGAATTAGATGTGGAACAATGCTTAACTTGGATCTTGAATGCTACATCATAACACTAGCTCAAAAACATGCTTAATGAATTATGCCTTTAACATGATGATGGATCTTGAATTGTTGTAATAATCTTCCACAAATCTGCCCTTGAATGCCTTACAAATGCTCTTGAATACTCTAAAATGCTCTTGTGAACTTTGGGGATGCTTGACTCAAACTTGGTAGGTGAAATAATTATTTGAAACCTTGTTTATATATGAATTCCATCTAATTTAACATTTATTAGATCCCAAATGCCGACATTCATAAAATTTGAATTGAAAACCCTGATTTCCCGCTCATAACTCTAAGAATTCCCCAAATGGGACTCATACGCCCAAGGTGGCGTAAGGGTCCCACCTAAGGGGACTCATACACCCAAGGTGGCATATGGGTCCCACCTAGGGGGACTCATATGCCCAAGGTGGTGTATGAGTCCCACCCTAGATTTTCAAGGTGATAGTTCATGTCGGGGGGTTAGAAAATTGAATGTATTTGATGACTATGTTAGGATTTCGGTATAAATAAGTCTCAAGATGCATAATAAAGGGTCTTAAGGGCCTATTAATGATGATTTATAGGTCATTAATGCAATAGGGCCCAAAAATTAGTGTGAAGATGTAAATAAATACATTTTACAACGCTAAATTGAGGCAAAATTAGGTATATTTAGCTTAAAAGGGCCCCAAACTTAATGTGAATGTGTAAAACATATTACAACACCAAACCAAGGACACATTAGGTTCATTTTAATGTTAATCATTCCCCAATTAAGTGTGAAAAAGGGATACTTTTCCTACACTACAGATAATTAAAGTTTTTTCTCTTATTTCAATGTTTATTACTTCTAGGATATCTATACTAAGTTCCAGAGAGATCAGAACCCTAGCATCCATATGCAAAATCATGGTGTTGGTATACTCTAGCCTCATGACTTTCCCAAATGTGTGAGTAGGTGAGGTAAAAAATTCCATAATTGAGGGGGCACATTTTTAATAGTGACCCATCTCAAAGAGAAGAGGGATAAGACCTCTTCATTAATCAATTTTGGCGACCATGAAATGGCCCAAAAGTCAACATTGTCAATAGTTGAATATTTCCTTTGTAGTATTTCTTTTTGGGTTTTAGGATCTTTAAAGAATATTAAAAAATCCCTTTTTGTATCATATGATAGAAAGAAAGAAAAATAACCTTCATTTTTTTTGTCATTACATAGCATCAAAAAAGTAACCCTTTTTCACACTTAGTTTGGGAATGAATAATTAATGATAAAATGTACTTAATTGTGCCTTGTTTAGGGTGTTGTAAAGTGTTTTCTTACACTTTCACACTAATCTAATGCTTTATTAATTGATTGAGGTTAATTGAGCTTAATTGGCCCCTTTAATTCAAATCCAAGCCTTATTAATTGCATTTTTCAAGGATCTATCTTGACAACCATTAATAATATTACATAACATTTAAATTGGAAATGTTGGAGTTCTAAAAAAATATGCTAAGAAACATTCACCACTTTGGGTGAATGGGTCCTCCTTACCTAGGACACCCTTTTTTAGCATATTCGAGGTTGGTTTTTAATGTTATTTCACCTCCCCGAAGCTTGGTCCTAGAAAATTGTGCTAGGACCCATTCACCACTTTGGGTGAATGGGGCCTCCTTACCTAGGACACCATTTTTTTGGCATATTTGAGATGGATTTTTAATGTTATTTTACCTCCCTGAAGCTTGTTCCTAGAAAATTATGTTAGGATCCATTCACCACTTTGGGCGAATGGGTCCTCCTTACTTAGGACACCCCTTTTTGAACATATTCTTGGAGGGATTTTAATGTTTTTGAATCCTAGATCTGATGTCATCTTGGATTATTTAAATTTCGGGGTTCATCCTTAAGTTTAGGATAAATATAAGGTTAATTCACATAGTTTTATCTAAGAAATCCTAAAGTGACCTAGAAGATCTAAGCAACTTTATGCATTCATCCTAAGAGTTCACGAGAGCATTATAGAGCATTTCAAAGGCATATTATCAAGGTTTTATTGTAGTGATTGAAGATAATATCATCATGTCAAAGGCATAGTGCATCAAGCATGTAGTTGAGCTAATGTGTGTTGATGTAGTACTAAAGATCCATTTGCAAGCATTGTTTCATATCCAATTCAAGATCAAGATCTACATTCTACATGGCCACTGCATGTTAGATTGTTGATTTACATTCTAAGATGTTATTCAAGATCATATCATCATGTCAAAGGCATAGTGCATCAAGCATGTTGTTGAGCTAATGTGTTGATGTAGTATTGAAGATCCAAGTTCAGCATTGTTTCACATCTAGTTTAAGATCAAGATCTAGATTCTACATGGCCACTTCATGTTAGTTTGCAGATTTACATTCCAAGACATCATTTCATGTTTCATGCTTCTATTTCATTATTTCATTACAAGGTTTAATTACCTAAATGGGGTTTGACCAAGGAAAACACCTATTCTCTAACAATCAACAAGTTTTTATTCTCCTTGATGTGTGTTTGTAGGTTTTTAGGTTGAAGATCAAGTGGAGAACAAGATTGAAGCAAAGTTGTCAAAATTGTCACTTGTTGAAAAGTTGTCATCCATATTGCAAGAACATGAAAAAAAAGCTACATAATTTGTTTCAAATTTTTTGGGAGTTGAGCACTAAGGAGCTAAAAGTGTAGACATCAAGGAATAGAAATCAGAAGTCAATTTTCAAAAACCCTAATAGGGACCTATTCACCACGGGGCGAATGAGTCCTTAGTGACCTAAAAACAACACTCTTGTACCAAGGTACAATTGTTTTGGCCTCTCAAAACTTCTCTCATTGTTGCTATAAGAGTTAGGATTTATTTCTGATTGTTATTTATGTGCATTTTAGCCCTCATAATTAATGAAACATCCCTAAGAAAAATTGTGGTTCATCATCTTGTTGATTCATTTTGGTGAACCCATTTTTTGATGTTTCAGTCATACATTTTTAAACCACTCATCAAGAAAGCTCCTTGTTCGAGTTTTCTCCTTGTCTACCATGGCCAAAAATATTGCTACTCTTTTGAATCCACTTTCTTCATTATTAATGGCTGACAACATTTCAACATTAAGGGAAATTGCCATTTTGCTAGCATTGGGAGGGGAGTACTTACTAGCTCCTCTAGTGTTTGGTTTCTCTCTGTTGGAATCTTCATCTTTAATGGTGATGAATCTTTCATTCTCTAATATTTCTAGAGTGCCCTAGCATAGCATTTCAAAAAAAAATCTTTGCTTTATTCTCATTAACACTATTCAATGCCCTTCGGGTCCATTAGGGGGCTTGCCCTTGATTCCCCCATCCACCCCCTGCCATTAAGCCAGGGGCACTATCTTCTGTGTGCAATTACTTTCAGTTTTATGTTGGCTTTGTTGTCCATAAGATAGGGCACAATGGACAAGGAAATAAATGCTAATAAAACAAAGCATTGAATTTACCCATCCCAACACACCACCACTATACGAGGACCAAGGTGCTAGGAGAGTACCAAGTTGGGGACAAAAAACCTATAAGCTGACTGTTCAGGGGCTTCCTATTGAACCAGACCCACAACCTCTTCCTAGATCACCTCCACACATGCTCCACTCCCAAATTTTTCATTCTCCGAGTCCACATAATTTAAAAAAAAATAAAAGTATAAATTAACTCTTAAGAAAACAATATATAATCTCTTAATAAATATAAATAAAAAAATTCTTAAATAATTATAAAATAAAATAAAATAATTATTAAATAAATAAAGTCAATGTAAATAAAAATAGTTATTAAAATTAAATAACTTTTATAAATACAAATAAAAATAATTCTTAAATTGTAAAGATAAATTTTTAGCGTGGATTTATTCTTTCATAGATAGATAGTTTATGGGTAGAGGGTACTTCATGTGGATGGGGACGGTCCATGTGAAAAGAGATTAAAGTGATATGTGTTAAAAACTTAACTTTACGAATCACACCAAATATTGATTCCATTATTTAAAAATAATAAATTATATAAAATTAAATTAAATAAATAATTCAAAATAAAATAAACAGTTCTTAAATGAAAATAATTATTCAGGATTGATATCTCTAACGAATCTTTTCAAATGCCGCTTCATGTTGCGTTGCGGCGCTCCGACAAAAGAAACCTTCAAAATTTGTTAGTGGTGATTGGTGAGGAATAGTTTAATTCAACCACGACAATGACAGAACATAATTTTAGTAGGAAAAATTAAATTTATCTTCAAAATATACGCGTGCCTACACAATCGGAACTTGCCAATTAAAGTAAATAATTTTGTGAGAAGTGTTTGTCCTTGCCAACCCTACCAGGATAAGGATACAGGTGGGATAGATCTAGATCCTTATTCGCCATGAAAGATTGCAATCTTTCTTGCTAACCAAATTCTGCCCCACAGGACCACACAAAAAAATTTAAATAACAAGCTCTGGGTTGGATTTATTGCTTTAAGATATATTAATGACGAACGGCAGCAATAGTTTTGAGCCATCAATAATTGACAGCCTGGAATGACCGGCTTGACCTTCAGATTCCCATCCTTTCCAGGTGATATGCTTGAGCGTGCAATCCTTATAAATTATTGTTTACAAGCCGAGATGTTCACTTGTGGCATTCGTTTCAATAGAATTCGTTGCCCACTTGAGGATAACGATGAATGGTGGAAACGATGGCACTTTGCACGCAGTTTTGGTGCCCTTTCCTGCGCAGGGTCACGTCAACGCTTTCATTCATCTCGCCGATCTCTTGTCCGCACGGGGTTTTTTCATCACTTTCGTTAACACGGAATGGACTGAGAAACGCATGTTTGGAAGTGGAAAGCACAAGTTGCAACTGCAGCACCCCAAAGCCAATTTCCGATTTTTGTCATTCGCGGACGGCTTACCGCCGGAGCACGGCCGCACCACCCACCTGGGCGATCTGTTTTCAACGCTGGCAAAGCGTGGACCCGCCTTGGAGGCCCTCCTCCGCACTCACACTGGGAATGGCGTTCCTCCCGTCACCTGCATCGTGGCAGACTGTTGCATGTCGTGCACCGCATCAGTGGCCCCCAATATGGGAGTGCCAAGGGTCGTCTTCTGGCCTCTTTGTGCCGCTGCCTCTGTTGCGCAGAAGTACGCTCCTTCTCTCCTTTCCCAGGGCCACATTCCTGTCAAAGGTATTCTTCTGCTCTACTTTTAATATTAACTTCAATTCTTGTTTCGCTCTAGTTTGAGTATTAAGTTCGAGGTGTGATGGTTTCAGTGAGCGAAGGAAAACGTTCGGAGAAAATGATCTGTAATCTGCCCAGGAATATACCAGCGCTATGGCCCAGCGATCTGATATCGTTCTACCGCGAGCAGTTTACATCGGATCCCATCTACGAAGCGGTTCTCTTTGAGTCGCGAATGTGTGATACAGGGGACTACGTGCTTGTGAACACCTTTGAGGAATTGGAAGGGAGAGAGGCGGCAGCGGCACTGTCTATCAAGGGTTGTCCATCTCTGTCAATAGGTCCTGTGTTTCTCCCTAACTTTTTAGCAGGGGAGAATTCAACGCTTAGCAATATGTCTATGTGGGAGGAAGACGATAGCTGCTTGCACTGGCTAGACAAACAACGCCCGCGCTCTCTGTTGTATGTTTCCTTTGGAAGTTTGGCACTCAAATCGCAAGAGCAGTTGGATGAGCTGGCTCTCGGTTTGGAACAGAGCGGGCATGCCTTTTTGTGAGTTCTCCGCTCCGATATTGCTCAGGGGCAGGCTGCTGTTTTGCCCGAGGGATTGGAAGAGCGAACCAAAGATCGTGCGTTGTTTGTGAAATGGACACCGCAATTGAAGGTGCTTGCACACCCTTCGCTGGGAGGATTTTTGACGCACAGCGGATGGAATTCAAGTGTGGAGAGAATCAGCATGGGAGTGCCCATGATTGGTTGGCCTTATTTCGGCGACCAGTTCCTCAATAGCAGATTCGTCAAAGATATATGGAAGGTTGGGTTGGATTTTAAGGAGGTGGACGTTGACGATGGGAGATTGGTTAGGAAAGAAGAGGTGGAGAGTGCAGTGAGGAGGGTGATGCAGAGCGAGGAGTTGCGGAAGAAAGCCGCCGAGCTGAAGGAAGCAGCAACTAAAGCAGTGATGGCGGGAGGTTCTTCTTTCAACAACATAAATACCTTCATCCGCGATATGCTCAACCATGCAAAATCACAGTCACAGTCGTCTTTCGTGCACTGCGACGAAACACTTGACAAATATGACAATACGCTATAGAATTCTGTCTGAGTGGTTGTCATGTGGCGCGTGAGATTTGGTTGTCCAGATTGAGTTTCTAGTCGTAGGTAGTGACTCTGTTATCCATTTCGAACCTGCTGGCATTTATGACATTCTTTTGCATTTTAGGTTTCAATGGGATGAAGTTTTTATTGATTGATACAGTATCTGCCATTGTAAACACATATTCTTGTTTTACTTTATGAATTTTTCAAACCCTAAACTTTATATTTTACATACCGTATGTTGAAGTTTGAAATTAAAGAAGATGATATATAGAATTGCTATTGTTTTATTTTTCGAATAGTCTTTCTTTACTAAAAGAAAAACTGGAACTGGGTTCTTTAATATTATTTTTCATTCTTTAAAATAATATTTATTTAATTGTTGAACGATTTTTGGGTTCAATTGTGTGATATTTTTTTACATCACAGAATTGAATTCAGAAATCGGTCAGCAATTAATCAATATAGATTGTGGAACTTGTTATCTTTGATTAATATTTATTTATTTTAAATTTTTGAAAAGTCAATTTTGAAAAAGAGAATCTTCTAATGTTTATAATTAGTTTTATTCATTTATATGACAAAGAAAAAAAAATTATTAATAAAGTGATATATAGCATTCAATTTGTATTTATGTTTTTTCAATTTAAAAGAAAATTTGAGAAATTATAAGTAAAATAATGGAGAACTTAAAATGCTAGTGACTTTTAGATGTGTGATAAAATTGATGCTTAATGCAAACCAATATTATGTAATCATTTTAATGGTTATTCGAAAATATGACCTTTTGGAACTAATAGTTGTGCAATCACCTCTGTTAAAAGAAATGCTTTCACACAAACAAAAAATACCTATTTTTAAAAAAAAACATCTACTCCCTTCCAAAAAAGTGTTCTACAAGCCACACTTTAATTTTTGATGGATTCATAAGTATTCATTTTATAATCACACCCACTCAATACAATTTTTTTTTTTATCTCCCAAAACTATGTGACAAGTGAAATCAAACATAATGGAAAAGGTGAGGAATATCAAACCTTGAACTTTGTTGCTGACTGACAAATAATTTTGTGAGGAATATTTTAATCGAAACGTGATAATGAACCCTATAATTTTAGGAGGAAAAATTAACTTTATTTTAATCATGTACACGTGAACTTGACAATTAGAGCAAATAATTTTGTGAAAAGTTGATGTCCTTAGGATAATGACACAGCTTGGATGCATCGAAACCCTCACTCACAGTGAAAGATACCTAGCAACCTTTCTTGGTTTTTAAATATTTGTGACGCTGGGCCCTGCCCACTCGCTAAGCAATTTATTCCTCCCATCACAAAATATAAATAATAATAAGGAGGTCGTGTCTGGATTTACTGCTTTAGGATATATCAATGACGAACGTGCATCGGTAATATTGAGTGATCAAAAGTTGAATACCTGGAACAGCCGGTTTGACCTTCGGATTCCATATGATATGCTTAAGCGTGGTTGAGTTGTATTCTTAGTAGGTGGACGTTTACGATGGGAGATTGGTGAGGAAAGAAGAGGTGGAGAGTGCAGTGATGAAGAGCCCTAAATATCTTCATCACAGTCCCAGTCGTCTTTCGTGTACTGCGACGAAAAAGATGACAATATGCATTAAAATTGTTTGTCGAATTGGTTGTTATGTGGTGCAAGGTCTTTCGTGTACTGCCACGAAAAAGATGACAATATGCATTAAAATTGTTTGTCGGATTGGTTGTTATGTGGTGCAAAAGCTTTAGAGTTTCTAGCATTTATGATATTCTTTTGCTTTTTATGTTTTATTGGGATGAAGTTTTTATTGATTGATATTGTATCTGCTATTGTAAACACAAGTTCTTGTTTTACTTTATGATTTATTTATTTTTGAACTCTATACTCTTTTTTTTCTATACCGTATGTTGAGTTTGAAAGCAAAGGAGGTTCAAGGATTCAATAGAAAATTATATGTATGTTAATATGTTAGAGAGTATGTGCTTGTGTATGGATGTGCTGCAAATTCTAGTTGCATGTGGATGGATTAAACAATTAATAAATACCATACATATATTAAATATTAATATATATAAAATAAGCCGAGAGTTATCATTATGGAGGCGCCTATTGCATGCAAATCATTTCACATTCTAAAAGTAAACTAAATTCTAAGTATAAAAGCTTTTGATTTATATACTTTTTAATAATTGTTAAGGGAAATAAACTTCTACTTGTAAATTTGAATGATTTTTTTTTTTTTTGATAATAAAACCCTGGTAAGGGACCAGGGACCCGTAAATTGCAGGGCAAAGCCCATCAAAGAGAACCGATGGTTTTGACACTATAGGAAATTAAAAGCGTCGCCCGCAAGACAACCATTCGCCACCAGCAAACGAAACAACATAAGATACAAGCCAACAACAAAGAAGAATCCAAAACACATAGACCGGAAGACATGCAAAACCAAGGTGAATTAATGAAGCAGGACCCAAGACAGGGGGATGAGCAATGATGTCAAACTGTAATAGTCTAATTAACTCAGGAGGATAAGAATCATTTAACCCAGTCGCCCTAGAAGCCATACTGAAACTAGAGTTCACACCTTCATTGGCAGCCCAATCGGCAACACGATTTACCCCTCTTAGTTTATGAGATGCCTTAAACTTACTAAACCAATGAACCAAACTTCTAACTTCCACCATAATTTGATTCAACCGCCAGCAACTAGAAGAATCCTTATCAAGAAGGCTACTTATAACCATTGAATCACCTTCCACCCACAGATGATTCCAACCTTTCTCCTTGGCAATAATAAGGCCAAACCATAGAGCCCTAGCCTTAGACAAGTTATTGGAGTCTTTACCAAAGTCCATTGAGTAGTACCCCAAAGGTTGTCCATTATTATCCCTGAAAATACCACCACCGCCTGCTTTCCCAGGGTTACCCCTAGCAGCACCGTCTAAATTTAATTTAATCCAGCCAGGATCCAGAGGGAACCATCTAACATGTTGATCCTTGGAAAGATTCTTCCTAGGGGTAGTAGAACATCCCAGCCAGCGAAACCTAGGCCAAGCATTGGCAAGCCACACCTCAACTGCACTAACCTGCCAGAACTTATTCTTCCTTACCTCTCCAAACTCATTCAGAGAGCATTCAACCTGGTCCCATAACCAGTCCACCCCTCTCACTTGATCTGAGAATATTTTTCTATTCTGTTCAAGCCAAACATTCCACACCAATATAGCCAGAAACACTTCCCAGATGAATCTAAGGCCAAGGCTTTCAACCTTGAAAATCCATCCAGCCAGAAGCATATCAAGATTTCGAGGCATAGCCCAAACAAGATTCGAACGATTGAGAAATTTTCCCCATAACACTTGAGTATACTCACAATAAAGGAAGATATGATTGTCATCTTCACTCACTTTTCCATAAAGAATGCATCCAGTAGGACCAATCTTCCCCAGCTTAATCAGTCGATCCCAAGTCAAGGCTTTGCCTTTCCAAGCAATCCAGAGAATGGCATAGGCCTTAGGCAAACCCAACTTATACCAAACCTTGGACAGTACCGTAGGGTTTACTTTATGACCCAAACAAAATTATCTCGTGTAAACCATTTTAACAGAAGCCTTGCCATCATTGCTATACCGCCACATGTGTCTATTCTCTTCCTCCGAGAAAGGGATGAAATTCAGTTTCACCAATACATTTTTCCATACCAAGCCCAATTCATTATTTAAGCCTTCCGGAGTCTTCCAAGCCCAACCATTGTTTCTATACTCCTTATAATCCCTAACCAGCATACCATAGCTGGGTTCCAAAAAGGAGGCTCAAGACATAAAGGTAGCATTCTCTCTCAAAGGTTTGTCTTCAAGCCACAGGTCCCTCCAAAACCACACCTTATCCCCTGTGCCCACCTTCCAAACCAGATCAGACGAGAGAATGTCGAGACAGCTTTGCACAAAATTCCAAATATTAGAGCCTTTAGGAAGGACAACACTATCATCAAAAAGGAAACTGACCTGATTCTGAAGGTATTTGGATTGTAATACCTTGCTCCACATTTTGTCAATTTCTTCATATATTCTCTAGCCAAGATTAGACCCAAGGGCCTTATTCATATTCCTTATGTTTCAAAAACCCAATCCACCCATGTTCTTCGGCTTGCAAACATCTTCCCATTTGACTAAACTATATTTAAAGGACTCCTTCATACCTTGCCATAAGAAAATCCTTTGGGTTTTCTCCAAAGCCTTGGAAACTTTGCTAGGAATTTGAAAGGCTGACATGGTATATGTGGGAATTGCAGCCAAAGATGCCTTGATTAAAGTGATTCTACCAGCCAAGGACAACCACTTGCCCTTCCAGGAAGCCAGCTTGCTCTGAATCTTGTCCACAACCTTTTTCCATTCTAAATCAGAGGTCCTCTTATCCACCAGGGGCATGTCTACGTAACTACTAGGAAGGAAGTCCACATCGAATCCCAAAATACCTTGAATCTCAAAGGAATGATGGAAAGGATCCTTAAGAAAGAAGACGTGAGACTTGTTAGCATTCACCTTTTGACCCGCAACCAACTCGTAAGTATGGAGAATTTTTTTGATACCCCAAGCCTCGTGAGCAGTAACCTCTCCGAGTAGTAAGGTGTCGTCCACAAATTGAAGATGAGTGAGATTGGCAATGTTACTTGAGACTTGAAGACCTTTAATACTACCTTCAGAAACGGCCTGTTTTAAAGCATAATTGAGAGCTTCCGCCACCAATAAGAAGAGGAAGGGAGAAAGAGGATCTCCCTGACGGAGACCCCGCCTAGCTTGAAAAAAATCAGTAGCCTTCCCATTGATCAAAACAACATATATTGCACAGAAGAAATGTAGCTGAAAATCCAATCACACCAATCCTGACCAAAGCCCATTTTTTCCATGAATGCAATTAAGAAACCCCAAGAAACTCTATCGAAGGCCCTGTTCATATCTAGTTTAATGATCATACGATATTTCTTCCTTTCTTTTATCGAATGGATGGTCTCATGAGCTAGGACCACCCCATCAAGGATTTGCTTGCCTTTCAAAAAACCACACTGCTCCTCAGAAATGATCCCAGCTAAACAAGCTTTTAATCTTGTTGCCATTGCCTTAGAAACTATCTTATACAAACAATTACATAGAGCAATCGGTCTGAATTCATCAAAGAACTTAGGACTCTTGACTTTAGGGACAAGAGCAATGTATGTCTTGTTCCAAGAACACATCATCCGCTTTTTGTTCCTACATTCTTCAGCAGCCAACCAAACATCATCACCTAGTAAATCCCAATACTTTTGAAAAAAACCTGCCTAAAACCCATCAGGGCCTGGCGCTTTCATTGCTCCTAAAGAGAAAATGGCAGACTTAATCTCATCTTTAGTGAAGGGAGCCATAAGCTTAATATTCTCTCCTCCATCAACGAGTTGAGGAATGTTACTCAGGAAAACATTTTGAGCCTCCAAATTGTTTTCCCCAACCATCCCAAGAAGATTAAAGAAAAAATTCCTCCCTTCCTCCCTGATAACTTCCATGTCTTGCACCAGAGAGCCACCGGGTAAAAGGATCTTTAAAATATTATTCTGATTTCTTCGTATATTTGTAGAAAGATGGAATTTTTTTGTGTTATTATCACCTTCCTTCAACCACTTGATCTTGGACTTCTGCAACCAAAATATTTCTTCCATGCGTAGCAAACGATTGAGTTCATCTAGCTTATCTTTTTCTCTATCTCTGAATGAGAGGGACACGCCAGATGTCGCCAACTCCCTTTCAATAACAACCAAGTCCCCTTCAATTTTTATCTTGGAGGCAAACAGGTCGCCCACCACCTTCTTGTTCCAAGCCTTTACCTGGCAGCGGACTTCTTGGATTTTTTGGTAAACCACAAACCTATGATTCCCTTTTATCTCCTTACACCACCAACCTTCCAAGGCCTCGAAAAAATCTTGATGCTCAAACAAAAATGCCTCCATCTTGAAGGGTATACCCTTCGATTTACAACACAGGGAGCAGTTCAAGCGAACTGGCCAATGGTCTGAATCACCAAAGTCACAGACCTCTGACCAAAATTGAATTGAATCCAAGAGCCAGTTAGAATTGACAAGGAATCTATCCAGCCTACATAAAATGTTATCCTCACCAACTCTATTATTGGACCATGTGAACCATCCATCTTTAGGCTGAATGTCAACTAGGGAGAGCTCCTCACAAAGCTGCCTAAACCCATCAGAACCCAAACTGCTACACATCCTTCCACCCACCTTATCTTATGGAACTAGGCTAAAATTAAAATTGCCACCAACAATCCAATTCCCAAAGGAGAATGTAGAACTGAATGATTTCAAACGATCCCAGCAAGCGCGCCTCTCACACTCAGTGTTGAGACTATAAACATTGGTGATCACAAACCTTTCGTTGCCCTACAAATGCCTAAGATCAATTGATAGTGAATGTGAGTCTAAATTGATTTCTTCACCAGAGTACTTGAACTTATTCCATATAATCGCTAATCCACCAGTCGTGCCCCTTGCACCAACTGCGCAACCTTCTCCACTTTTCCAAAGTCTGTTAAAAAGGTTCAACATAACTTCCTTCTCCAATTTGGTTTCTTGTAATAAACAAATATCTGGGGCCTCGCTCTCAATCAACCGCTTAACCAAATGGTGCTTCTCCAGGCCATTTAAGCCTCTCACATTCCAACTGACCAACTTCATTTCTTGGGCTAAGTAAGGAGGTGCTCACCTCCCACCTTAACAAATTTGTTCAAGGTGTCTTGCATTCCTTTCCCCACCTCTAGCATGGCTATTTGCTTAGCCTTATTCACTTCCGACTTCCTGCCCCTCAGAGAGGGACCACCAGTGTCCATGATCACATTGGTTTTTCCTTTCTTTCTGCTCCTTGTAACTATATTCCAATCATTTTCCCTAGCCACAGAGCCCCCCTCATCGTCAGAGATCACCTTAGCATGTCAGCTACCCTTGAAGCCTTTGCATTTCAGACCTTCCTCAATATTATTCGCAACCACCTTATTATTTTCTTGCAAGATAGCATTGCAGCCATCACCGCAATCTGTGAAGGCCCCACCCTAACTATCAGATGGGTCAGTGTTGGAATATTTACTAGCCATCATACTGGCCATCGAATTATTGAATTCTGTAACTACTAGTGCACTAGAACTAGGCAGAACAGGCTCCATCCCATCCAACCAAGCCCCCGAACGGACAAGAGAAAAGCCATTCAGGATCGCCCCTGAGGAAGAATGACCATTATCTGCAGAGTCCTTAGCCCTTTGGACAGGGAAGTGTTCCTTGGTTGAACAACAATTTCTGGCAATATGGCCAAATTTATTGCATTTGAAACACTGAATGGGGAGGCATTCATATTCTAACTCCTGGAGCCAAATTCTGATCGCTGAAGAGAGCCTAATTGCATGATGAATAGGTTTTCCCAGATCTATTTTGATGCAAATTCTAGCATAGGCAGCCCAACTTCCCGGTTGAGAAGCCCCTGGATAGTAAACAAACTCACCTAAGGCATCCCCAATTAGCTTAAAGATTTCTTCCGTCCATAACTCTTGAGGTAATTTATACATCCTAACCCAAATTGGAGCCTTTAGAACCAATTCCTTATGAGGGTCGAAGCCTGGCTCCCAAGCCCTAATAAACAAGTCGGTGTTGCCCATGAACCATGGCCCTCCATTCAAAATGTTATCTCTTTCAAATTTCGACTGGAAGACAATCTGCACAAACCCTAATGCCAAGAAGCTGACCTCTAGCTTAACCCCTAGCCACTTGCGCGTAATCCAGTCATTAATTTTGCTTAGCAAGGGCCATATACCAATGAATTTGGTAATAACAACATTTTCCCTAAGCTTTTCTACTTTTGAGTTCAAAAATTCATCTGGGATCGCTAACATAGGAATGTCCTCTGTGAGCTGTAAATTGACATTCTCAACTTACATCAAATGTCGTTTATGCTTGGCATTCTCAAGCTCAGATGCAAAATCCAACAACAGCCTACCAACCTCCGCAGAATCCTCATTTCGCCAAGCTACGAAACTGTCCCATACTTGCAATGTATCTTTCGCACCTTTTGCATCCCCTGACTACTCTTCTCCTTTCTCACCTTTTGCATCCCCTGACTGCTCTACTCCTTTTGCATCCATTTTTCACTTGTGATTTATTTAATTATTTTTCAATCATGTAAATTTGAATGATTAATTATTTAAATGAAGAGAATATTTTGAAAAGCAAGAAAGATAATCTCTTACAAATAAATTTTAAAAAGAGATATAACACCTATTTTTCTCTAATATTGAAAATAATCTCAAATATATAATACAAAATCATTGCTTTTTCTTTATCAATTGCACTAACTCTTTCAAATTGTTCTATGCAGTAAATAAAATTGGTTTAGTTGTATTGCCAATCCTCCATTAATATCATGGTGCTTGATTAGAAATTTAAATAGAAATAATAATAAATAAAACCTTGTTGACCGTTGTAGGCCATAATGACCATGATTGAAGTAAATCTCCTCTTGAACCAGGTGTATGAGACATACCATAGGCCTTGGACTAGGATCCCCAATGACATCATAGCTATATTTGATCACAAAAAATTTCTTGATCTATAACAAGAGCCTAGACAATATACTTTTATAAAACCTAGTTAACAAGGATGTTACGTCCAATAAATAAGTGTGCATATAACTAACTCAAGTAAACTTCTTCCCACTTTTAAACTACAACCAATTTAAAGAGATTAAATAGAAGATAAACCAACAAAAAATATAACAACAAATCATTTTTTAAATCATGATTTACATAAGTAAAATGGATTTATGGGATACAAATAAATGACTGATGTAGACTCAGAGGCTCAACCACATTCAAAGTGACAACCTACCTTCAAGAGGAATCTAACAATATTAAAATGACCTATTTGAGCAATTCAAACAATCCTCAAAGTTTGACAACAATCAAAAGTATGATTTCTCACTTTCACCCTTGAGTCCTAGTAGTAGTGCAAACTCAGTTTTTGGCCTTTAACTCAAATACTATCCAAGAAACCTAACAAACATATGATGGATTCAGACACCCATTTCAGAGTTGTAACACATATCTCATATTCAGATATAAGTCTTTAGGACCAATCTCCTAAAATCACCCCTTCTATGCTAACCTAATTAGGCCTAAATTATAAAGCAACATACCTTTAAACCTAGCATAGATACATGAAACCCTGGGGAAGCATTCCCTATGCCTTCAAACCACTAAATCCACGAAACTTTTCTAGATTTGACCCCTCTAGCATAGCAAACCATAAAACCCTTGACTTCATGCCAAATAAAGAGGGTTTATTCAAAGTCCCACTTGCACAACCTTCCAGACTATGCCACTGACTCAAAAATCTGTATTTTAAACTCAATATGCTTAAAAGTTGAAGAAACTTCCCCACTCTTATTTATTTTGACAAACCCTAGACCCAAGTCACAATTTTCTTACATTTTCCTTAACAAAATCAACAAAATAATAGGTTCATCTCCTTTATTTCTTCTCCAACACTCTAATCATGCATCCTACATTATACACAAACTTCTTAGGGCCCATTAAACTTGTTACAGTGATCAAAGTCCATGCATGGGCCCATAAAACATGATTTTGTTACAAAACCCTCAAAATAGCGTATCCTCAGTCTGTTGCAAGAAAACAGAGATTACTACCACAAAACTCAATCACATACCCTAAAACTTGATGCAAAAAAAAGTTAACACATGCCTTTACAACATAGGAATGATTTAATGACACAATTTGGTTGTACGGGTCCATATAGATCTGCACAATGTGAAAAAACTCAGAAAATCAATGAAAACTTAAAAATTTCTTATTGGGCCAATTCTTCAAAACCTCTAGGCAACATTACAAATGAGGTTCTCATGACTTGTAAAGGTTTCTCCATGCTCAACCAATGACCAACCACCTTATAACTAATTTTTAAATCACTAATGACTGTTGGAGGCCAAATTTACATCTTTTACACATTTTATAACAACCCCATTACTCATATTGTAATGTTTTCACTCCTAACACCTATGACTCCCTTAACCACACAAAATGGCTTGGAAATAGTCTTATTACATCAACAAAACTCAAATATTTCACATCCATGTACAAACTCAAGAATTTTCCTTCAAAGGCTACAAGGACACTTTTGGGGCAAGATCAGAATTTTTCACATTTTGACCTTTGAACTCAAAAACTCACCCCAAAACTTACCTAAGGGTCTTGATTGACCTTATTCAAGACAAATAAACATCAAAAATACTTTCAACCTCCCTAGACATTTTGTGATCAATATCTAATGCTCTAATTGTGAGCATAGGGTGGAGGTGCCCTTGCACCATACACCCCCCCTAAAAAGAATTCATGCCTCAGGAATTAGGGTTGATGCCACCATGCCCAAGCTAGAGTACGACACCTCTATTCCATAGGCCATTGCCATTGACCCATGCCTTTTTCTCCATGCCACCTTGTTCTTATACTCTACCGTACATGTTTGGCTTTGTTTACACTTGTTTTTGCCTCCATTTTTTCATTAGGAACTGCTAAAGTTCTTTTAGCTATTGCCATATGTTTTCCTTTACTTGTACCTACAGATAAACAAATGTTAGTATGACTCAAAACTGATTTCAACTTGATCTCATCTCCACAAGGGTGATTATCTCCAATTCTCTGTCCATATTGTCCTTGCCTATGCACTTATTCCACTCCATTATGACCTTTGAAATCAGACATTAGACCTATTGCCCCTATTTGTATAGTCCTATACACCACTGTGTTATCATATTTTAGAGTTTTTCCTCCATCTAATATTAACTTTCCTTCCATTCCATAGGTTGTTATAGGACATACCACTATCCCAATTAGAATTTCTTCCATCCTCCTAATCCCTTCTTGTTGTGTTATCAACAACTTATCATGAACCTTACTTATGTCAGCCTTCTCCAACTGAGCATCAACCTTCTTAAATCCTTTTTTCAACTTCTCAATAGGTTCAACACCATTAGATTCCACTATCTTAACACCATTTTTAGGTGTCTTCCTTGTTGTCTCAACACCATAACCCTATTCCAAATCAAAAAACATCTTGTCCTTATTGTCCTCAAGCCTTGTAGGCTCCTTTTTTCCAAAAATCACCACCTTAGACTTACCTTTATCCTTCTCGTTTCCCTGCAAAGGAGTTAGTTTAAAACTTTGATCATCCTTCCAAATTATATAGGTGTTTTCCCAACCATCATGCATGGACCTTCTATCAAATTGTCATGGCCTCCCCAAGAGTAGATGACAACAATCTGTTTGCAATATATCACATAAGACTCTATCCTTGTACTCCCCAATATGGAAATCCACATATTCTTGCTCATTCACCACTAAGGTTTGACAATCATTCACCCAAGAAATTCAATTTGTCTACCATTTACCTAGACACCATATTATCTTGAGAAATTGAATCCACAGTAACTTGGCACACTTTGCCTTCGAATTTGTATGAGGTTCTGAATAGGCTCCTTCTTTGGCTCATGTCTTCCTCCTTAGGTTCTTGCAACAATGTTCTTCTCATCATGAGTGCTTCTCCTACCTCTGGATATACATGTCTGCTTGAACTTTCACACTCTTCCTCTTGAATCAATTGTATTCTTCTTTCACTCCTTCTATCACCACTTGAAGTTGAACCTTGATTTTGATGACACTTGAAAGATGGGTGTCCAAATTCATTGCACCTATAACGCCTTCCTAAGAATTCATTGTAATCACTCATTTGCCTAAATTTTTTCCTTCCACCTCTCCATCCTCCTCTTGCTTTAGGAGCTTGTTCTTTGTTCTTCTCATCATCTTCATGGTTTTCCTTAGGCTACCTTGTTGTTGAAGTGGTGCCTCTACCCCTAGAAGTGTTTCCTCTTCCTCTTGATGCCTTCTCTTGTCTCCTCTTTATTTTTTCTTCTGCTCTCATTGCCATTTGAAAGAATTGTTCAACTAATTTAGGTTCCAACAAGCTAATCTCATCTTGAATGTTATACCTCAAACCATTCAAGTACCTAGCAACCATTTCTTCCTCATCTTCTTCATGTTTAGTTCTTATTCTTAGCCTATAAAATTCTTCAGTATATGCTTGCACATCTAAATCCTTTTGTCTAAGATTTTGCAACTTCTTAAGCAATTGAAAATTATAATCACAAGGAAGTAATTTACCTTTTAGTTTTGTCTTCATCCTCTCCCAAGAAGTGATCTTGTTCTTTCCTTGTCTTTCCCTTTCCTCTTACACAAAATTCCACCACAACAAAGCATGTCCTTTCAGGTTTTTCTCTCCCTTCTTCACCTTGTGCTCTTCATCAATTTCTTCACTCTCAAAGTAGTTCTCCAAATCCCCTATCCAATCCAACAGCTCTTCACTGTCAAGTTTGCCTCCATACATAGGCACATCCATTTTTCCATGTCCATCTTTCTTCATAGCCTTCAAGAGCTTCACCATTCTCACATCATCTAGATCCAACTCTTCCTCATCACTAGTAGTCTCCTCTTCTTTAGTTTCATTTTCATCTTCTTCCATTCTTTTCTTTGCCTTCCAAGAAACCCTTTCTCTTTTCAAGGATTCTATTTCCTTGTCATGGGTGTCAATCTACTTTGCAACTACACTTCCTTTAGGAGGCATTTTCACAATCCTCTCTTCACCTACCTACAAAACTAATTCAAAACACCAACACAATATCTACTACTGTACTCTGATACCACTCTGATGCAGACCCATGAGGCTCAACCACATTCAAAGTGACAACCTAACTTTAAGATGCATCTAACGAGATTAAAATGACCTATAATTTGAGCATTTCAAACAATCCTCAAAGTTTGAAAACAATCAGAAGCATGATTTCTCACTTTTACCCTTGAGTCCTAGTGGTAGTGCAAACTCAGTTTTTGGCCTTTAACTCAAATAATATCCAAGACACCTGACAAAAATATGATGGATTCAGACACCCATTTTAGAGTTGTAACACATATCTCATAGTCGGATATAAGTCTTTTGGACCAATCTCCTAAAATCACCCCTTCTACGCTGACCTAATTAAGTTGATTAGGCCTAAATTACAAAGAAACATAGCTTTAAACTTGGCACAGATACATGAAACCTTTGGGAAGGATTTCCTATACCTTTAAACCACTAAATCCACAATTTTTTTCCAGATTTGACCCCTCTAGCATATTAAACCATAAAACCCTTGACTTCATGCCAAATTGAGAGGGTTTATTCAAAGTACCACTTGCACAATCTTCCATACTATGCCAATGACTCAAACATATGTATTTTAACCCCAATATGTTTAAAAGTTGAAGAAACTTCCCCACTCTTATTGATTTTGACAAACCCTAGACCCAACTCACCATTTTCTTACATTTTCCTTAACAAAAATAAACAAAACAGTAGGTTCATCTCCTTTATTTCTTTTCCAACACTCTAATCATGCATCCTACATTCTACACAAACTTCTTCAGGCCCATTACACTTTTTATAGTGATCACAGTCCATGCATAGGCCCCTAAAACATGATTTTGTTACAAAACCCTCAAAATAGGGTATCCTCGGTCTACTGCAAGAAAACAGAGATTACTACCACAAAACTCAATACAAATCCCTCAAAATTGATGCAAAAAAAAATTAACACATGCCTTTACAACATAGGAATGATTTCATGACACAATCTAGCTATACGGGTCCATACAGATCTACATAATGTGAAAAAAACTTAGAAAATGAATGAAAACTCAAAAATTTCTTATTTCCAATTCTTCAAAACTTCAAGCTAACATTACAAACAAGGTTCTCATGCCTTTTAAAGGTTTCTCCATGCTCAACCAATTACCAACCACCTTATAACTAATTTTTAAATCACTAATGACCATTGGAGGCCAAATTTACATCTTTTACACATTTTATAACACCATTACTCATATTGTAATATTTTAACTCATAACACCTATGACTCCCTAAACCACACAAATGCCTTGAAAATAGTCTTATTACATCAAAAAAATGCAAATCTTTCACATCCATGTACAAACTTAATAATTTTCCTTCAAAGGCTACAAAGACACTTTTGGTGCAAGATCACAATTTTTCACATTTTGACCTCTAAACTCAAAAACTCGCCCCAAAAATTACCTACGGGTCTTGATTGATCTTATTCAAGACAAATAAACATAAAAAAAACTTGCAACCTCCCTATACATTCTATTCTCAATATCTAATGCTCTAATTGTGAGCATAAGGTGGAGGTCATATTAAAGTCAACTGATATAAATAAATACAAATATGATAATAACATGTTCAAAATAAAACTAGAGATAGATAGTCCATAAAATTTATATTTCAATATGTATATGTTAAGTCCAACACATATATTTAAATAAAACTAGAGATCTATAGTCCATAAAATTTAGAACCATCTAACTATTAGGCTAATCGGTCATATCAAGTCTCCTCTTTGTTCCATGTCGACTAGATATACCCGCATCATGCTGTAAAAGAGTACAAGAAACTTGAAATTAGATTTAAATTTATTTATAAATTTTGATATAATTAAACATATTTAAACTTGAAAATATAAACTTTTAGATAAAAATAAATTTAATTAAATATCTAGTAAATACAGTAAAAATGATTTTTAGTATGCATAAATTACCATATGATCATGTGAATCTACTGGCACATTTTGTTCAATGGGTAGCATAACTGTTAGTTGAGAAGATTCAAATGCTTGATCTACTATATCTTGCATATTCATATAAAGCAAACAATATGTTAAAACCTCAAAATATATATATATATATATATATGTAGACATGCAAAATTAACATTGTGCATTCGATGAAATTAATTCATTAACTAAACTAGACTTCACATTAGGTCCATTCATCATCTTCATCCATTCATCAAGTAATCTCATCTCCTAAGGTCATTTATTTAAAATCAAGTAAACATTATCATCAACCTTTTAATAAATCAAACATCCATTTAAATCAAATCCAAAATCATATTCCATCATTTTCTAATTCAAATAAATCAAATATCAAAGTCCTAAAAGTCAAACTCACTCACCTAATCCTAATTAGCCTAACCTAACCCACCCACTTGCATTCTCTAATTTAGCCACTTGCATAAATAAATCAATTTATTGATTTATTAAAACACTCATTTTCACTCAACATAGCCCTCAAGTTTGAAAATCATGACAAGTTGATTTGTCCCTCCAACATTGCATTTATTGCTCTTTTTCTTGTCCCCCTCTCTAAATTTATTGCAAAATTTGAATTCAAATTCTCCCTCTCATGGGCACACTTCCCAAATCTTGCACATCCATTGGCCTATCATCACTTGACAAGTGACCTCTTCTCATTGGTGGATCTTTAGTCCCACATTCACCCTCTTGGCCAATCTCTCATCAAGAAAATCTATAAAAGAAGGCCTTAATCCTCATTCATCCATCCACAACTTTTATGCAAGGTTACTCTCTTGGTTTGAGAACTCATCTTGCTCTTCATCTCCATTTGCATTTCATCATTTTGGCTTCTTAGCAAGGGTTGGGAAAGGGTCACTAGCACATGTGACACCAATCCACTATGGAATAGGTAACTTGTGGTTGCTTTCATAATTATTTTAGTTTTCTTTCATCCTTTGTTGCATTTTTGAAGCATTTGCAAGTTATTTCATAGGAGTGTTCTTGAGAGATTTGTAGGTGCTAACCCTTGTTTGAAGTTAGTGTATGCAGATTTTAAAAGCATGCTCACATAATGGCACTAGAAGGAGGGCGTGATCTGCATTCTTGTTTGTTTGCACCATATCTTTCATGAGTCTACATGATTGAAGTTGTTTTGTGAAGTTGTTTCTCTACTTAATTCATACGTGTGCATTCTTACTGTGTTCTGTGGATTTGTAGTTGACTTGCAGCTTATTAATATTTGGCTGATTGCATTTTTGGTCTCAGTTTGACATACAAGCATCATTGTTGGTTGATTACATTTCATTAGCTTGAAGGCTCTTTGATTAGCATTTAGAGTCATTGATTTTATACCTTCCGATTAGAATACTTTGAAAGTTCCTTTTTATGGTGCTGGAGTTAAATTAATCTCAGTTGAAATAACTTCATTTGAATTACAAATCCATTTAGTATGTATCCTGCAAATATTATATTCCATGAGACCACATTTGCATGACAAACTAGTTGTTTTTGTTCACCTCTGTTTCACACATTATATAGGACTGTAAGAATCTATGTTTCTTTGGATATAATATCAATTCATGCAGGGGTTTAGAATCTTTGTTTATGTTGATAGAATATTGATTCATATAGGAATACAAAATTTATGTAATACCGATTAAGTGTTTTAGACAGCTCTCGTCTATTTTTCTTCCATGCAGTTTTGTCACGTTGTTTGTTTAGTGCGACAACAACCTTTGATGAATGTTCAAAATTTGTTTCATAGAACCCATTCTAACTGACACATGGAATATGCTGTGAAAGATATTGGAATCTGGCCTTTACACCAGATGAATCACATTTGCTTGAGTGTCTCCAAATCCTCCCTTGGCAACCGATCCATCTTGCTTGCATAGTCCTCAATAATTCATGTCATGGGACCACAATTTACTAAGGTATCCTGTCGAATAGTATACACACCTTATCTCATCCCTTTGAAGCGATCTGTCAAGTATTTTGTCAAATAGTGTATGTTTTCTGTGACTGTGCATTTATTTTTGAAAGGAGGATGCTAGTCAAAGGGTTGTTGGGCATATAATCTACGCCATTCATGAATTTATCTGCATTGTTATCTTTTTATGCATATCCTGCAATCAGTATGTTTCATAAAAGACATCACTTCGAGGCCCAAAGCTATGGGTAAGAGTTGCAATTACGCCGACCAACTGCATTTAGATTGAAAATGTATATAAAAGCCATTCTATAAGATATTTTCTGTACCGGCATTGCTGACACATCTTGTCTGTGCAGTCATTGAGATTGATGTGTTGTATTAACACCCCACTATTTCCTTTCCAGAGAAAGAAAAATAGATCATAGGTCTGCGTTTATGTTGGTAGCAGTGATGATTCGAATCGACAGGTCCGAGACTAGTGAGGAAGGCATTAAGTATGCTAGGGCGTACCACAGTTTATTGTCATCAAGACTGGGTAAAGATCACACATAACATTTGACTGACAAATACAAGCGTGAGTCTACTTAGAGGGGGTGTAAGTCTTGAGAAACATTTAGTTTTCCTAGCTTGCTAAGTGAGGGGGATGTGTGTGGTCAGTAGAAATGCTAATATTGCACTATTTTTATGATTTCAATTTCTTATTTTCTTATCCAATTTCATGCATATGAATATGGGGCACATTGACGTTTATCCTTAATCATTGTCTCTTATTTTAATCCTTCAATTCATGAGACTTGGTCCTTGTCTGAGTGTTTGATATTCATCAATTATTTACACAGCCTGCATTAAATGACCATCAGCTCTGCACGAGTACTTGAGATCTGTGATTAAAGATGTATAATTATGTAAAACTTCATCGATGCCTTCCCCAGCAATTATGTTGCCAAGATCTCCAGCATGCCTGTTCTCATCATCTGGTGCACCACGCTCTTTGCCATGAGGGTTAAAATGTGCTCCAGTTGATAGACAACCATTTGTTGTATCACCCAATGCATGAACATGGAAACCATGAAGACCAGGTTGCAGACCACCAAGCTTAGCACTTACAGTTGTTGGCACATTCCCCTCCTGAGTGAATTGCATGACCCCGAAAACACTGTCTTTGCCAGTCAAAATAGCAACAGACTTGAGTGAACCCATCGCTTAAAATGGTGATCCCAAGAAACCCCGTGCACTTTGCCTGACCAGATATAGAGCAAACCCATTTATGTTTATACATCCCCTAATTATCTTTGTATCTCTAACTTGGAAACTTGGATATATATTCCCACATAAGCTTTAATTTTTCCTTGTCTTAAGGGGCGCGGTAGATGGGCTTAATTTCCATGACAAGGATATATGCAATACCTAAGTTTGAATAGTCTTTATGGTTAACAAAATTTATGGGCTTGTAGAAGTTTGTTATATCCTTTGATTATTTCAAAAGAGTCAACATTTGATTAATACTTTTGAAAGATTTGTTCCTTTAAGTTGATTCATTAATATAATTTATTAGCTTTGTATCATGAATTAGTTTCACCATTATTACCATAGTTAAAAATGTGAAATTTATGGTGATGCTTTTTAAAGGGCCTATTCTTTGTGATTGATTCATTCGCTCAATATCTCTAGGGATGAAAGATATGATAAGGGAGAAGAGAAAGTGTAACAAGTGTGATTCCTTTTCAAATAGATGATTTAATTATAAATCTTCATCTTATTATCATCACTTAGGATTATGTTATTGTTTGAAATTAAATCAAAATAAATTGGATTCTCACGTAATTGTCCTTTTTTTGTTTATAGCATGTACAAAAGCAAACGAAGGACAACAAAGGTACAAACAAAGGAAAACAAAAGGGGAGAAAACGAGGAGGATATTTGAAAAAAATTGAAATGTTTTTAAACGCTTCAAGTGTTTGTTTAACACTTTTTCACGAAATTGTTTATCTTTTCGTTTTAGGACACTAATTTTTGTTTGGGTTTAAAAAGAACACTTTGTTTTTTTTGCAAAGGCTAAAACGGACTTTAGGATCACAACTTACTAGATTTTTTTTGGGATTAACAAATTGAACAAGGCAATTTCTCACACTTCATTTGGTGCTCTAAAAAATGAATCAAACCATTGCTTTGAAGGATAAAATGAATGTGTGCTTTCATTGTTTTGTAATTATTTACACAAAGTAATATCATCAAAATACGTATGCACTTCTCTCATGCCTCACGGTGATCTTGAGAATCAAAAGGCTTTTGGTGACATTAAGTTGTGTAAATAATTGCCCATACACACTTCAATTTGGGTTTTTAAAATTGAACAAAACACTTTGCGAGTGTGATTTAGGTATATCACGTGTGTTCTCCCTTTGTTTCTAAACGAAGGTTGATCGAACTACGGATGTGCTTGCTCGCTATTTTTTACCCTTAGAGGGGCCTACCTAAGAGACACATCCGAAAGGAGAACTCGAAGGCGACTCCAACTAGTTTTTCATTCGGGCCGGTATACAAATGGATAAGACTAAACTGTCAAGTCCACATGGCATGTAGGCCTTAGCCTTACAGTATCTTTCAGAATGGGGTACTACCGTAAAATGTATAAGAGCCCCTAGTAGGATTGATCAAAGCCTTTAGTGGCTTGCTGGATGCTCGCAAGGTGCCATGTCCCTGATGTTGTGTCATTAAGAACCTTGTTTATAGTAGCCATCCAGTGCATCCAAACGAGTTTATCAAAGTGGTGTATTGGAACTTAGATTCCAAGAAGTTACTTGCCATGTCCGATCTTGGTTGAAATATAGAGGTTAAGACTTCATTCTTAACATGCCTTTATATTTTATCCTTGGTTGCATGTAAAATCATCTCTTCTACTACGAAGGGCATGAGGCAAGCCCACTAAGAAAAATGTACCAATTGAGCTAGGATGTTACATTGCTTGTAAACATAGTGTTGTATTCGAAAACATTTGCTAACAAACACTTAACAATATCATTCAAATTTCAAAACCCTTTTGGAGATAAATTCCATTGACTCAATCCATATGTTATTGCTTTCCCTTGGGATTCACTTCCTTAGAGGTTTCTAAACATTGGATTATATCTCAACTTATTTCCTTAAGTAAACAATAGGAAACCCTTGCCTTAAGTTCATTAAATTTCCACATAACATATCTTATGGAGTTTGAAGAAATTAAGACATTGGACATCTTAGTTTGAAAACTTAATCAAAGAAAGTGTTTTTGGTAAAATAAAGCCATTAAGCAAAGCTAAGCAAAATGAATTTTCATGTGTGATTGGAGACTCACAAATCCCTAAGCAAAAAATCATTGGAAATCTAAAAATGAATGTTCAAATGAAATCATTTCTTGGTTACAAAGGTCTTTAGGAAGCATTTGCATGCTCTTCAATACCTAGGTCTAGGAAAACAAAGTGTCTTTTTAGGTTCACCTAAGGATCAAAACAAATCAAACCTCTTTCATCCATCTTTCAAAACATCAAATCCATCTCACAAATCATCTTTTGGAAAATCTTGAAATTATCCTTGATACTAGGCTTTGTGGCAAAATAAAAAATCATCCAAAAACATTGAGACTATATCCTTGAAAACATTACCAAAATCACCTTTGGCTAGGAATGTGTAAATGCATCCTTTTGCATATCCTTAGTCAAAGTTATCAAAATCATCTTGTCTAACTTAGTGTATGTGGATGAATCCTTCTTCATATACTTAGTGAAACTATCATTTTATTTGGATAGGTGTGGGTAGATGCATCCTTCTCCTCACACATATCCAAAATCATCATCCTTTGAACAAAACTATCCCTTAGATCATTATCAAACATCTTAGGGTCCTTTTGTTCAAAAATCAAAATCAAAGTCAAAGACAAAATCCCAAAACCGAAATCCAATCAAATCCAAGTCCTAAAGCCTAGTGTCTCAATCAAGATTTATCAAAAGCCAAAACATTCATATCATTCATCATCATATCATCACCTTTGATCCCCAAAAAGCATCCTGAAACTTTCACTTTGGGACATAAAATAGAGATTAATCCAAAGAATCAAGAGATTCATCTCCCATATTTTTGAAGATTGATCCCCGTTTTATGGTTCTAACTAGATCTCAATACAAGAAGAGTATGGAAGCCAACAAAGAAACACCCACTTCAAGTGATCTTAGCCAAACCACTCCTGAAATGAATCCCATTGGGGATGGAAATCTCACAATTAGCCTTCCAACATCGCAAAACCCACAAGAGGAAACCCATGGAGAGGATCTTACCTTTGGAATGACTCACAAAGAAATAGCTGAAATGTTCCAAAATCCGGACAACCATAGAATCATCAACATCATGATGAGACTTAACCCTTCGTTGTACATGCTTGAACTAGCAAAACAAGGGGCCAAGTTGCCTTCAGATTTTGATGTGAGCACTATAGTAGAGACATATTTTCCACCAATCTCATCCACCATCCCCATTTCATCTACACCCCCATCTCAAAACGTCATGGAGAATATCCCGCAAATCACATCATTTTCTCCAACCCAACCCAATGTTAACAAGGGAAACACATTTCTCAATGCTCTTCAATCACATCCCCTTGTTAATAATCAAAACTTGGACGCAAACACCCCATTGGAACAAAACATTCCCCAAAATCCATTGCACAAAAATGTTCCTCTCACCTTACACTATGACCCATCATCAACATTTTTCCACGGAGCACCACAAACACCTCTTCTCACAAACTCACAAGAAGAGGGAGATATGTTTGGACCAGGGGGCATTTTCGACACCACAACACTCTCGCAAGGATTCACCCCCCTTACATTTCCACCTAGCCCACCATTTCCATTATCATCCACTCCACTCCTTGGTTTGGGGTTGCCTCCCCTACCAAGTATCAATCAAACCGCTATCCCAACCGTCAACCAATGCATCACACCAAACGCTCAAAATTTATCATTGATATCGCAACAACAAATGATAAATACACAAGCAATGGCAACACCTTCAAACACACCCTTAACATCACAAAGCATGGTCTCACAAGGACCGATAACATCAATACCATTATCCAACACACAAAATATCAACACAACATCATCATCTAACACCATTCCAGCTCCACCAGCACCTCCACCACCACAAACGTTCACCACATCAAACCAATTCGACGTTGCATTACAAGCCATTTTTCAAAGAGGATACCAACAAGTGTAGAAGCAAAAATTCATACAACAAGCCACTCAAGTTGCACAAGCTGCTAAAGCTACACAAGCCGCATTACAAGTGCAACAAGCACAAGAAGCCCAAGCTTTATTGCAACAACAACAACAACAAGCCACCCAAGCTGCACAAGCATTGCAAGCACAAAGAGTCACTCAAGCACAACTTTTATTATAGCAACAAGTCGCACAAGCACAAACTCAAGCACAAGCACAACAAGTGCAAGATCAAGCACAACTTCTTGCACAAGCAACACAAATGCAAGCATATCAACAAGCACTAAAACAATACCAAGAGCAGTAAGAAGCAGTAGAATTGGCAGCCCAACAACAAGCGTTGTGGGAACAACAACAAGAAAAACAAAAAGCGTTGTTGGAATAGCAACAAGCGTTGTTGGAACAAGAGCAAGCGAAACAACAAGCACAAATCTTAGCGCAACAGCAACAAGATCAACAACAGGCATTGTTCATCCAAAAGCAAGTAGAAGCCTACTTCGCCCACCACAATATACCGATACCATCAAACAATGCACCAACCAATCCATCCATCCAAACCACGATTGCAACACCTCAAAACACATTCATCCCACCCCCTGATCCGCAAAGCGATGTAACGACATAACTCAAGTTGTTATCACAACAAGTGCTTGACCTTCAATCAGGGTGAACAACCAAAACACAAAGCAACTTGTGTCCCTATCCATTTGATAGGAGCCTAGACATGAAACCATTCCCTAAGGGATTTGAGATCCCTAAATTTGAAAAATATCGAGGGACAGGAAACCCTGAAGATCACATCAGGGAATTCCAGGTTCATTGTATGGAGGTTGCATATGACGATACTTATCTGATGCGGCTATTCCCTAGGAGCTTGGTAGGCAATGCTATAGACTGGTTCTCTCACTTACCTGCAGGAATTAGAACATTCCAGGAAATCAGAGATGAATTCATTAGAAACTATGCATGCAACATCGCAACGGATGTCAGTCTCGAAGAACTATACGCTCTAAAACAAGGAAAAAATGAATCCTTTGCTTCATTTCTTCAACGATGGTGATCCAAGGCCAATCAGAGCAAGTGGACCATGCCAGAAGAGCAACAAGTCTGCACAATCATCGCCAACCTTGAAAGCCACCTGTCATTCCACCTCAAGGTTCAGGGTATCACTACATATGAACAATTGATCTCCAAGGCTCTCAGCATTGAAAGAGCCCTTGTGACCCAACCTACGGAATCAATGTCATATCATGAATAGCAAAACAATCATCCATCATCAAATTACAATGATAAACCTCGAACATGGGCAAGAAACAAGAACATCACTAATGATGGTGTCGTCGATGCCAAGGTGGTCATTAGTGGTTCATGCCAAAATACACCCGCACCGCAAATCCAACCACAACACCGAAACACTCATCACACAACATATCAACCCAACAACAACCCAACCATCAATAACCTCAATGACCAGAGAGGACCACCCCAATGCAAAACATATCCTAAATGAAAATACACTGTGTTGGGGGAACCATTGGAGGACATAATGAAAAAGTTGATTGCTGAAAAACTCATCCAGCCTCCTACATTCAAAAATTACCAAGAACCTGATGTCAAACCCCCTTGGTACAATGAGAATCAACTTTGCAAATTCCACAAAATCAAAGGTCACACCACGAACAACTGCATGAGACTCAAAAATATCATCCAAGATCTCATTGAAAAAAGAATCATAAACGTCGAACAACCTACGGGAAATCAGGACCTAAAAATCTATACGAATCTGTTGCCGAATCATGGCAACAAAGGGAATAAAAATGATAAAGGGAAAGGAAGTGTAAATCATGTCTATGAATCTGTTGTTGCCTCCCTAAATTAGGACTGCATGGTAATCACTATCAAGGGCACCCATGTCGAAGATTGTGGAGTCACCACAAGAGGTGGCAAAGTCACCATTGCAGGATCATCCCAACCAAATAGAGTCCCTACATCAAGAGCCATCTTGTATAGCTACAATGTTGTAGACCAACTCAAAAGAACACCAGCACACATCTCCATCATGGAGTTGTTAAAAATATCACCAGCACATAAAAAGATCCTTGAGGAAGCATTAGCCTCATCCACTGTCCCCGCAGATCTTGATGCGGAGCAATTCCAAGCTATGGTCGCAAATATCATAACACCTAATCTCCTTACATTTTCTGACCAAGATCTCCCCGCCCAACCATCTCACAACCGCGCACTTCATTTGGAGGCCATTGTAAACAAAAGCAAAATCAAAAGGGTCTTGGTGGATGGAGGTGCAGGTTTGAACATTTTCTCTCTCAGCCTAATCAAACAGTTGAAAATATCAGAGGTTACCATCGACAAAGCTAAGGGCATCACAATCAGAGCATATGATGACCAAGAAAGAGTGTCTCAGGGTGCAATCAAACTCCCTATTCAAGTAGGGCCAACGCTCATGGAAACCATATGTTAGGTTTTGAACCTCGAATTACCATATAATATCCTCCTGGGATGCCCATGGATCCATGCAATGAAAGATGTAGCATCAACCTTCCACCAATGTGTAAAATTTACACATAATGGACAAGAGGTTACCATTCATGGAGATCCCGAACCATTTTCATATTGCAAAAATCTTGAGGCCAAGTATTACAAAATTCCCCAAGTGCCAAAAAATGATGAGGGACCATCCACATCATACATCAACCCCGCCACCCTCGCATCTACTTCTGTGATAGAGACACCCGCCATTCCTACCATTCCCACCATCTCTGACATCAAGCTCATCGTCTAGGAGGACGGTTGTGGAAGTTATAGGCTCCCTAACAATGCTTTTGTGATAGGAGAGTTACCACAATCTCCTAGATCACGAGGATGCCCAAAAGAAAATCAAGCTTCCACATCACAAATGTATCCTGACGATTATCCTTAATTCACAAGATGGAGAGACCTTGGTCATGAGGTCATTGAAGCAGATCCATCTCACATGTTGTATCAAGATGAAAGACTGGCAGGTAATCTACCAATGGATGAAAGAAGCAAAGGCCTACACATGATGCTTGCAATGGGCTATGATTGAAATCAAAGACTGGGACAAAATGACAATGGGCTCATAATACCTATCATGCCAGGGACGCGACCCATAACAAATCTTGTTCTTGGATGTGCCACTCCGAAAATAACCATACATGGCCGAAGTCCTCCGGTTAGAGTCGTTAATGTTTCTCCTTAGCTAGTAGGGTAAGTGCACCAAGATGGTCGCACTTTTGTGGCCAAACAAGAAAAAAACAAGCCATAACGCGTTCACGTCATAACGCATTTACATTATAATGCGTTCTCGTTATAACGTGTTCGCGTTATGTCTTTTTAAAAGCAAAAAAAAAGTGAATCCAAATATAAGTGCAATAAATAACGCGTTCTTGTTATAACGCGAGCGCGTTATTTAATCCTAAATGGACATATCTCTACTGGTTAATAACGTGCTCGCGTTATGATAAATTTGGATTTTTTAAGCTTTAGATGGTACATTTATAGGGTAGAG
>VDFB02086081.1:388304891-388369275 GCA_007258455.2 Sequoia sempervirens
CCCACTCTGCCACTCTCTCCCATGCTCTACCACCCTAAACCCTCTCCCACTCCCACCCTCTCTCCCATAAGCATACATACATGACACACCAGTATACATATACATACAAACATACAAATATATCAACAAACATTCAATAAAGTGGCATTTAACTAAAGGAATACATAACGCGAGCACGTTATTTGTTGCTAGCAATGCTCCTTGAAGAGGGAAAATGTCAAAAGCAGAATATAACGTGAGCATGTTATAACGCGAACTCGTTATAACGCCAACGCGTTATAACGCGAATGCGTTATATTTTTCATTGGGAATCCCTGAGCCTTAGCTTTGGTATTTGCCTTGGAATACCAACCCAAAGGCTTGGAGGGCATTCCCAAAGACCAGAGACGTGTTTTTTCCAAATTCAACAAATTTTGACATAATCGGGTTCGTGCTCACCATCAAGATTGTATCTGGTTCAATATCAAGAAAATCGAACACATGGGTAAAGTTAGGTTCTTTATTAGCTTTCCAACAATGTAACTTTTTTCACCTTCTAACAACGTTAAGCCTTTCATCCATAATTTCTTTTGTTTGTATGTCCATTTTTCTTCAAAAATCAGTGTTTGGTATTTTTTTCGCTATAAATTAACCGTTCATCAAAATTTGAAATAAATTACATTTTTAGAAACTAGACCCCATTCCAAAAATTTAAAAAAAAATAAAAAAATAAAAATCTATTACTTTCAAAAAAATTTAGGGGGAGCACGGCCAAAATTCTACTTTTTAGGAAGTGCCCACTTAGAAAATTAATAAAAAATCAAATATTCATTAAAAAATTATCAGAAAAAATCCAGTCCTTACTACATACTGTTATCTAACTTCTGACCAGAGCGATTGTAAAAATACTACAAAAAAGTCCACCATGCTCGGGTCACACAAGAGTTGCTATGTTATGTTTTTCTGACAGAAACGACAGCAATTTGTGTGTGTCCCTCTTTTGAACCCCTTAATCTCAACCATTTTAAAAATAAATTAGTAGTTTAGAAAGTAGACTCGGAGCATTGCGATCCTTGTTTTTGTTCCATCTAAAAATTTTGAGTGTAGCTATCCTCAATTTCACGTCCAAGGTCAGTATTTCCTAATTTCAGAAAAAAAGTGGCCACTTAAGCCACTTTTTTGGGAACCATCTTGGTGCACTTACCCAGTACTAGTACAAGTACACTCACCAATAGTCACAGTTAGGGACACACATAATTTTATAACTAAGCCCAATATTAGTAGCGATGATGAAGATACCTTATCCAATCTACCTAGGCTATTCGAAGATACCACCCTGTGTATGATTAGTACCATATCCTTTGAACCAAATAGTCAAAATCATGAGATTCGTTTTGTCTACCCCCAACTGATCGACTATGACCAATGAGGACCACCAGTTCTCAATACATTTGAAAATGATGAAGCACTCTCAGAATTCATGGGATTGAGGGATAACATTATAGATGAAGATCACAAGGTAGGATTTATAATGGAGTTGGACACACATGCCTATTACGGGGAAATGATTGAATCCTTTCATCGCAAAAGTGAGAAACTAAGAATCATATCAAAGTCCTTGAGTGAAAACCAAGCCGTGGCACTCTCTGACAAGAAAATAGTAAAAATAAAGGACGTATCCAACGATGAAAACCTCTCTAAGGTGCCTGAGGATGAAGGATTCAATCTTCCTCTAAGAGCTATTCATCAAGAGAAGCTAGTAGTCTTGGCTGAAAAATGAAACCCAGTCAACCTAGGAACAGAGGAGACGCTGCATATCACATTTTATGCGGAATCACTATTATCAAAAGAGCAAGAACTCCTAAAAGAATTCCTAAAGGAAAGACAAATAAACTTCGCATGGAGCTATGATGATATGCCAGGTCTTGATCCAAAAACCGTAGTCCACCATTTGGTAGTATATCCAGACGCAAAGTCTGTCAGACAAAAGCTTCAGAAAATGCATCCTTAGATCGCCCTATTGGTCAAAATGGAGCTCAAAAAGCTATTAGATGTAGGATTTATCCAACGAATAGATTATCCCGAATGGGCATCAAACCTAGTACCTGTTTCACAACCTGATGGAGCCATTCGAATATTTATAGATTTCAGAGATTTGAACAAGGCATGTCCCAAGGATGATTTCGCGCTTCCCAACATCGACATGATAGTAGATATGATGGGAGAGCATGAGATGCTATCACTTATGGATGAATTTTTGAGATACAACCAGATCATGATAGCAAAAGAAGATCAACACAAGATGACTTTCACTTTTCCATGGGGGACCTATTGCTGGAACATGATGCAATTCGGCCTAAAGAATGCAGGTGCAACCTATCAAAGGGCCATGACACTAATATTCCATGATATGATCCACAAGACAGTTGAGGACTATGTTGATGACATCCTAGCAAAATCAAGGAAAAGACAAGATCATATAGCAACCCTAAGTGCTATCTTTGACAGACTAGAGGAATACAAAGTTAGACTAAATCCCAAGAAGTGCATCTTTGGTGTACAATCGGGTAAACTGCTAGGATACATAGTCTCCATGAGGGATATCGAGGTGGATCCAAAAAAAGTAAAAGCGATCCTCGAGATGGAAGCACCAAAAACATAAAGCAACTGAGAGGCCTCCAAGGCTGACTTCAATCCATCTAACAGTTCATAGGACAACTGGCAGACAAGCAGAACCCATACTCTCACCTACTCCACAAGGGGGTAGCATACAAATGGGATGCAAAATGTGAAGAAGCATTTAACAAAATCAAGGAATACCTACTGACACCACCAGTGTTAATGCCACCTATTCCAAAGAAGCCATTGATCTTATGTGTGTCAGCAATAGCAGTAGCCCTTGGAGCTCTTCTTGCTCAACATGATAAAAATGGAATAGAGAGGGCCATCTACTATATCAGTAGGACAATGGTCGGTCATGAGCTAAATTACTCCTTCATTGAGAAAGCTTTCCTCACAATAGTGTTTGCATCCCAAAAATTTAGACATTACATGTTGGCACATAAGATAAAGCTCATTGCAAAAATTGAACCCCTCAAGTATCTCCTATCCAAGGAAATGCTCACGGGTAGAATGGCAAAGTGGGTAATGATAATATCAAAATATGACATCGAGTATGTAGAGAGGAAAGCTATCAAGGGACAAGTCATTGCAGATCAACTAGCAGAGGCACCTATGTACCCTGAGAATCCTCTTGTATCTGAATTTCCAGACGAATCCATCTTTAACCTCAACGTAGCGAACCACTAGAAACTATACTTCGATGGTTCATACACGCAACATGGATTAGGAGCTGGTGTCTTCTTCATCACTTCACAAGGGGACTGCATATTGAAGTCATACAAACTTGCATTTCCTTGCACTAACAACATCGCAGAATACAAGGCTTTGACTATAGGTCTTAGGATAGTAGTGCAATGGAATATCATAGCTCTCAAGGTCTACGGTGACTCACAACTGATCATAAATCAAGTCAATAATGAATATCAAACCAAGGATGATAAGCTAACTCCATACAAGAAATTGGTGGAGACTCTAAAGGAATCCTTCATTGACATAACATTCGAGCAAATTCCAACAACCAACAACAGAGCAGCTGACGCCATGGCTACAATTGGGTCTCTAGTAGACATCCCTCACAACATGTCGAAATACGAATTTCTGGTCGAGCAGCTTCTCGTTCCCACATTCGAGGTACCAGAATCAGAATATGTGTGTCAAATCATTCGTCCTGGCGATCCTTGGTATCACGACATCTACACATATCTTCGCATAGGAGTCATACCCGCTAACCTACCATCAAGCTTAAAATGAACCTTTATCAAAAAGGCATCCATATTTGTCATCCTAGGATATGCCTTATACCGTAGAAGCATAGAGGGTACTTTACTGTGCTATCTAAATGCTGAGGAGGCATTAACCGCTCTAACCGAGGTTCATAACGATATATGTGGATCACACTCGAGCGAAATAAACATTGCCAAGAAACTGTTGAGGCTAGGGTATTATTGGCCCACAATGGAGCAAGAAGCACATGATCATGCTAAAAGGTGTTTACAATGTCAGCAACATGGGGACCTCATCCATGCTCCAGCTCAAGCACTTCACCCGATAATCACACCATGGCCCTTTTCATAGTGGGGACTCGATCTCATTGGGAAAATCTCACCCACCTCGTCTAATGGCCGCAGATTCATTATAACTACAACTGAGTACTTCACAAAGTGGGTGGAAGCCATACCCATGACGTATATCACTGGAAAGCAGATCTCAAAGTTCATCCTAAAGTATCTCATATGTCGCTATGGTGTTCCACAAGCCATTATCTCAGATAATGGGACACCATTCAAGAATCAGGATGTTCATGACTTGTGCGAGAAATTCAAAATCCAGCATTGCTTTTCCACCCCATACTATCCCCAAGGCAATGGCCAAGCAGAAGCCATGAACAAAACCGTCCTTAAAATCCTCAAGAAAATAGTCAATGATGCAGGTTGTGACTCACACTTGTAGCTTAATCCTACCCTCTGGGCTTATCGAACTAGCATCTACACACCCACTGGTGCCACCCCTTTCTCCTTGGTCTACGGATCAGAAGCTATACTCCCCCATTGAGATCGAGCTCCCATCCCTTAGAATATCATTACAAAATCTCATCACTGATGAGGACTATCGGGTGTCAAGATTAAATGAGTTGGAGCTACTAGATGAGAGATGCATAGATGCTTTGAATCATCTACAAGTCTATCAAAATAGACTCAAATGAAATTACAACAAGAGGATCAGAAGCAGGACTTTCCAAGTCAGAGGATTGGTCTTAAAAGAAAATCAGAAGAATGTCCCGAATCCCAGTAGCAAAGGCAAGTTCGAACCTAATTGGTTAGGACCGTTTGTCATAATAGCAACTTACAAATTAGGGGCATATAAACTATCAACACCTGAAGGGGAACCTCTGCAAGAGCCCATGAATAGCTCCCATCTCAAAAAGTTTTATGCCTAATTCTTTCGGGTATAAAACCAAAAATCCAAAAAATTAGAAAAAGTCCTTAAAAATGGTTACTTCGGTGAAAACCTGGCAAACAGGTGTCTTGGTAACAACAAAAAATTAAAAAGCAAAAATCCAAAAAATCAAACAAAGGATAAAAAAAAAATTAAAAAAAAAAATCGTCCTCTAGTGAAAACCACTTTGGTGGCACTTTGGGCAAATACCTTGGTGAAAACCTAGCAAATAAGTGCCTTGCATAAATAAGCATTATCCATCCACCAGGATCTTTATGGCTTGATCTGCATCATCCCTCCATTTCACTTCCATCATCCATCGCATCCATATCTCCATCCATCACTCATCCACTCGCATCTACACCATAGCTTGGTCTTGTGTTCATATCATGATCCCTCCTAGTACTACTCGACCCATCCTCAAGGTCAGTTTGTCCTGCCTTTATCGGGGTAGTCTATTGCATCACGCTGGGGGCACATTCTCATCGGATCAGATTCGTGTATGGTCTTAAAGTCCTCAAAATTAGAAAATCAAAAAACATCAAAAAATTAGAAAATCCAAAAACATCATATAATTAGAAAATCCAAAAAAAATTCAAAACATATCAAAATAAAAAACAGGTCAAAAATTCATTTAAAAAAAACCAAAAACAAGGTCATCTTGTTGAACTACATCATCTTTGAGCTTGACCGTAGGCAAGGTTGATCTTTGATCATCCCCCGAGACATTTAGGTTAGTCCTATAGGAGTCTGTCATAATAAACTGACATCTCATCATGTATATCGTCATTTGTAAATTGGTCAAATTGCCAGTCGAACTACGTGGTCTCTGCATTTATAATGTAGGCAAGGCTAATATGTCGATCAGCCCCCGAGACCCCTAGGATAGGTCTTTAGGTTAGTCTCTTGGTCAAAATCTCAGAAAATCCCAAAAACATTGAAAATTTTAAAAATCAGAACATTTGTAAAACCTCAAAAAATAGCAAAAATAGCCTCAAAAGATTGCAAAACATCAAAAACATCCAAATATTTGAAAAAATCCATCCGCCTCATCTTGCTTGCACCTGCAATAAACACCATTCATAATAAACTGATCGTCATCCTCAACCTTTGGTGAAAAGTTAGAAACAAGTCTAGCAGGTTAAAAGTAAAACTCAAAAGGGTCAAGTCTCAAGTCTCAGTCAGTACGTAAACAAGTTGGTCAAGTCCTTTGTGTCGATAGTCCATCATCCAAACAGTCCCATATCAATCATCTGATAACATCATGTCCTAGGATGAATCCTTCCTACAAGGGGCATTATTTATCATAAAGAACACTTTGGATAAACGAAATGACGTGCCGCCATCCACTAACATGTCCTAGGATGTATCCTTCCTACAATGGGCATTATCTTTTGGCAATAAGTTTTGGTTCTTATCCTTAAAAACACATTCCCTTTGGTTAGTGGTATTAAAGATCATCAACTTGTTTGTGTGCTTTATCTTTTTCTTTTGACTTATCTTATTGCGTTCAGTCCAAGGACCTCTCGATGATATCCGAATGAAGGATTTAGAGAGATAGGAATGGGGCAACGATCATTATCGTTTTGTCTGCTATGCTTGTTGGACATTTTTGTAAAATAACTTGGTGAATACTTTCTTTGTTAGACATGTATAGAGGATGTTTTGGACAGCTTGTTGACTATTGCATTGATTGGTTATACCTTTTCATGTTTTGGTCTGAGATGTTTGAAACTTCTAAAGTGCATCCTAGCAAGGTTTCCCTATGTCAGGTGTGAACAAGAATACTCCTATCTATTTGTCGAGTAAAAGTCCATCACACTAAGTACAATGCCATCCTGGTCCTTTATACCTTGATGCATCATGCTTAGGCGTGTTATCAAACATAAAGTGACCCTTTGAAAATCCCAATCCTTGATAAGCAAATCATTCATTTCTCATCATCATTTCTCATCATCATCATCTATCATCTATCATTATCTCTAATAAAGTCTCGTCAGATCATGGACTTGTTGGATCCTCTTGTCATCATCTAATTTCTTCTTTTCCACACTAACATCACAACATGAATAGTTAATCATCATCGCCAATGCATCCATTATGCATCCATCCTACATTAAGAAAACTGTCAGCATACCACATATCATTCATATCATACATAATAGGAAACATTGATCATTTCACATGCATTGCATTTGCATCATCTTCATAATATAGATCTATTAGTCTAAGCATCTGCATAAATCATACATCTAATATATGATCATATAGGCATTATCACATCATCCATCATCACATCATATCATCATTTAAGTTGTTTACGATAATATAGATTTGTTATTCTAAGCATCTTAAAATCATCCCATTTGCATCATCATCCATAACCATCCATTTTGAACCTCTTTATCGCGAGATCGACCCTCAAATCGAATCTTTTCACTCGATCTCTCGAGGGGGCAACAATGTACCAGTGTACTTCTTTCCGTTGGGGCATCCAAAAAATTAGAATTTTTTTGATTTTGATCGCGGAAACTTTATTATTTGAACCAACGCAACAAGTACATTGCTTCAAAGAGGGGAAAAATGTAGACATGCAAAATTAACATTGTGCATTCGATCAGGTTAATTCATTAACTAAACTAGATTTCACATTAGTTCCATTCATCATCTTCATCCATTCATCAGGTAATCTCATCTCCTAAGGTCATTTATTTAAAATCAAGTAAACATTATCATCAACCTTTTAATAAATCAAACATCCATTTAAATCAAATCCAAAATCATATTCCATCATTTTCTAATTCAAATAAATCAAATATCAAAGTCCTAAAAGTCAAACTCACCTAATCACCATTAAGCTAACCTAATCCTAATTAGCCTAACCTAACCCACCCACTTGCATTCTCTAGATTTAGCCACTTGCACAAATAAATCAATTTATTGATTTATTAAAACTCTCATTTTCACTCAACATAGCCCTCAAGTTTGAAAATCATGACAAGTTGATTTGTCCCTCCAACATTGCATTTATTGCTCTTTTTCTTGTCCCCCTCTCTAAATTTATTGCAAATTTTGAATCCAAATTCTCCCTCTCATGGGCACACTTCCCAAATCTTGCACATCCATTGGCCTATCATCACTTGACAAGTGGCCTCTCCTCATTGGTGGATCTTTAGTCCCACATTCACCCTCTTGGCCAATCTCTCATCAAGAAAATCTATAAAAGAAGGCCTTAATCCTCATTCATCCGTCCACAATTTTTATGCAAGGTTACTCTCTTGGTTTGAGAACTCATCTTGCTTTTCATCTCCATTTGCATTTCATCATTTTGGCTTCTTAGCAAGGGTTGGGAAAGGGTCACTAGCACATGTGACACCAATCCACTATGGAATAGGTAACTTGTGGTTGCTTTCATAATGCCTTTTGTTTTCTTTCATCCTTTGTTGCATTTTTGAAGTATTTGCAAGGTATTTCATAGGAGTGTTCTTGAGAGATTTGTAGGTGCTAACCCTTGTTTGAAGTTAGTGTTTGCAGATTTTAAAAGCATGCTCACAATATATATATATTTAAAAGATCCGTAAAAATTCTATAGGATATTTAGTAAAGTTTACAACCTCGAATGATAAATGACCTCATGATCACACACCTAAGATTTCCCATGCATAAATGCTCATGATGTCTCAGGTGCACCTACCATGGGAATCTCATGAAATCCCTGCATATAGATGTACAACAATTTATATAGATCAAATTAAAACATGTGTATGTAAATGAACAAATTGAATTAGATCTATATGATGTGTATTTAATTTAAACTTAACAAACTTTTGAAAGCACACACCTAAGCTGATGATGTCGAAAGAGCGCTCACCACAACTTGTAGTTGGGTAGTACTAGGTATCGTATGACCTCCCAACATCTAGATATAATAAATCAATTCACACATGTGTACAAATTCAAATTAAAATTAGATATATCCACACAAATTATTTAATATATATTGGTTCAAGTACCTATCCAAAAGGTGAGCCTAGATCTATAACACTTGACATATAGACATGATGATCAGGCACCCTGTGGTCATGCATCTACACCAAACACTTATTGAATTAATATTGTATTATATATATAATTTGATGTTATTATTTACATGAATTTTTCACATTTCAAACTTGAATTAAATTTAAGTTCAAAAGATGAACATACCTATGTAGGATGATCCTCAGAATATAGTAAATTCATGTATGACTCCATCCCATATGCATGTGGGTCACCTGAAGTGGATGCTTGAGTATTCCTATAGCCTTAGCCTCAATGCTGTCTATTGACGACTTCAGTTGTTGCATGTGTAGTTTGATGAGTGAGATGTTTTGAAAGTGAAATCAATGCTCCTAATGTCGATAACATGGTCTACTTTTGAAATGCAGCAGGAACACCAGGAGACGAAGGATGAATAATAGGAGTAATCAGAGCATGTCATTGAGGATCGACACGTGCTCCTAGTCTATGTTGGGGCATGCCATGCCCAACTCCCTAAAATGACCTCATATCAAAATAGTTGGGTTTTTTACCCAACTCAAACATAGCCCATAACTTTCTCAAAAAGTATAGGGGCACCTCACACTTGCCATGTGGTGGATTATCAAACACCATCCACCATCTATCCCAAAAATGTGCAACTATCTGTGGGTGCTTGCACCATAAAATTGAAATTAATTTTTTGGTGGGTGGAATTGGTTGGTTTGTTTGGGGGTTGTAGACACACAAAATTAGCATTATGCATTCATCAAGTAAATCAGGCTTCATGTGCATCCACTCATTCAGTTAATTAGGTTCACCTTCATCCATTCATCAGGTAATCTCATTAATCTCTTAAGGTAATTTATTTAAAATCAAATAAACATTATCATCAACCTTTTTAATCAAATAAATCAAACATCCATCATAATGCATTTCCATCCTTTCTTATTTAAATAAATCAAATATCTAAGTCAAAGAGGTCAAACTCATCCTAATCATCATCCTAGCTAATTAATCCTGATCTAATGCTAATCTCACCCACTTGCATTCTCTAGATATCTCCACTTGCACAAATAAATCAATTTTATTGATTTATTTAAACTCTCATTTTCACTCAACATAGCCCTCAAGTTTGAAAAACATGACAAGCTGATTTGTCCCTCCAAAATTGCATTAATTGTTGTTTTTCTTGTCCCCCTCTCAAAATTTATTGCAAAATTTGAATTCAAATTCTCCCTCTCATGGGCATTCTTCCCAAATCATGCACAACCATTGGCCTATCATCACTTGACAAGTGTCCTTCTTTCATTGGTCCAATCTTAGTCCCACATTCACCATCTTGGCAAATCTCTCATCAAGAAAATCTATAAAAGAAGGCCTTAATCCTCATTCATCCATCCACAACTTTTATGCAGGGTTACTCTCTTAATTTGAGAACTCATCTTGCTCATCATCTCCATTGCATTTACATCATCTTGAGCTTTGATCAAGGATTGGGAAAGGGTCACTAGCACATGTGACACCAATCCACTATGGAATAGGTAACTTGTGGTTGCTTTCATAATGCTTGTAGTTTTATTTTATCCTTTATTGCATTTTTGAAGCATTTGCAAGGTATTTCATAGGAGTTACTTTGATAGATTTGTGAAATACTAACCCTTGTATGAAGTTTAGTGCTTTTGCAGATTTTTAAAAAAGTATGCTCACAGTTTGGCGCTAGAAGGAGGGCATGTTTGATTGTCTTTAATGATCAATGCTAATGTTTGATTGTCTTTAATGATTTGGGTATTGCATATCATATTAGGCCTCAAGTGGAACTAGTTACTGTTTTGAATCTGAGAGGTCATGCATGTGTTATATATTACTTGAATTTGAAATTAGCCCAAGCAACAGCTAGATCATTGCTGTGTTGATATAGCATGTTTGATTCATATGGCTTTTGTTGGATTTATGAGATTAAAATAGGAAGATCAATACCATTTCCAACTAACGGCTTTTATGTTGTATGCTAGCATTGAAAGGAGAAAGAATTAGATTTAAACTTGTATTCCCTCTGCAGGAGTTAAAATAATGTTAGAATCAAGGGTTGATGCTTATTATAAATGGGTGGAATTTTTGCTTGTACCTTTTGTTGTGATGGCATTCTGTCAGTCTTTGTATTCTTCATACTTCACTGCATTTGCATTCACTCAGGCCACATAGCTTGTTGTGATAGTTTATGCTTCCTGAGCTCAAGATTTAAAGTCTGACAAAACTCCAAATGTCGTCCTCAGTCCTCTGATATGTCATATTAAAACAATGTCATTTGTTGTTGAGTCACTCCATCAGAAGATTTAGGCACCCTCTGTAAGCATTGGCATTGGCAGAGAGGTCGTCGATGGCACTAACTCACAGGTCTTGCAATCATTACGTTCCCATAAAATGACAAAATTTGCATTTTTCGGTATGTCATTGTATTACAGAGTTAGAGAATTCCTCTTTCCCATTGCGCAGTCCAAATAAGGGAATGTGTATTCACTTCAATCCATATATTCAGGCCTCTCTATATCATTTATTTCTAGTCTCTCATTTTGAATGTTATAATTGTCAAGTTTAAACACTTGCACAGTTCATTATATCTTCTAATGGATGTATCCACACGCATTGTTTATATTTGGAGATATCACTTCTCCATACCTGGTGAAACAAGACCACAATTTACATAGGCACACTTGAAAAGATTGTGATCCATGCGGAAAAGTTTATCTGTGGAAAGTTATTACTTACTGTTTCTAAAACGCCTGTAGAAATAGATCCTTGGTTACTGTTTGAATAGAGTCATGACGAATGGGGCCAGTGGTGTTTGATTGTTCTTTAAATTGATTTCAAACTTTTCAAGCCCTCATATATTTATGTCAGTAGATCTTTGATTAAAGTACCATACTCTATCTTTCGTGCAATAGATCTATGTCCCTGCTAATTCCTCTGACAGATGTCGGTCAATATAAAAAAAATTGTGTCCTGGCTGTCATCTGCCACTCTAAAATACTGATTTATGATATCTTTTTGAAACCAATTTAATGCACACCTAGTAGCCTACAGAGTACGTGCGCCTAGCAACATTTGATTTAACTTTTTGAGTGGGTAGATTTGATGCTTAGATTGGTTTCAATTAATTTGTCTTGGACAAGTCAATTCATAGGTTATGGTATTAAATACCACATTCTATTCTCTCCTGTTCATCACTAAATTTAGTTGACTTACACGTTTCCACTAGGCTGAGTCTCTGCTATGTTGTGATGTATCTGACGGGATTCTTATCATCTATTTTTTTTTTTTTTAATGTTTCTTGAGTGGGATAAATGATGACATGCTGTAGGTGGCGTATAAAATACACTTTCATGAACAAAGGCCAGCCTATGAAGCATGGGAAAATTCTCCAATCATTATAGGGACGGCTTTTACATTTGTTAAATCTCATTTGAATATCTCTGCTCATCAAGAAGTGCGATGGGAATATATTTGACCTTTTTATTGGTGCTAGAAATAGGCTCTTTGTATTTGACATAGAGAGTATCAAATTGAAGATGTGAAATTAAAAGCAACATCAACTAGCAAGCTTTTTATTTATGTTCATCAACAAAGGTTTTTAGCAATTGATTTAATTAAAGGCAGTTTTAGTGACTCATAATTCTCTTGTATTATAGTAATCTTATAATAAATGTCATAATTTTAAATTATCACATTTATTATGATCATTTTTGATAGCCTACACTTGAGATGATTATCATATTTGAGGTTATGAGGATGCCTTTGAGAAATTTATTCGTTGAATCGATATCTCTAGTGATGAAGATTATGGTAAGAGAGGAAAAAGATCTAGAAAGTGTGGTATCTTCTCCATGCAATCAATATTAAAGAATGATCCATTCATTTCAAATTGAAATCACTTTATTATTTGGAGTTATTGATCAAAAGGGATTTAATGTCCTAATCCTCACATAAATATCTTTTCTTTTTATAGGTATAAAGAAGGTACAAAAAGCAAATGACGAACAACGAAGACACAAGGAAAATGAAGGAAAGCAAGGAGAAGGCTAGCAAAAGAAAACGAAAGGAGGATTTTTTTTAAAACTCGAAGTGTTTTTAAACACTTTAAGTGTTTGTTCAACACTTCTTTACGAAATTGTTACCTTTTCGCTCCTAGGACACTAATTTTTGTTTGGGTCTAAAAAGAACAATTTTATTTTTTCCATTCGCAAAAGGTTAAAATTCAAGCTTAGACACTTACTAGATTCGTTTTGGGCAAAAAATTGGACAAGCAATCTTCATATTTCATTTGGTGCTTAAAACGAATCAAACAATTGCTTTGGAAGGATAAAAATAATGTGTGTTTGCCTTGTTTTGTGGTTACTTACTTAAACTAAAGTCATTGAAAAGGACGTATGTGCTTCTATCGCTCTTCCAAGCGATCTTGAGAATCAAAAGGCCTTTTTGGTGATTTTGGTGTAAGATAAAGTGATCACCTCCACACTTCGATTTGGGCTTAAAATTGAACAAACTATTGTGCGAGTGTGAGTGGGGAGCATTTTCGCATATATTCTCTCTTTGTTGCTATCAAAGATTGATTGAGTTACGGATTTTGTTCTTCATTTGCTTTTGTTTATCTTAGAGGGCCCGCCTTGCGGGAAAAAGTAATCACCCAAGGGAATGGCTCAACCGGTAACACTCTGAACCCGAGAGTATTTCTAGCCGGGATATAAATGTGGATATTGGAAGAAACGCCAATATCACGCAGTTGACTCCGACAAGATGGATCTGAAAGGGGACTCTTGCCACGTTGGGTCAACTCCTACGAACGGAAAGTCCTTACTAGAATCCATGTGCTAGAATTTTCCAAAATCCTTAATCTATTTGTTGGTGCAAGAACGGTCATTCTGAAGCCACCCCACACTTTTACGGTCTTTAGTAGAAATGGAAAACATTCCATGGGAGTTTCATGGGTGTTGATGCTTGGATGCCCTGTATAAGTGAGTGTCGTGGAGGGGAGCCTGGGGTCAAGCATCTAACCATTTGCTAAAGATAAGCATAGCTGGACTTGTCCAAGTGGGGATTCAACAAATATTGTATTACACATCCATAGGGCTTGTACTTGTCTTGGTTTGAAAACACAGTGTTGTATTCGAAAACATTTGCAAAAAAAATATTCAACATGATTTTCAAAATTTCAAACCCTTTAGGAGGCAAATATCATTGACCAAATTCTTGTGTTGTTTCTTTCCCTTGGGATTACATCCTTAGAGGTTCCTAAGCACTTGAATTTACATCTCAATTTGCCCCCTAAAGTTAAATAATAGGTAATCTTAGCCTTAAATTCATCAAAGTTTCGCATAATATACCTTGTGAAATGAGATGAAGTTGAGACATTGAACATTTAGTTTGAAATCTAATCAAAGAAAGTGTTTTTGGTAAAATAAAGCCATTAAGCAAAGCTAAGAAAAATGAATTTTCATGTGTGATTGGAAACTCACAAAATCCCAAAGCAAAAAAATCATTGAAAATCCGAAAATGAAAGTTCAAATGAAATCAATCCTTGGTTACAAAGGTCTTTGGGAAGCATATGCATGCTCTTCAATACCTAGGTCTAGGAAAACAAAGTGGTCCTTTTAGGTTCATTTAGGGATCAAAACAAATCAAACCTCTTTCATCCATCTTTCAAAACATCAAACATCATCTAATAAATCATCTTTTCAAAAACCTTGAAATCATCCTTTAAGTGCTAGGCTTTATGACAAAATCAAGCAAACACAAAAATCATTGAGACCAAGTCCTTGAAACATTTATCAAAACACCTTTTGGCTAGGCATGTGTAGATGCATCCTTTTGCATATACTTAGTCAAAATTATCAAAAACCATCTTGTCTAGCTTAGTGTATGTAGATGAATCCTTCTTCATATACTTAGTGAAACAATCATCTTGTTTGGGTAGGTGTGAGTAGATACATCCTTCTCCTCACACACATCCAAATCATCATCCTTTGAACAAAACTATCCTTTAGATCATTATCAAACATCTTAGGGTCTTTTTGTTCAAAATCAAAATCAAAATCCAAATCAAGATCAAGGACAAAATCTCAAAATCCAAAAATCAAACCAATCAAAAATCCAAAGTCCTAGCATTTCATTCAAGATTTATCAAAATCCAAAAACATCCATAACATCCATCTTTAAACATCATCATCATATCATCATCACTTTTGATCCTAAAAAACCATCCTAGAACTTTCACTTTGGGACATAAAATAGAGATTAATCCAAAGAGTCAAGAGATTCATCTCCCATATTCTTGAAGATTGATCCCCGTTTTATGGTTCTAACTAGATCTCAATACAAGAAGAGTATGGAAGCCAACAAAGAAACACCCACTTCAAGTGATCTTAGCCAAACCACTCCTTAAATGAATCCCATTGGCGATGGAAATCTCACAATTAGCCTTCCAACATCATCACAAAACCCACAAGAGGAAACCCAAGGGGAGGATCTTACCTTTGGAATGTCTCACGAACAAATAGCTGAAATGCTCCAAAATCCGGACAACCATAGAATCATCAACATCATGATGAGACTCAACCCTTCGTTGTACATGCTTGAACTAGCAAAACAAGGGGCCAAGTTGCCTTCGGATTTTGATGTGACCACTATAGTAGAGACATCTTTTCCACCAATCTCATCCACCATCCCCATTTCATCTACACCCCTATCTCAAAACGTCATGGAAAATATCCCACAAATCACAACATCATTTGCTCCAACTCAACCCAATGTTAACAAGGGAAACACATTTCTCAATGCTCTTCAATCACATCCCCTTGTTAATAATCAAAGCTTGGACGTAAACACCACATTGGAACAAAACATCCCCCATAATCCATTACAAAAAAATGTTCCTCTCACTTTACATTATGACCCATCATCAACATCTTTTCACGGAGCACCTCAAATCCCCCTCCTCACAAATTCACAAGAGGAGGAAGACATGTTCGGACTAGGGGGCATTTTCAACACCACAACACTCTTGCAAGGATTCACCCCCCTTACATTTCCACCTCTCCCACCATCACCATTGTCATCTACACCACTCCTTGGTTTAGGGCTTCCCCCTCTACCGAGTATCAATCAAAACAACATCCCAACCATCAATCAAAACATTTTTCCAAATGCTCAAAACTTATTGTTGACACCACAACAACAAACGACAAACACACAAGCAATGGCAACATCATCAAACGCCCCCACAACATTGCAAAGCATGGTCTCTCAAGGGTCAATCACATCAACAACGCCACTTACCACATCAACAACACCATCCACCAATCACGTAATCAACACGACAACACCATCCACCAACCAAATAATCAACACAACATCATTATCTACCACCATACCAAACCCACCACCACCCCCACCACCACCAACGTTCACCACATCAAACCAATTCGACACAGCATTACAAGCCGCTTTTCAAAGAGGATACCAACAAGTGTAGAAACAAAAAGACGTGCAACAAGTGGCTCAAGCTATGCAAGCTGCCAAAGCTGCACAAGCCGCATTACAAGCGCAACAAGCACAACAAGCCCAAGCTTTATTGCAACGGAAAAAACAACAAGCCGCCCAAGCCGCACAAGCATTACAAGCACAAAGGGTCGCTCAAGCACAAATTTTATTACAACAACAAGCAGCGCAAGCGCAAGCACAACTTCTTGCACAAGCAGCGCAAATGCAAGCATATCAGCAAGCACTAAAGCAATACCAAGAGCAGCAAGAAGTAGCAGAATTGGTAGCCCAACAACAAGCATTGTAGGAACAAGAACAAGCAGAACAACAAGAGTTGTTAGAACAACAACAAGCACAATAGCAAGCACAACAACAAGCGCTGTTGAAACAACAGCAAATGCAACAACAAGCACAAATCCTAGAGCAACAACAACAAGAGCAACAACAAGCATTGTTCATCCAAAAGCAAGTAGAAGCCTACATTGCCTGCCACAACATACCGATACCATTGAACAATTCACCAACCAACCCATCCATCCAAACCACGATTGCAACACCTCAAAACACATTCATCCCACCCCCTGATCCCAAGAATGATGTGACGATACAACTCAAGTTGCTCTCGCAACAAGTGCTTGACCTTCAATTGGGGCGAACAACCAAAACGCAAAGCAACTTGTGTCCCTATCCATTCGATAGGAGCCTAGACATGAAACCATTCCCTAAGGGATTTGAGATCCCTAAATTTGACAAATATCGAGGGACGGAAAACCCTGAAGATCACATCAGGGAATTCCAGGTTCATTGTATGGAGGTTGCATATGACGATACTTATCTAATGCGGTTATTCCCTAGGAGCTTGGCAGGAAACTCTATAGAATGGTTCTCTCGCTTACACTCAGGCATCAGAACATTCCAGGAAATCAGAGATGAATTCATTAGAAACTACGCATGTAACATTACAATGGATGTTAGTCTCGAAGAACTATATGCTCTAAAATAAGGAAAAATGAATATTTTGCTTCATTTCTTCAACGATGGCGATCCAAGGCCAATCGGAGCAAGTGGACCATGCCAGAAGAGCAACAAGTCTGCAAAATCATCACCAACCTTGAAAGCCACTTGTCATTCCACCTCAAGGTTCAGGGAATCACCACCTATGATCAACTGATCTCCAAGGCGCTTAGCATCGAAAGAGCCCTTGTAACTGAACCCGTCGAATCAATGCCACATCATGAACAGAAAAACAATCGCCCACCATCAAATTACAATGATAAACCTCGTACATGGGAAAGAAACAAAAACATCACTAATGATGGCGTCGTCGATGCGAAGGTGGTCATTAGTGGTCCACGCCAAAATACACCCGCACCACAAATCCAACCACAATGCCAAAACACTCATCACACAACATACCAACCCAATAATTCCACCATCAATAATGTCAACGACCAAAGAGTACCACCTCAATGCAAAACATACCCCAAACGAAAATACACTACTTTGGGGGAACCACTTGAGGACATCATGAAAAAGCTAATCGATGAAAAACTCATCCAACCTCCTACATTTGAGAATTATCAAGAACCTGATGTCAAACCTCCTTGGTACAATGAAAATCAACTATGTGAGTTCCAAAAAATCAAAGGCCACACCACAAAAAATTGTATGAAACTCAAGAACATCATTCAAGATCTCATCGACAAAAGAATCATAAATGTGGAAGCACCTATTGGGAATCAGGATCTTAAAATCTACATGAATCCAATGTCGAATCATGGCAACAAAGGGAATAACAAGGATAAAGGAAAAGGAAGTGTAAATCATATACGAAATAGTTGTTGCCTCCCTAAATGAAGACTGCATGCTCATCACCATCAAGGGCGCTCATGCCGAAGACTGTGGAGTCACCACAAGAGGCGGAAAAGTCACCTTCGCAGGATCATCCCAACCCAATAGAGTCCCTACATCAAGAGCCATTCCATATAGCTACAATGTTGTAGACCAACTCAAAAGAATGCCAGCACACATCTCCATCATGGAGTTGTTAAAAATCTCATCAACACATAAAAAGATCCTCGAGAAAGCATTAGCCTCATCTACTGTCCCCACAGACCTCGATGCGGAAAAATTCCAAGCTATGGTTGGAAACATCATAACACCTAATCTCCTTACATTTTCTGACCAAGATTTCCCTGCCCAACCATCTCACAATCGCGCACTTCACTTGGAGGTCATTGTGAACAAGAGGAAAATCAAAAGGGTCTTGGTGGATGGAGGTGCAGGTTTGAACATCTGTTCTCTTAGCCTCATCAAACAATTGAAAATATCAGAAGATTCCATTGACAAAGGCAAGGGAATCACAATAAGAGCATATGATGACCAAGAAAGAGTGTCTCAGGGCACAATTAAGCTCCCTATCCAAGTAGGGCCAACACTCATGGAAACCACATGTCAGGTGTTGGACCTCAAATTGCCATACAATATCCTCCTGGGACGCCCATGGATTCATGCGATGAAAGTTGTAGCATCAACCTTCCACCAATGTGTGAAATTCACACATAATGGACAAGAGGTTATTGTCCATGGAGATCTTGAGCCATTTTCATACTGCAAGAACCTTGAAGCCAAATATTACAAAATCCCCCAAGTGCCAAAAAATGATGAGGGCCCATCCACATCATACATCGATCCAGCCATTCTCACTTCTGTGACAAAGACACCTGCCATTCCCACCATATCTAATATCAAGCTCATCACCCAGGAGGACGGTTGTGGAAGTTATAGGCTCCCTAACAATGCTTTTGTGATAGGAGAGTTACCACAATATCCAAGATCATGAGGATGCCCACAAGAAAATCAAGCTCCCACATCACAAACCTATCCTCAAAATTATCCTGAATTCACAAGGTGGGGAGACCTTGGCCATGAGGTAATTGAAGCAGATCCATCAAACATGTTGTATCAAGATGAAAGACCGGTAGTTAATCTACCAATGGATGAAAGAAGCAAAGGCCTACACATGATGCTTGAGATGGGCTATGACCGAAATCAAAGACTGGGACAAAATGACAATGGGCTCATAACACCTATCATGCCAGAGACGCGACCCATAACAAATCTTGGTCTTGGATGTGCCACTCCGAGAATAACCATACGTGGCCGAAGCCCTCAGTTCAGAACGGTTAACGTCTCTCCTCAGCCAGTAATAGTATAACTACACTCACCAATAGTCACAAGTAGAGACACACATAATTTTATAACTGAGCCCTACATTAGTAGCAATGATGAAGATACCTTAACCAACCTACCTAGGTTATTCGAAGATACCACCCTGTGTATGATTAGTACCATATCCTTTGAACCAGATAGTCAAAATCATGAGATCCGCTTAGTCTACCCCCAACTGATCGACTATGACCAACGAGGACCACCAGTTCTCGATACATTTGAAAATAATGAAGCACTCTCAGAATTCATGGGATTGAGAGAAAACATTCCAAATGGAGATCACAAGGCCAGATTCATAATGGAGTTGGACACACACGCCTATTATGAGGAAACGATTGAATCCTTTAGTCGCAAAAGTGAGAAACCAAGAATCATATCTAAGTCCTTGAGTGAAAACCACACCGTGGCACTCTCTGACAAGAAAATAGTAAAAAGAAAGGATGTATCCAATGGTGAAAACCTCTCTAAGGCACCTGAGGATGAAGGATTCAATCTTCCCCTAAGAGCTATTCATCAAGAGAAGTCAGTAGTCTTGGCCGAAAAATGCAACCCAGTCAACCTAGGAACAGAGGAGACCCCGCATATCACATTCTATGCGGAATCACTATTATCAGAAGAGCAAGAACTCCTAGCAGCATTCCTAAAGGAAAGACAAATAAACTTTGCATGGAATTATGCTGATATGCCAGGACTTGATCCAAATACTGTGGTCCACCACCTAGCAGTGTATCCAGATGTAAAACCTGTCAGACAGAAGCTTCGCAAAATGCATCCTCAAATCACTTTGTTAGTCAAAATGGAGCTCAAAAAGCTATTAGATGCTGGATTCATCCGACCAATTGATTATCCAGAATGGGTATCAAACTTGGTACCTATTTCAAAACCTGATGGAGCTATCAGAATCTATACAGATTTTAGAGATTTGAACAAAGCATGTCCCAAGGATGACTTTCCACTTCCCAATATCGATATGATAGTGGACATGATAGCAGGGCATGAGATGCTATCACTAATGGACGGATTTTCAGGATACAACCAGATTATGATGGCAAAAGAAGATCAACACAAGACAACTTTTACTTGTCCATGGGGGACCTATTGTTGGAACATGATGCCATTCGGACTAAAGAATGCAGGAGCAACCTATCAAAGGGCCATGACATTGATCTTCCATGACATGATTCATAAGACAGTTGAAGACTATGTCGACGACATCCTAGCAAAGTCAAGAAAAAGACAAGATCATATAGCAACCCTAAGTGCTATCTTTGACAGATTGGAGGAATACAAAGTCAGACTAAATCACAAGAAGTGCGTCTTCGGCGTACAATCAGGAAAATTACTAGGATACATAGTGTCTATGAGGGGTGTTGAAGTGGATCCAGCAAAAGTCAAAGCAATCCTTGAGATGGAAGCACCAAGGAACTTAAAGCAACTGAGAGGCCTCCAAGGAAGGCTCCAATCCATTAGAATGTTCGTAGCACAATTGGCAGACAAGCAGAACCCATATTCCCACCTTCTCCACAAGGGGGTATCATACAAATGGGATACAAAATGCGAAGAGGCATTCAACAAAATAAAGGAATATCTACTGACACCTCCAGTGTTAATGCCACCTATTCCGAGAAATCCATTGATCTTATATGTGTTAGCAACAGCAGCAGCCCTAGGAGCTCTCTTGGCTCAGCATGATGAAAATGGAACGGAGAGGGCTATCTACTATATCAGCAGGACAATGGTTGGTCACGAGCTAAATTACTCATTCATTGAGAAAGCATGCCTCGCAGTAGTGTTTGCATCCCAAAAATTCAGACATTACATGTTGGCACACAAGATCAAGGTTATTGCCAAAATTGACCCCCTTAAATATCTCTTATCAAAGGTAATGTTAAATGGCAGAATGGAAAAATGGGTCATGATATTATCAAAATATGACATCAAGTATGTTGAGAGAAAAGCCATCAAGGGTCAAGTTATTATAGACCAATTACCAGAAGCACCTATGTATTCTGAGAATCCCCTTGTCTCAGAGTTTCCAGATGAGTCTATTTTTAACCTCAATGTTGCTGATCACTGGAAACTATACTTCGATGGGTCATATACACAACATGGATCAGAAGTTGGTGTCTTCTTCATCACCCCATAGGGGGACTGCATACAAAGGTCATACAAATTGGCATTTCCTTGCACTAACAACATAGCAGAATACAAGGCTTTGACTATAGGTCTCAGAATAGCAGTGTAATGGAATATCATAGCTCTTAGGGTGTATGGAGACTCTCAGTTAATCATAAATCAAGTCAACAATGAATATCAGACTAAGGATGACCAGCTAACCCCATATAAGAAACTGGTGGAGACTTTAAAGGAATCCTTCATTGACATAACATTTGAGCAGATTCCAAGAACCAACAACAGCGCAGCTGATGCCATGGCTACAATTGGGTCCCTATTAAACATCCCTCATAACGTACCGAAATATGAAGTTTTGATCGAGCAACTTCTCATTCCCACATTCGAGGTACCAGAATCGGAATATGTGTGTGAAATCGTTGGTCCTGGTGATCCTTGGTATCATGACATCTATACATATCTTCAAATAGGAGTCTTACCCGCTGACCTACCATCGAGCCTAATACTAAATTTTATCAAAAAGGCATCCAAATTTTTCATCCTAGGTGATACCTTATACTGTAGAAGCATAGAGGGTACTTTACTGTGTTGTCTAAATGCTGAGGAGGCATTAACCGCTCTAACCGAGGTTCATAACGGTACCTGTGGCTCACACTCTAGCGGAATAACCATAGCCAAGAAACTACTGAGGCTGGGGTATTATTGGCCCACAATGGAGTGAGAAGCACATGATCACACTAAAAGGTGTTTACAATGTCAATAGCATGGGGACCTCATCCATGCTCCAGCTCAAGAGCTTCACCCGATTATCACACCATGGCCCTTTTCGCAGTGGGGACTCGATCTCATTGGGAAAATCTCACCCACCTCATCCAATGGCCACAAATTCATTATAACTACAACTGAGTACTTCACAAAGTGGGTGGAAGCCATACCCATGACCTATATCACTGGAAAGCAGATCTCAAAATTTATCCTAAACTATCTCATCTGTCGTTATGATGTCCCACAAGCCATTATCTCAGATAATGGGACACCATTCAAGAATCAGGATTTCTGTGACTTGTGCAAGAAATTCAAAATCTAGCATCACTTTTCCACCCCATATTATCCCCAAGGCAATGGCCAAGCAGAAGCCACAAATAAAACCATCCTCAAAATACTCAAGAAAATAGTCAATGACATAGGTCATGACTGGCATCTGCAGCTTAATCCCACCCTCTGGGCTTATCAAACCAGCATCTGCACACCCACTGGTGCCACCCCCTTCTCCTTGGTCTACAGATCAAAAGTTGTACTCCCCATTGAGATCGAGCTCCCATCCCTGAGAATATCACTACAAAATCTCATCACTGATGAAGAATATCGGGTTTGAAGACTAAACGAGTTGGAGTTACTGGATGAGAGAAGGATCGATGCTTTGAATCACTTACAAGTCTATCAAAATAGACTCAAACGAAGCTACAACAAGAAGATCAGAAGCAGGACTTTCCAAGTCATAGAATTGGTCTTAAAAGAAAATCATAAGAATGTCCCGAATCCCAGCAGCAAAGGCAAGTTCGAACCCAATTGGTTAGGGCCTTTCATCGTCACAACAAGCTATAAATCAGGGGCATATCAGCTATCAACACCCGAATGGGAACCTCTGTAGGAGCCCATGAATAACTCCCATCTCAAAAAGTTTTATGCCTAATTCTTCCAGGTATAAAACCAAAAATCCAAAAAAATTAGAAAATGTCCTAAAAAAATTGTTACTTCAGCAAAAACCTGGCAAATAGGCATCTTGGTGACAACAAAAAAAGCAAAAACAAAATCAAAATCAAAAAAATGATCAAAAATAGTAAAGAGAAAATCGTCCTCTAGTGAAAACCACTTCGGTGGCACTTTGGGCAAAATTACCTCGGTGAAAACTCGCAACAAAGCTTTGTGTAAATAAGCACTTTCCATCCACTAGACCTTTGTTGTTAGTCATTATCCCTCCATTTCGCTTCCATCATCCATATCATCCATATCTCCATTCATCACTCATCCACTCGCTTCCGCACCATAGCTTGGTCCTATGTTTGTATCATGATCCCTCCTAGTACTACTCAGCCCATTCTAAAGGTCAGTTTGTCTCGCCTTTATTGGAGTAGTCTATTCCATCATGCTGGGGGCATGCTCCCATCAGATAGGATTCCTGTATGGTCTTAAAGTTCTCAAAAGACCAGAAAATCCAAAAACATCAGAAAATCCAAAAATCCAAAAACATCAAAACATCAAAAAATTAGAAAATCCAAAAACATAAAAAAAATCCAAAAACAAGTCAAAAAGTCACTCAAAAATCCAAAAACAAGGTCGTCTTGTCGAACTATGTCGTCTCTGATCTTGAATGTAGGCAAGGTTGATCTTTGATCATCCCCCGAGACATTTAGGTCAGTCCTATAGGAGTCCGTGATAATAAACTGTCATCTCATCATGTATATCGTCATCTGTAAATCGGTCAAGTCGTTAGTCAAACTACATGGTCTCTGCGTGTATAACGTAGGCAAGGCTAATCTGTCGATCAACCCCTGAGGCTCCTAAGATAGGTCTTTAGGTTAGTCTCTCGGTCAAAATCTCAGAAAATCTCAAAAACATTGGAAAACATAAAATCAAAACATTTGTAAAACCTTGAAAAATACCAAAAAATAGCCTCAAAACATTGCAAAACATCAAAAACATCCAAATATTTGAAAAAATCCATCCGCCTCATCTCGCTTGCACCCGCAATAAACACCATTCATAATAAAGTGATCATCATCCTCATCCTTTGGTGAAACAATTAGAAACAAATCTAGCAGGTTAAAAGTAAATCTCAAAAGCGTCAAGTCTCAAGTCTAAGTTAGTATGTAAACAAGTTGGTCAAGTCTTTGTGTCGATAGTCCATCTTCCCAACAGTCCCATATCAATCATCTGATAACATCATGTCCTAGGATGAATCCTTCCTACAGGGGGCATTATTTATCAGAAAGAACATTTTGGATAAACGAAATGACGTGCCACCATCCACTAACATGTCCTAGGATGTATCCTTCCTACAATGGGCATTATCTTTTGGCAATAGTTTTGGTTCTTATCCTTAAAAACACATTTTCTTATGGTTAGTGGTATTGAAGAACATCAACTTTTTTGTGTGCTTTATCTTTTTCTTTTGACTTATCTTATTGTGCTCAGTCCAAGGACCTCTCGATGATATCCGAATGAAGGATTTAGAGAGATAGGAATGGGGCAATGATCATTATTCCTTTTGTCTGTTGTGCTTGTTGGACGTTCTTGTAAAATAACTTGGCAAATACTTTCTTTGTTAGATATGTATAGAGGATGTTTTGGATGGCTTGTTGACTATTGCATTGATTGGTTATACCTCTCTGTGTTTTGGTCTGAGATGTTTAAAACTTCTAAATTGCATCCTAGCAAGGTTTTCGTATGTCAAGTGTGAACAAGAATACTCCTATCTATTTGTCAAGTCAAAGTCCATCACACTAAGTACAACGCCATCCTGGTCCTTCATACCTTGATGCATCATACTTAGGCGTGTTATCAAACATAAAGTAAGTGACCCTTTGAAAATCCCAATCCTTGATAAAGCAAAATCATCCATCTATCATCATCATCATCATCTCTCATAATGTTGGTTTGTTGGATCCTCTTGTCATCATCTAATTTCTTCATTTTCCACACTAACATCATAGCATGAATAGTTAATCATCATCACCAATACATCCATTCTGCATTCATCTTGCATCCATAAATCATCAGTATTCTGCATATCATCTCACATGCATAATCATCATCATAATTTAGATCTGTTAGTCTAAGCATCTCATAAATCATCCATTGCATAATCGTAGCATATCACATCATCCATGTCATCCATCATCACATCATATCATCATTTAAGTTGTTTAGGATATATAGATTTGTTATTCTAAGCATCTTGAAATCATCTCATTTGCATCATCATCCATAACCATCCATTTTGAACCTCTTTATCATGAGATCGACCCTCAAATTGAATCTTTTCACTCGATCTCTCGAGGGGGCAATGTACCCGTGTACTTTCCACTGGGGCATCCGATAAATCAGAAAAATTTTAAATTTCGATCATGGCGAGTTTATTCTTTGAACCAACGCAACAAGTACATTGCTTCAAAGAGGGGCAAAATGTAGACACGCAAAATTAGCATTATGCATTCATCAAGTAAATCAGGCTTCACGTGCATCCACTCATTCAGTTAATTAGGTTCACCTTCATCCATTCATCAGGTAATCTCATTTATCTCCTAAGGTCATTTATTTAAAATCAAATAAACATTATCATCAACCTTTTTAATCAAATAAATCAAACATCCATCATAATGCATTTCCATCCTTTCTTATTTAAATAAATCAAATATCTAAGTCAAAGAGGTCAAACTCATCCTAATCATCATCCTAGCTAATTAATCCTGATCTAATGCTAATCTCACCCACTTGCATTCTCTAGATATCTCCACTTGCACAATTAAATCAATTTTATTGATTTATTTAAACTCTCATTTTCACTCAACATAGCCCTCAAGTTTGAAAAACATGACAAGTTGATTTTTCCCTCCAACATTGCATTAATTGTTGTTTTTCTTGTCCCCCTCTCAAAATTTATTACAAAATTTGAATTCAAATTCTCCCTCTCATGGGCACTCTTCCCAAATCTTGCACAACCATTGGCCTATCATCACTTGACAAGTGTCCTTCTTTCATTGGTCCAATCTTAGTCCCACATTCACCATCTTGGCAAATCTCTCATCAAGAAAATCTATAAAAGAAGGCCTTAATCCTCATTCATCCATCCACAACTTTTATGCAAGGTTACTCTCTTAGTTTGAGAACTCATCTTGCTCATCATCTCCATTGCATTTACATCATCTTGAGCTTTGATCAAGGATTGGGAAAGGGTCACTAGCACATGTGACACCAATCCACTATGGAATAGGTAACTTGTGGTTGCTTTCATAATGCTTGTAGTTTTAGTTTATCCTTTATTGCATTTTTGAAGCATTTGCAAGGTATTTCATAGGAGTTACTTTGATAGATTTGTGAAATACTAACCCTTGTATGAAGTTTAGTGCTTTTGCAGATTTTTAAAAAAGTATGCTCACAGGGGTTAATAAAATATTGGCACATGGCTTGTTTGGTAATTTTAAGGTCATTGATTTCTTTATAGGACAATCCATCTACATAGAATTGTATCCTCTCTTCTCTCCATTGATGGAACCTATCTAGGTCCCCACCAATAGATCAAACATAATCGACAATAGTTTGCATCGTAGATGCAAACCATGCGAGATGGGGAGAGATTCTAGGTTCATTTTTTATCAGATCTATATTTCCTTGAATCACAATAAAGTTTTCTCGGATGCTCTCTCTTAATTGATCCTGATCTATTACAGGGGGTGGGGGGTTAGGCGGTGAAGAGTCTAGAGGTGTGGGGTTTTGTTATGGTGGTGGATCTGGATGTATGGGATCTATAGGAAGTTGTGGATCAGGAATAAAATCCTCTATATTAAATTCTGGATCCATGTGAGCAATTAAATGGCAACTACATGTTAAACAATTAAAAAATATATATCAACCAACTAATTAAATAATGCACTTAATTTGAAAGTTTTTTAAAAATCACATTGAACGTGCAAAAATTCCAAATACATTTCAATTAAAGACCATTCGATTTATAACATTAAAAAATCCATAACATTAAAAATCCATAGCATGTACACACATTAAATTGAGTCCAGTGCGTGGTTGTTAATATGAAGGGTAGAAATGAAATTAGGGGGTTTTATTAGAACCCTATTCAAATGCATGCACTATGTCATTGGTTTATTAAGTGAATCCCCTAAAAGAAGGCCCCATAAACTTATTTTTAGCTAGATATCACTTGATAATTAAACTGTAGCCAAATTTGACGATGTATACATTAATTGATTTATTTAAAAATAAATAAAACCACATGGATTAATTTAAAGACTCAAGATTTATTTAAATAAATCACCATCAAGGTAAAGACTTAAGATTAAGGTAAAGGAATAAAGAATATAAAATAAGACACATGTAGATATATAACTTTGATGTCTCAAATTGGGTGTTAAAATAGGAGGTTAGGGGTTGTTTAGAGTGTCTTCTATTACATATATAAAGGTGGAAAAAGAGAAGGAAAGGTCCCCAAGCTAATTTAGGTTATGAACAACTCAAGAATGAGTGTCAAAATGGGTAAATGATGAAAACCATGTAGTTTAATTCAAGTAAAAATTATACTAGATTCTATTTATATTAGGATTATTGTGAGATAAGGGTGCTCAATGGAGCTCATAAATATCAAGCCTATCATTAATTAACTAATTCATCAATAAGTAATTTATTCTTCTAAGTTTTTATGGGTGTAGAGCTTTATCTTTTGGGGCAAGGGGAAGTTTACTCATAGGTTTGGTTGTTTCCCAACAAGAGTATATCTATAGAGCTAAGGCATATCAAACAATAATACATGTATTAATCAAGTATGACATAATTTAATTTAAAAATCTAATGACATAAATTTATTTATCTAAATTTTTAAATTTCATGATAAGTACACAAGTTATCTATAGTGAGACAAAGTAGTTAAGAAGAAATTATAAGTTTAACACTAACATTAAAATTTATAATCTCATTCATTGTTTTCAAAGAATACTAGAGATAAGAATGAAAAATTAATATAAGACATTCAAAGGGACACATAAATATATGCTAGTGACCTAATTGCAATGTACAAAATAAACAAATATGAGATTGATCTCTATCCACCAAATTTTTAGAACTTCTTTGGTCTCGTTAAGAAATGTCATATTAGGACCCCTTAAGACATCGATTTACGATTTAGGGTGATATGATGGCTTAAGGGGATCTATGTGCAGTAAGGTCCTAGGAAAAAATGGTCCATGACTTAAGGGAATAAAATTTGGTGGAGTTGCCTAAGGCAACCAACTTTCATTTTAAGGTCCTATGACAAAATGAATGCTTTAGGGTTTAGCGTTTAGATTTTAGAGTTCAGTTTTTTGGGTTTAGGGAACTTAGGGTGAAGTTTGGGTGGCCCTTGGAATAATGGACTTGCAAGTTAGTGAGCAACATTTTCTTGTGGAATAGTTGATTGAGATAGCTCTTGTTTCCCAGCAAGAGTATATCTATAGAGCTAAGGTATATCGATTGTGAATACATTTATTAATCAAGTATGACATAGAATTTAATTAAATTCGAGGACATAAATTGATTTATCTAAATTTTTAAATTTCATGATAAGAGACACAAAATCTCTATAGTGGGACAAATTAGTTAAGAAGAAATTATAAGTTTAAAACTAACATTAATTTATAATATCATTCATTGTTTTCAAAGAATACTAAAGATAAGAATGAAAAATTAATAGAATACATTCAAAGGGACACATAAATATATGCTAGTGACATAATTGCAATGTAAAAAATAAACAAAGATGAGCTTGAGCTCTATTCACCAAATTTTGAGAACTTCTTTGATCCCCTTAAGCAATGTCATATTAGGACCCCTTAAGACATCTTTTTATGATTTAGGGTGATAGGATGGCTTAAGGGGATCTATGTCTAGTAAATTCCTAGGAAAAAATGGTCCATGGCTTAAGGGAATAAAATTTGGTGGAGTTGCCTAAGGCAACCAAATTTCATTGTAAGGTCCTATGAAAAAATGAATGCTTTAGGGTTTATGGTTTAGATTTTAGAATTCATGGTTTAGGGTTTAGGGAACTTAGGGTGAAGTTTGGGTGGCCCTTGGAATAATGGACGTGCAAGTTAGTGAGCAACATTTTCTTGTGGAATAGTTGATTGAGATAGCTCTTGTTTCCCAACAAGACTATATCTATAGAGCTAAGGTATATCGATTGTGAATACATGTATTAATCAAGTATGACATAGAATTTAATTAAATCCAAGGACATAAATTGATTTATCTAAATTTTCAAATTTCATGATAAGAGACACAAGTTCTCTATAGTGGAACAAAGTAGTTAAGAAGAAATTATAAGTTTAACACTAACATTAATTTATAATCTCATTCATTGTTTTCAAAGAATACTAAAGATAAGAATGAAAAATTAATAGAATACATTCAAAGGGACACATATATATATGCTAGTGACCTAATTGCAATGTAAAAAATAAACAAGGATGAGCTTGAGCTCTATTCACCAAATTTTGAGAACTTCTTTGATCCCCTTAAGAAATGTCATATTAGGACCCCTTAAGACATCGTTTTATGATTTAGGGTCATAGGATGGCTTAAGGGGATCTATGTCTAGTAAGGTCCTAGGAAAAAATGGTCCATGGCTTAAGCTAATAAACTTTGGTGGAGTTGCCTAAGGCAACCAAATTTCATTTTAAGGTCCTACGACAAAATGAATGCTTTAGGGTTTAGGGTTTAGATTTAGAGATTTAATGACATGAAAACATATCTTTGTCGAATGAAAAATGTAAGAAATCTCCAAGGAGCCCTAATTTATGACACTACACAATGTGATAAGGATGTTTAATAAATTGGTCATTGAAGTGCAACAATAACTGAAAAATCCTAATGTGAATTATTCGTAGCTTCAATCTCAATCGTAATCTCAATGAAAACTGCCCCGAATCTAGGTAACATTCCCTAGATACTTCTAAAATTCTTTGAACTATTAAGGTTTTAGGTTTACGGTTAGGGTAAATAGGGTTTTAGGTTTACATTTTATGGTTTAGGTCCAAGGACTAACTTGGGTAAATTATTTTTTAGAGACCTGTGTTTTTTGGAACCTAGGATTTCTACGGTTTTGATTTCTAAGTTAAATGTGTCCAATTTAGGTTTAGTTTTTATGGTTTTTGATTTACAATTTAATGTTCTTTGTTTCACTGATTTTTTTTTGTTTTTTAAATGAAATTTAAAAACTATAAAATATTAAACAAAAAAAATCCAAACAAACAAAAACTAAATAACAATTACAAAAGAAAAATACAAGATATAAAGCAAAAAAAAGGTAGAATTCAACCAACCTAGAGGTCGTTGAGGTTTGTTGTGCCGATGGGAGGAGGTGGCGGTGAAATTTTTCTTCAATCAGGCCCTTCAGAATGTGTATGTGATCTCATCTCCTCTTCTTTGGAATGACTAAAACTATGAGTGAAAATGAAAACACAATCGCTAATTTTAAAAAAAAAAATACCTTTAAGAAACATGTACGTGTTTCAAAACGTGTACATGTTATGAATGCTTATGCATTTCATAATGCATACACATTCAGATTTAGGCTCAAGTACCTAATTTGTAACGCGTATACTTTTTTTCAAAATGTGTATGCATTTCATGGGAATTTTTTTGTTTTAGCCGAAACTTCCTCTCTCTGTTTACCCAACTTCTTGGTTTTACCCAACATCTTCTATGGATATTATCATTCATCTTTCTATTGTGATTAACTTGGATGACGACGAAGTAACTACTAAAATTGATGAGGAAGTGCATAATGAGTTGAATTTGTTATTTTCCTCTTCTATGGCTTAAACGATAACAACCATGATGATCCTCCTAAATTGAGTGATTCACCATGTGTTGAACCTGGTGATTCTCCTAGTTCAACACTTGACATGATCCCTCTTGCTAGTGATTTTCATTCCACATATATTGAAGAAGACTGGGATGCAGATGACTTGTTGGATGGTTGACTCGCATGTGCTTTACTAGTATTTTTTCTTTCTTTTTGGGTTAATTGCATGTGTGTAATGTGAGCCCCCGTATTGTTTAATGTTTTCCCTCTATGTGCATTCCTCTATTTGTACCTACATTCTTCTATATGTCATAAGATTATTTTCCTTTTCATTGATCTTTATCTTTTCTTTTGATTTCATATTTGTCTTGTGTTTTCCTTTTGGGGATGACACAAGGCGTCGAGACACCCTATGTCTCTTCCATGTTGACCCAAAATATTGTCCTCATCTTTTCTTTTTCTATCATTTTTGTCTTGTGTTTTCCTTTTGGGGATGACACAAGACGTCGAGACACCCTATGTCTCTTCCATGTTGACCCAAAATATTTTTCCTCATCTTTTCTTTTCCTTTCATTTTTTTCTTGTGTTTCCCTTTTGGGGATGATGTAAGGCATCGAGACACCTTGTGTCTCTTCCATGTTGAGCAAAAATATTTTTCCTCATCCTTTCTTTTCCTTTCAATTTTGTCTTGTGTTTTCCTTTTGGGGATGACACAAGATGTCGAGACATTCATGTTTCTTCAATGTTGATCCAAAAGTTTTTTATTTGTTTTCTCTCTCTTTGTTCCATTCTTCTAGTTCTATGTGTATCTGGGGAATTATGATGGTTCCTAGCTCTCTAATATCATTGTAGCAAAGACAGATACTAACCCTGAATCCATAGATCCCATATGTGTTCTGGGGGGGAACCCTCTTTTCCTTTTTCTTGTTTGTCTAATTTAAAGTAATTTCTCACAACATGGTGCTTAGCAATTTATTTAAAGTTGGGGTGCCATACATTGGCATTATTTCATTTTCATTTTTTTCCATGTTCCTTGATGTGGTTTTCTCTTTGTGGTGACATTGGGAGTAATGTCCTTCAAGAGCTTGATCTATCCTATCATATTACATTCCTCTTAGTGGTGATGTGACACATTGCACTCCCTAAGTTGCAAATATTTTATCCTTTGGTTGGTCCTCTCTTAGATACATTAGGAAAAATGTCCCCTAAGATTAAGACCTCACATGAACTAAGAAAAATCCCTTTGAACATCCCTCTTTCTTATTACATGCATTTTTGTACCTTATTAAAGTCATGGAGGTATGACTTTGATATCGTTTCTTGGGGCTCACCTAGTGAACAACTAGCTTCACTAGCCCTTGTGAGTGTGCATTTTTGTCCTTATCATAGTCATGGGGGTATGAATTTGATATGGATCTCTTGGGGAAAGGGAAGGAGGGAGGGACAAAGGGAGAGAGAGAAGTGTGATAGAGATAATGAGAGAGAGGTGGGGAAGGAGGAAGGAGGAGATATTGAGAGAGAGAGGAGGGAAGGTGAGAGATAGGCAAAGAGGGATAGGTTAGATAGAGAGAAGTAGAGAGGGAAGGTGGGTGGGATGAAGGAAGAGAGAGAGAGAGGGACATAGGAAGGTGGAGAGATTGAGAGAGAGAGAGAGAAGGTGGGTGGGAGGAAGGAAGAGAGAGAGGGGGAAGATAGAGAAAGGGGGAGATAGAGAAAATTGGAGAGGTAAGGAGGGAGGGATGGAGGGAGAGAGAGAGATAGTTGAGATATATGGAAGTATAGAGGGAAGGAGAGTGTGTGTGAGAGACGTCTAGAGCATAAGGGATAAACAATGAGTGAGATAGAGTGAGAGAAAGATGATACAACTTGTTGATTACTGAAATTTGACCTCCAGATTACAGATATTTGACATGTTGATTATTGAAATTTGGCTAAGTATAAAAAATTGTAAGATCTTTCAAAAAATAGAATTTGAATTATAACTGCTAGAGATTTGAAACCATTCTCAAACATCCTAAAACTATATACATAAAATATAACTTAAAGTATAAAAAAGTAAATGTCCATATGTAAATGTCAACTTATACTTTCCTAAAAGATAACAAGAAGAAAGAGACAAGAAAAAGAGAAGAAAAAAAAATCAATGTAGACCAAAATGCAAGCACGTTATAACACACTCACATTTTGGAAAAAAAAAATTTAATTTTAAAAAATGCACATTTTTTGAATTCAAAATACATGCATGTTTTGAAATTTAAACCATAACGTGAGTGTGTTATAATGCACTCCCATTATAACATGTTCTCATTATGGCTTGGTAATGATAGCGCCTAGGCTTGGTCAATACCAACCCATAATGCGAGCACGTTTTACTATAACTGTGTGAAGCATGATTTCAAACCTGCACATACACAAGAAACAATCAATATATTAAATCAAATGCAAGGTTAGTAACATGATTCCTCAAGAAATTCATTTCAATTGCAAGAGAGAGAGGAAATGAAATGAAGAACACAACAAAACTTAAAACATATCAAATCCTATTCTAAAGCAAAGCAAACTCTTAACCTTTTGAGGGAATTGGTGCCAATTTGATGTGAAAATAGGGAATTATTAAATCAACCAAATGATTTAGTTGTGCAAGTTGCAAAATCTAGAGGTTTGGAATGATTAGGATTAAATTAATCAAGATTTGATTAATTTAATAGTTGATTACATGATTTTGACTTTTGACTTAGATTTTTGGATTAATTTAAATCAAAAAGAGAGGAATAATTATTTAGATTTAATTAAATAAATATTTTTATTTATTTAACAAAAGAGGGATGATGTTGGATTAAATTAAATAAAGATTGATTTAATTTAATAGAATGACTTTCGAGATTTAATTAAATAAAATGGATTATTTAATTAAAAGGGGGATTACAAAATTAATTAAATAAAATTGATTTATTTAATTAACAGGAGATGATGAAATAATTAGATAAATGATTATTTATTTAATTAAGGGATGAATAGTGATGATAAGTTGAAGAGGTCATTCAGGATGAAATGATGTTAGTTAATCAGGATCAAGTGTACTAGATCAATCAATATATTTTACGTGTCTACAATAATGTGCTCAAATTTTCACTATTTCAGGATGAAAAAGTAATTTGACCACTTTTTGGCTCACCATCTTTTTGCACTTACCCATATCATGGTGTTATAAGCATATGTTTGCATGTGATCTGTGTTTTATGCATTTGACACATCATCACCATGCTTCTTATATCATGGTGCATAATATTAGAACTACTATATCAAACATCAAGTTTCTCACACAAATTCAATATGACTACCCTTCCATTCCTCATTTGTATCTAATCTTCTTTTATCATCCTTCCTTTCCATCCATTTCAAGAGCCTACTCATGTCCTACATACCCACCTATCCTCAATTTGGCAAGCCCCATCCTCATCCTTTTTTCCATCTCATTCCACACCTATATTTTTATTCTTCTTTGAAACAAAATTGCTTCTTTTAATTAGAATATCATCTCAAAGAGGGAAAAAATGTAGAAATCTAAAAATATATTGTCATAATTCTATCATTTATCATAATTATCCATTTTTCCTTAAATCCTAATCCATTTTCCCTAAATCCTAAATTAATTTAATAATTCCTAATTCTTAATTCATTTCCCCTTTCCACATGATTTAATTAATTTAATCCCCACATAACCAAACAAAAATGAATAAAATAAATTAAAAATTATTTTTTGTTAGAAAAAGGTGTGTTGTCCACCTTGCATAATTTTATAATGCAATATGTTATTATATGTGGTGCACCTAGGGGATCTAGGGATTCATGCATCACATGGATTAGCATTTTTAGGGCTACTTTATGTGATTTTCGAAACATTGTGATAAATATTTAATATGGGGTTGCACATTGAAAAAAAATTTAATAGTGGGAAAAATTAGTACCAAAAAGTAAATGTAGGGGTTAATGGTTTTGTAATTTAATGGTATTAGTCACTTGGTTTTATGTAATACCAATTGGTGGTTTGTGTCAGTTTATTTCTATATAAACAAGCACATGAATAGTGTAAACAAAGGTTTTGGCACCCGAATGCTTTCTAGCCCTTCTAGGGTTTGTCAACTAAAAGGGGAAAGATGGGCCAAATTACAATGTAAACATTCAAAGATTAATGTAAAATTTCCATGCAATATGCCTAAATGAGATGAAATAGATGCAAATAAGTGATAAAATAGATCGCTAATTGAATGAAAACTAAGAAATGCAAAGTGTTTGAAAACACAGTGTTGTATGCAAACATGAACTAAAAGTATGGACAAATCAGAATAGAACTTAATGAAACTAAATGAGGTGCACCTGGAGCTTGAAATATGATGTTGAAAGGTTCTGGAATGCTACATAGATCAATGCTAAAACCCACTAGGACTCATTCACCATAGATGGTGAGTTAGTCCTATTTCTGGTAGAATCTGCTAGAATAAGTTTTGAGATGCTGAGAACACAGATCTTCAGAAAACAATTTTTCCAACCTGGTAGTGGGACACATTCACCATATATGGCGAATCGGTCCACCTAAGAATTTCTAAAAGTCAAAGGTCAACTTTGTAGGTCCTGGTCTAAACTTTTTTACCTGACAGTTTGTTAGATCTGAATCTGGAAAATCTAATGGGAAAATGGTCTCCAAGCTTCAAATAGGGTTATGTTGACTTTGATGAATTTGATGACTTTGCAACACATTTTTTCCACCTTTCTCCTTGACAAATCTATCTACAAGACCTGCAAACACACATGCAAAGAGGGGGAAAAGGGTTAAGGGTTAGAGTATAGGGGTTTGCCTTGGTCAAACCCCAATTTGGTAATCAAACCCTTGATATTGAAATGAAACTGTAGACACATGAAATTGACATCATGCATTTGATTAGGTCATATTCATCCATTCATCAAATAAATCAAGTTTATTGGATCAATCTCCTAAAGTCATCGATTTAAATTAAATAAATCAACTTTATTTAATTTGATCCTAACATCACCCTCCTTGATTAAATAAATCAAACCTTTATTTAATTAAATCTAAAATCACCTTTCATCTACCCTTGATTTAATTTAAATCCAAGTATTTAAGTCAAATGGGTCAAAAACCCCTAATCATCATCTAAGTTAATCTAATCCTGATTAACCTATCCTAATCACCCATCACATCCTCTAGCTTTTCCCACTTGCACAAATAAATCAATTTATTGATTTATTAATTCATCATTTTCCATCAGCATGGCATCTTTGAGGAATATTCCCTCAAATTTGAATTAAAAAAAAAACAAGTTGACATGTACATCCAACAAAGCATTTATGAGCTCTTACATGGATCTTACATGTCCCTTGCAAAGGTCAAACTTAGCATTTAACTCTCAAATTCAAATTTGAATCTCCCCCTCTTTGGCACATTGACAAAAATGTGCTCATTCCTCAACCTCTCACATGATGACAACTGGCATCTTTTCATTGGTTTGTTTTTAGTCCCACATCCTCCATGTTTGACATTCTTCTATCATTCTATTCCTTAAATAGAGATCATCTCCATTGATTCAATCCTCCACAATCTTAGCATTTCATCTCCACAACTCATTCAAGTTAGGATTTCATCTTGATCATCTTCATAGCATTTTCACATCATTTTCATCATGGAGCTTAGCAAGGATTGGGAAAGGGCTTCTTTCCACATTGAAGAAGTACCAATCCACTATAAGATGCTGGTTTGATCACTAGAATAATGTTTCCTTATGTTTTGCTTGATTTTTGCATCTTTTCCACTATTCTTGCGTTCAAATGAATCTTATAGCGAATCTTTTGTTTGCTTTGGTTCACTAACAATGCTAAGGGATTTTTTTTTTGAGCAAATGCATCTACAAATGGCGCTAGAAGGAGGGCAGTTCATGCTTGTTTGAAAATCTCACCATCTAACATATTTCTTGTGTATCCGAATTTTTTGCATCTTAGTTAGAAGGATTTTTTATTTCATACTAAGATTGGTCATGTAGTAATTGCTGGCTAAGATAGAAATAAGTCCCTTTTAGAATTTACTTGAGTTAAATTGATGGCAATGTCGTTACTCTGCCTTCTTCAATACAGGCTCATTCATACATACGGATTATTATTACTCTTTTTTTTTTTATGACTAATCTTCATTCAAGTTTCTTGCAATCACGCCATTCTCTGAGATTATGTTTTTTGTTGATACACTCTATAAAGTAATTCACATACCCTGTCAAAAACAAAAAAAAAAAGAAAAAAATAGTCACGCCATTTAAGCAATCATGTCATTCATTGAGGCGAAATCTCTTTCTAATTTCCCTGTGCCTGATTATTTATCCTCATCCTCACTCACATCCCGGCTAACGTAGTGATGGGGATGTAGGTTAACAAGGTTAAAGGCTGCGATGGCGTTAGAGATTCCCTGATTTGGCTGTTTGGCTGGATCACCATTACGGTTTAGCAAGGAAGTGCGTATTTTGTTATTCTCAGACCCATTTTTCCCCTCCTGTGTGCATTTATCATCCACCCTTTATCTTTAATCAGTTGACTTAAAAGTGATTCGGTCATTCTGCTTTATGATTTAGGCCCAAATAGACCAAAATCTCAATCGACACCCAATCCCAATCCTGTTTTGCTTTATGCCCAAATAGACCAAAACTTAGGAAAATCTCATTCGATGCCCAAATAAATTTTGACCATAATAAATTATCAGTACACTTTATTTTATCACATATCCTTATCAGTTTAGCGGGGGCCTGGTTTGTTCTCCTTTTGGTTAGCTTGTGAGAATTGCCTTCACCTGTGATAAATAGAACCTAACATTCGTTGCATTTCTTGAAATCACGTTTTCTCTTAGGCACTTTAATGAACAACTCACATGCCTTGTCTATGCTCTTATAGGTAACTCTTTAAACAACTAACATATTATCTTGAATGACAGCTTTATTTCAGATTGTGATGGCAACAACCAGGGGTAGGTGATACATATTATTCACAAGTTAGTTCCTTGACATATTTGTTTCCTTGCAAAGAACATAAAAGAGCCTACGCTATCCCTTTAGGCATTTGATGAAAATGTAGTTCTTTGAAGCATTCTATCAAATAGTTCATGTGTCTTGTCTATGCTTTCACAGATTGCATTTCCTTGAAAGTTTCTAAAGCATTTTCGTTTGATTTTTACACCTACTAATCTCATTTACTTAAAAAAAAATTGTCTTACAAGCCAAGGGACATTTAATGAAGGAGGTTGGCGATATGGAGATGTTTTTATCAGCCAACTACCATTTTTTGACTTTGTTGCCCAACCAAAATGCTTCTAGATGAGATATCAATGTTATCTTTTGTCTTATAGTAAAGCAAGACTATTTTTGTTTCTTTATTTCATTGATTACCAGGGTCCCACAATCAGCTGAGGCACTATCTAGAATTGGTATTTGCACCATGCCTTCTTTAATGCTCGATGGAGGCCTATATGTGTGGCATGAATATAGGGAATGGAGATGAAAATTGGAGTTCAAATCATTCTTGAACTACTTCGATGGTCTGAGTACCCTCCAAAATCATGATCTATTTATTATTGATGTGATAGATTTGGTTCATACTTAAATTGACAATGATTTGCGTGGTTGGATCATCTTTGTTTTCCATCATAGTTAATGCAAAGTGTTTTTGGTCTTCACGTACTCCTTGCATGTATTGACTGCAACACTCAAATGAATGCCAATGCAGTAGCCCACCCATATCCTATATCTTGAAAGGACTACATGGCTTGCTCCAACTGTGGGGAAGCAAGTTAGTTTGTGAGGCACTGTTGTGCCAGAAATGAGTGTGGTTTCTGTAAATTAGTATAGCTAGTTTATGATTATTTTGTGCAGTCTGTGCAGGAAGGTTTTAAAGTCCCGCCCTCTCATGGTGGTTCTAAATTGTCGCCAACTGCAAATCCTATGTTTTGTGTGAGCTGAAAACATAACTTTGGTCATCTCATATGCTATGTCATTCTAACCTTATTTTTAGGTTTATTCATCATTAACCTTTCTCTAAGGGACTCATGGATTTGGAAATGTTAAAGAAAAACATGATAATTACTGATCATTTAAGATTTCCATTAGCTTATTAAGTTGGGTAAGGTTTGTTTTTTTTATGGTGGTATCTTTTGGTTGGTTGTGAAGAAAACTTTCAGCCTGTGTTTTTAGATCTGTGATTGATTGCATTGAATCTTCATATCTCTTCTAAACATGCAAAGTATTTATGACCGAAATGTGATATTTTGTTGTACGCTTTCTAATATGTACCATGTTTTTAGCTTCGAGTAAACTATGAGTAACATCAATATTGAAGAATAAAGAGGTTATGCTACATTTCCAAATCTTTCTAAATAGCTGAAAACTCATAGAATATTAAATTGGAAAAGGTGGCATAGTATCATAAATGGATATTACTTTGGTTGTTGTTGCAAAGCTACTTTTGTGATAGACCAACATTTGAGATCCTATAGCTTTCTTAAAATCTGATTTCTAGTGCTATAACTTTTTTTCTTTAAAGGATATATGCTTTCATTGATTCCTTGACATAAATCTCCAATTTTAATTTGTTTGAAGGTTGACATTAGATTCAAGTGTGGGAATCAAGCAAAAACAAGCGAAATTTCTCAAGCTCGCAAATTGAACATCAAAATTGAAGTTGACAAAGTATTTTTAAATGCTTTAAAGAGCTTCCATTTACGCTTTAGTTTTTTGTTTTAGATCAACTCAAATATTTTTGGATTCTAAAAAGAACACTTCCATTTTCATGACAAAGGGATTAAATTGAACATTAGGACACAAACTTACTAAAGTTCGTTTTTGGATTTAAATAATTGAACAAAGCAAATTATCACATTTCTTTTGGTGCTTAAAACGAAGTAAATATTGTTTTTTGGGACTTAAAAAAAACATGTACCTTTTATGCTTTGTAATCTTTTTTGTAAAATAATATCATCTAAAAAGGTGTATGCACTTCTCTCGCGCTTCACGGCGATCTTGAGAATCAAAATTATTTTTGATGACATTAAGTTGCATAAAAGATTGCCTCCAGACTTCATTTTGGGAATAAAATTGAACAAATCTTGCGAGTGTGAGTTAGGTATATCACATGTGTTCTCCCTTTGTTTCTAAATGAAGGTTGATCAAACTACGGATGTGCTTGCTCATTGTTGTTTTCCTTTAGAGGGGCCTACCTAAGAGACACATCCGAAAGGAGAACTCGAAGGTGACTCCAACCGGCTTTTCATTTGGGAGGGTATATAAATGGATAAGACTAAACTATCAAGTCCTCATGGTATGTAGGCCTTAGCCATACATTGTCTTTCAGAATGGGGTACTACCATAAAAAGTATAAGCACCCCTAGTAGGATTGATTAAATCCTTTAGTGGCTTGCTACACACTCGCAAGGTGCCATGTCCCCAATGTCCTATCATTAAGAACCTTGTTTGTAGTAACCAACCAGTCCATCTAATGAGTTTATCAAACTGGTGCATTGGAACTTAGATTCCAAGAAGTTACTTGCCATGTCTGATCTTGGTTGCATGCAAAATGATCTCTTCTACTACATACCTTTATACTTTTTCCTTGGTTGCATGCAAAATGATCTCTTCTACTACAAAGGGCATGAGGCAAGCCCACCAAGAAAAATGTACCAATTGAGCTAGGATGTTATATTGCTTGAGAGTCAGTTTTAAAACACAGTGCTTGGTTCCAAAACATCGAAACCAACATTCAACAAATCATGAGAATTTCAAACCCTTTGTAAGGAACAAATACCTTTGAAAATTCCATGTGTTACTACTTGTCCCTAGGGGTTCTTATCCCTAGAAGGCTTCTAAACACTAAGACCTATATCTTGATTTGTTCATTCCAAAGTCGACAATAGGAAACTATGCTCTTGAAACCTTGTTTTTCACATAATGGACCTTGTGGAATGAAAAGGAATTGAGACATAGAAACTCAGTTTGAAAACTAAGCAAGAAGTGTGTTTTTGGTAAAAGAAATTCTTTAACCAATATTAACTCAAATTGAACCTCACACATATGCTTTTTTATCTTTTTATCGTCTTCTGAGCAAACATTGGTCTTTTGGTTTTGAACTACTCTTAGAGAAAAACATGTTCTTCACTATCTTGGTCTAGTAAACAAGTCCTTCTTAGGTTCATTAGGATCAAATCAAACACTTCATTCATTCAAAAATTTATCATCCCATCCCACCAAACAACTTTAGAGCTTTGGAAACATCATTCTAGACTTGGGGAAATCATCAAAATCAAAATCACCTTGTTTAGTTAGGAGTATGGAATGCATCCTTTCTCATACCTCTAGTTAAATTAGCACCCCTTTGAAAAATCTCATCCTAAGGTAACATCTAACATCTTATGGTTTACAAGTTCATTATCCAAATCAAACAATCAAAATCAAGCCCTAAGTCTAGCATTGATACAAAGTCCCTAACCATTCAACACTCATATCATTCACCCATTTTCATCCTTCATCTCATCATTGGTCCTAAACACCTTAGAGGTCACTTTTACAACAAGGTCAAAACACAAGAGGAACATGGAATATAAACTTGATCCATACATCATGAGAAATCCAAGTCAACCAAACTATCAAAACCTTACAATGCCAATTGATTTTCAAAACTCACATTTATACAATCCATACATGAGATCATTATCTGCTACAAACCTCAATGGCACAACAAATGTGAGTGTGCCCAGTCTAAATTTTGGAACACCTTTCCCCGTGGTAGATTTAAATCCAAGTCCAAACCTACAAGTCTATCAACCGAATAATCAATGCATGAGCCTTCAAACAAACAAAGTCATCCCACCAAATTCATACATCCCAAATATGAACATGCCAAGTACAAGTTTTCCAAACATGAATATTTCAAATCCACACTTGGCAAACTTTAGGGTAGATATGTTTGCAAATCATACAAATATTGTTCAATATCCAAACAATAGGTTAACGACTCCATTTATTGATCCAAGTCAAGGAAACACCATGCAAAATCAAAGTTACCTAAATCATGGAAATGTGATTCCCAACACCATCAATGTTCAATTTCAACCTATCATGCCAAATCTGAACATCATCCCAAATCATAACATTGTCCAAAATCAATTTGTCCATGATCCCATGCAAAAACCACAAGTATGCATCCCAAATCTGCTTGAACAAAAACATAATCAACTATATCAAGGGAGTCAAGATCAAAATCAAGATCAAATTTGGCAAGATCAAATTGCTACACTTACCAAAATAGTTGAGTCATTGTGCCAAGAGACATCTCCACCACCATTACCCATATCAACATCATTCCTTGGTTTAGGGATTCCCCCTTTACCTAGCACCAATCACTCCATGCAAATCAATCCACCTAACACCAATCAAGCCATCACATCAAATTCTTTGAATATACCATCGACATCACACCAACAGATGGTATCTAATCAAATGAAAAAATTAATCCTGACAAATCAAAATATGGTCTCCCAAGTATCTATCACCTCAGTCATTATGACCATTCCTATCACCTCGATCACTCCAACCACCCTTATCACACCCATCATATCTCAAACCCTCACAATCACTCCAAACTTATCTCAATGACTTGTCACTACATCCAACACGATTCCAAAACCACCATTTCTAGCATCATCCACACCACTTCTTTACTTAGGGCTTCCCCCTTTACCAAGTATCAATCAAAACAACATCCCAAACATCAATCAAAACATCACACCAAACTTTTAGAACTTGTCATCGACATCACAACAACAAACAACAAATGCACAGGCAATCACAATATCATCAACCACCCCCATAATATCTCAAAACATGGTCTCTCAAGGACCAATAACATTAATTACATCATCCACCACTCAAATACCAATCATCAATACGATGACACCTGTTATCACCACAACAAGCACTATTCAAAAACCACGTCTGCCACCACCACAACCCAAACCAAATACATCAAACCAATATAGCATTACATTTCAAGCCACTCAGCAGGCTGCTTATCAGAAGGCACACCAACAAAACCAAAATTGACAAGCTGCACAACTAGCTACTCAACAAGTTGCATAAGCTACTCATGTTGCCCAAGCCACACTACAAGCCCAGGCTCAAGTACAAGTGCAAGCTAAAGCCCAATACCAAGCCTAACAGGAAAATGTTGTTCAAAATCCCAACAAGATGTTAACGACTCCAGGTATCAATCCAAGTCAATGATCACATAATCAGGACCTATCCATCAACAAAAACATGGAAGATATTTCTACATCATCCAAAGATCAAATCAACATACATCAAGAGCCACTTTTAGTGATCCATTTCAAGGAGTGTTAACATTATTTGATCCTATAATCAATAATCCATTGACCAATGATCATGTTGAAAATGTCTCTACATCACCTAATAAGTTAGAAGACATATCTCAAGAATTTATTCTAAAGCATGATCAGTGTCTTTCACCAAGGTCTTGTAATGGTCCTTTCCAAGACATATTGACATCCTTTGACCTCATGATTGCCGATATTGAAGGAATCTTCAACTCAACATTTGATCCAAGTCCACTAAAAAATGAAGAGGATATTGAGGAAATTCCCATGCCTAATGACAACATCCAAGAACCTTTTATAAGCAATCCATCCTTTGAAACTAACCCATGTCAAGAACTTGATCCAAAGCATGATGAAAGCAACTCCAAAATTATTCAGGATCAAGAATTTGTATCTCCATTATAATACAATAATCTAATAGACACTCTCCTATCTATGCAGGATGATCATATCCATGTAGCACATACTCCTCCATCTACCCATGAGATGCTTTCTACGGATGGACATGTAGATGATCTTCATTCAGAATAGGATTCCTTTAGTCCTGGTATTATTACACAAAAGGAGTAGATTATTGATTCCTACAGTCAAACTCAGTTGTCAACATTAGGATCAGATATATCCCAAATTTAGATTGAGGACATCATATATGAGGATATCCAACATTGTCCACTTAAGGAAACATGTCAGATGGAACAAGATATTCCAGAGTTAGCAGAGCAACAAATTGAACTAACGTCATCTATAGTGGCTATCTATCAGAGAACACTTATCAAGCAAGACATCTCAAAATCGGAAGAATCAAAGAACAAAGCTACTACTTCCATAATACTGGAAGCAACTTTATCTAATGCAAGCATCAACATAGGGAGCACAAAGAATCTTTATGGTGAAACCATTTCCAATACTACAACCAACCACATCATGAATCTTCACCCACCCATCACCCCATCCATGAATTGGGACCAACATCGAAATAAATATTTGAATCAAAGCAAGAAGAATATCATCAAAGAAAAAGAGTTTGAGAAGCATAACAGACAAATCAAGTACAAATGGATACCAAAGAATACAAAGAAAGATTATCCCTATCAAACTCCATCAATCAAAGAAACTATGGGGAAAAATAAAAAAGGGAAAGTATCCATCAAAGATGTCCACAAAAGCAAAAGTAGGCTTTTCAAGGGATGTACAAAGTATATCAAGCAGTTGGTCCTAATTCCATGCACACTTCTATATCCACCCATCATTGCTCCTCTTCCCAAATTTGGAGAGTCAAAGGTTCCAAACTATCAACCAATCCATCTTTTATCCCTAAACACACTCCATCCATGCCTCTACGCATGATATCCAATTCTCACATTGACCATGTATTGGCAACAACCCTTCATCATAAGGATTTTGAAGGCACTCTATTGCGATGTGCAAATAAAGACAAAGTTAACTCCAGTATCGACAAAGCAAATCAGGAATCCCAAAAGTTGCATTCAAGTGCACATATCTTAGCAAAGCAACTTTTTCAAGAAGGATATCGATGACACATTATGATAGAAGCATCTACATCAACACCACTAGGTGGGTCAACATGAATCTTTTAGAAAAACCAAAAAATATCAAAAAATATGAAAATCCAAAAAAAATTAGAAAAAGGATTGAAAACAGTAAAGATAAAAAATTTCCTCTAGGGAAAACCACTACGGTGGCACTTTGGGAAGGTACCATGATGAAAACCTGGAAAATAGGCATCATGATTAGAATCAAGCATCTATGTGTGCCACTTCAAGTGAAAGCATCTTATTCCATCCATCTCAGCCATAATAAATCCATTCATTCATGAACTAGTTATCCAATCCATTTTCATCCATCTACATCCATCATCCAAGTTATCCTGATCTTGATGAAAGTTTGGAGCACACTTTACGCTTGCTTATGATAAACATCTTGACATGGGTCATTTTCATTGCTCCTATCCTATCCCAACGTTATCTGAGCCATGAATCATTATCCAATAAAGCATTCCTCCATTCAAACACCTTATCTTATCACAAAATAATCTTTGGCATCCTTTGCATGCTTACCATATCCATCCATCCATACACCTATCCATGCATCCACCCATTGTAGTCCTTACATTGCTAGGCATTGGGGGAAAATATTTGCATCCTCCTTTGGGAATAAATCTTGATCTATATCCTCCAACTTATATGGTGATTCAAACATTGGCAAATGTGAAATAAAATTGGTCCACCACTTGTGAGCAAAAATCCAAATTACTAACCCATGGCACATTTTGATGAGGAGATGTTCCTTATCAAGTTTTATCTTCAATCGAACATCGATCCAAACAATCAATATCAGTCGCATCTAACGCACCCTTCAAACGTCACATCAAATCATTTGAACAACTTTTGTTCCAAAATCAAGCTTCATCAATCATGATCAATCAAATCCAATCAAAAAATCATCATCTCGGGATATCCTTGTGTTGCTTAACACTATCCTTGCATTGTTGTGTATCCTCAACAATGTTATCATCATCAATCCAATTGACATCTCAATCCCTGTGTTGCTTAACACTATCCTTGCATTGTTGTGCATCCTCAACAATGTTATCATCATCAATCTTGATCAATCAATCCTTGCATTATTGTGCATCCTCAACAATGTTATCGCCATCAATCTTGATCAATCAATCCTTGCATTGTTGTGTATCCTCAACAATATTATCATCATCATCAATCCATCGACCCGATCGATCAACGTTAGCTTGGTTTTCAACAAAATCCCAAACAGAGAATTGATATCATCACACATATCCACATCCAAATCATCAAAATCATGCGAAAAATCCAAAAAAATCCATAACATCAAAAAAATCCAAAACCATCCAAAACATCAAAAAATCCAAAAAACATCCAAAACATAAAAAAAATCCAAAAACACTCATAAAACAGAAAACGTCAAAAACATGGAATCCGAACTACATCATCTCTGAGCTTAAACGTAGGCAAGGCTAATCTCTGATCAACCCCCAAAACATCAAAATCCAAAAACATTTGAAAAAAATAAAAAATCTAAACATTTGAAAAATCTAAAAACCTAAAAATAGCCTCAAAACATTCCAAAAATGTCAAAAACATCCAAATATTTGAAAAAATCCATCTGTCTTGTTTCTCCTTCACCCACGATAATCAATCATCCAGAATAAATTAATCATCACCTTCATCCTTTGGAAAAACAAACACAAACAATCACATCAACCAACAAAAGCAAACTTCAAACACAAAATCAAAATCGAAGCAACAAACTTTTAAACACAAAATCAAACTCTCGATCATTTTCAAACATGTCAATCAACCTTATATCAACAACCTATCAATCAACTTATCAAACCATCATCATCCCATACAATGCATGTCCTAGGATATATCGTTCTGACAATGGGCATCATTTTGGATATCACTTTGGATTTTTATCCTATCAAAACACATCCCTTTGGCTCAAGGTATGAAGAACATTGGCTTGTTTGCGTACTTGATCTTTTCTTTTGATTTATCTTATTGCTCTCATTCCAAGGACATCTCGATGATATCCAAATGATGGATTTAGAGAGATAGGAATGGGGCAACAATCATTATCCTTTTCTTTGTTGTGCTTGTTGGACATTCTTGTAATATAACTTGGTGAATACTTGCTTTGTTAGGTATGTCCTAGCGAGGTTTCTGTATGTCAAGTGTGAACAAGAATACTCCTATCTATTTTTCAAGTCAAAGTCCATCACACTAGGTACAACGCCATCCTAGTTCTTTATACCTTGATGCATCGTATCTACAGTAATCAAACATAAGGTAAGTAGCCCTTTTAAAATCCCAATCCTTGATAAGAAAATCATCATCTATCATCGTCATCATCTCTAAAGTCTCGTCAGATCATGGACTTGTTGGATCCTCTTGTCATCATCTCATTTCTTCTTCTTCTCTCCACTCTAACATCATCATCGCCAGTGCATCCATCCTTCATCCACAAACCATCAACATTTTGCACATCATCTCACACGCACGTTCATCATCATAACATAGATCTATTAGTCTAAGAATTTCATAATCATAGCATATCACATCATCCATCTCATCCATCTCGCATGCATTGCATCATCATTTAAGTTGTTTAAGATAATATAGATTGGTTATCCTAAGCATCTTAAAACCATCTCATTTGCATCATCATCATAACCATCCATTTTGAACTTCTTTATCATGATATCGACCCTCAAATCGAATCTTTTAACTCGATCTCTCGAGGGGGCAATGTACTAGTGTACTTCTTTCCACTGGGGCATCCGAAAAAAATCAGAATTTTTTTGAATTTTGATCGTGGCAAGTTTATTCTTTGAACCAATGTAGCAAGTACATTTCTTCAAAGAGGGGAAAAATGTAGACACATGAAATTGACATCATGCATTTGATTAGGTCATATTCATCCATTCATCAAATAAATCAAGTTTATTGGATCAATCTCCTAAAGTCATCAATTTAAATTAAATAAATCAACTTTATTTAATTTGGTCCTAACATCACCCTCCTTGATTAAATAAATCAAACCTTTATTTAATTAAATCTAAAATCACCTTTCATCTCCCCTTGATTTAATTTAAATCCAAGTATTTAAGTCAAATGGGTCAAAAACCCCTAATCATCATCTAAGTTAATCTAATCGTGATTAACCTATCCTAATCACCCATCACATCCTCTAGATTTTCCCACTTGCACAAATAAATCAATTTATTGATTTATTAATTCATCATTTTCCATCAACATGGCATCTTTGAGGAATATTCCCTCAAATTTGAATTCAAAAAAAAAAGTTGACATGTACATCCAACAAAGCATTTATGAGCTCTTACATGGCTCTTACATGTCCCTTGCAAAGGTCAAACTTAGCATTTAACTCTCAAATTCAAATTTGAATCTCCCCCTCTTTCGTACATTGACCAAAATGTGCTCATTCCTCAACCTCTCACATGATGACAAGTGGCATCTTTTCATTGGTTGGTTTTTAGTCCCACATCCTCCATGTTTGGCACTCTTCTATCATTCTATTCCTTAAATAGAGATCATCTCAATTGATTCAATCCTCCACAATCTTAGCATTTCATCTCCACAACTCATTCAAGTTAGGATTTCATCTTGATCATCTTCATAGCATTTTCACATCATTTTCATCATGGAGCTTAGCAAGGATTGGGAAAGGGCTTCTTTCCACATTGAAGAAGCACCAATCCACATATAAGATGCTGGTTTGATCACTAGAATAATGTTTCCTTATGTTTTGCTTGATTTTTGCATCTTTTCCACTATTCTTGTGTTCAAATGAATCTTATAGTGAATCCTTTGTTTTCTTTGGTTCACTAACAATGCTAAGGGCTTTTTGTTTTTGAGCAAATGCAAATTTAAGGTTCATACATAAACAAATAAGGAATGATGAACAAATAAGGAATGTTCAACCATTTTCGTTATAAGGTCAGGGTTTCTCTCCCCTACTATCTTTTATGTTCTTTAAGAAAGAGTTTGGAAGACCACAAGAAAAACCCAAAAAGATATCCTATTTTGCATACTAGTCTGATTAGGTTAATTGTTGAACATTTTTAAAATTTGCCTGCCCTTGCTATTGTGGATGCCCCCCTGAGTCTGAAGAGGATGATACCAAACCAAGTTGCTCGAAGAATGAGCCCAACTTGAGCCCAGTGAGAGAGATCCTGAGTTTGTCCTCTGTCCAAACTGGTAAGAAAAGCCAAAACCCACAATCTGCTAAAGCCTGCACTACGTCTAAGCCTAGAAGTTCTTCTCTCATTCCCAAAGGTGCTGAAAAGAATCTTTTGGTTAAAAACCTTGTTTCGTATTCTGAAGACTCTCCTGATTCTGACGATTTTGGTGCCAATACTAATTCTCCTTCTGTTGTCCCTTCGTCAAAAAAAGATGTTAGATTGGGATTCCCTAGAGCCCTCAACCTAGCTAAAAGCTGCTTTAATCTTGATAGGGAACCCTCTATTGATTTCATGGGTACAGCTAGAAAAATGTGGTGGACCAATTCATAAACTTGAAATGGGTTTTTCATGAAATCAATGAGGTGAAAATAAAAAATTGGGCTCTTCAAAGTAAATTGGAAAAAATGGGAGCTAAGGTCACTGCATTATGCAAGGAGGAAGAGCGTAAAGATTACAGTGCCAGTAAAGAAATCCAAGACAATGCGGGCAAGGACAAAAGAATTGAATTTGATTTGGAAAAAATGAAAAACGCTGTAAAGATAATAGGTGATCAGAATAATAGGATGGCAAGACATAATGCCATCATTATCAACGATATGACTGAGAAACTGGACAAAGCACAATAGGGGTCCTTGGTGGTTGATTTGGAAGAGGTTAAGGATAAAAACCAGGAAGAGGATATTGGAATTTCAAAGAGAACCAGGGCGAATCTGAAAAGGAAGGCCCCTCCCACACCACAGATGATCTAGACTTTTAAGAAGGGTGTTCAGGACATGTAGGAATTGGAGGCTGAGACAGAGTATGTTCTGAAGACTCTGAGTTAGTTTCGGTTGGTCTTTTGCTTGTGCTTCGGATGGTTTTTTCATTGACCTTCCTGGTCTTTTGTGGTTGGTTGTTGCTTTTTCTAGTTTTTTTCCTTCTATTCGGCCTGTTTTCTCTCCTGGACTTTTTTTTCCTCTTTGTTTTGTTGTAAACTTGGTGGTTTCGGGTCCTTGTAAAACCTGTTTTTCCCTTTATCAAAAACATGCAATGTCATAAACTCACCAAACCCTTCTTGTTGAAGTCTGAAGATATGCTACTCCAAGATGCTTGAATGCTTGATTGAATGTTAGAATGCTTAAATGCTATGATGAATGCATGAATACTTGAATGAATAAGTGAATGGATGAATGGGGTGAAAATGAATAGAAAATCATGTATTTGTACACACTTATGCCCTAATTTCCTGAAAATACATCATAGGTCCGACCTTAGGTCTTAAGGAATAAAAAATCGCCAGTAACTTGAGTTTATTTTGATTTTTGTGCATCCCACTCAAGGCATGTGAATGAGTGTCAGGAATTAAGTTTCATTAAATAATGTTTGTCAAGTTTGTATTAAAAAATACACTTAATTAAGGCCTATAAGTGCATAAAGGGGTGAAATAAAGTATAAGAAAGGTGTATTTGTTGATGACAAGTCTAGAAAAGCGTGAAAGTTTGTTACAAGAATTTACAACACTTTAAAATAAGACTTGGAAAGTGATAAAAATGGGGTATGTAGGTGAATTATAATAAGAAGAGTCTAGAAAAATGTGAAAATGTGTTACAACACTTCACAACATTTTTACAAGACATGATAAAGTCTTAATGATTAATAAAGATTCAAGACCTAATGTGAATGTGTGGGCCACATTGCAACATTAAATCAAGGTGAAATCAAGCCAAATAAGCACAAGGAGGGACAAAACAAGAAAAAGTAGAAGGGTTACTTTTTTCATGTCCACAGGTAGTTGTCTAAGGTTGTCTAATTAGCTATTTTGGATAAGGGATTGAGAGAATCTCTTGTTAGAATTTGTGGGGTTTGAAACTATGAACATGGAAGTTAGCAAGATCATATACAATTGAAATTGATAAAGAAATCAAAAAAATGATCCAACTAAACCATATTCAATTGAGATTGCCTACAATTCCTAATTAAGACTCCATTAGAGAATGAGAGAACAATGTAATTCAAACTATAGAAATCATAACTAGATGCAAACCTTAATCTCATTGGGGAATTAGTGTTGGATTGATGTGGAATGCTTAGCCTTTTCCTAATCCATGATGTTGCAAAGCTTTAATTGATTGAAATAGATGCAAAGTCAAGGTAATTGATTCACAAATGATGGTTTGATCTCAAAAGTGAGTATGAAAATGGCTATAGTATATTTTCTTGAATGCTTGTGAATGAAATTCTAATAGAAATGAGGATTGTTTATAGGCTTTTGGAGAAATGAATGGCTAAAATCAAATTGGCTAATCAATGGATTCAATTCCGTGAGAGGAAATGACATGGATCAAAGATCACATCAAAGGATGAGATTGAATAATGACATGGATTGAAATGATATTAATCAAGGGCTCAAATTGCTCGAGACATTTGCAATCCCATGATTTTAGGAAGATGGAGAAGATATTTCTATTTGGAGGAAATGTTTAAATTCAAATTGGAGGAATATTCAATGATTAGAGGAATTAGAAGAAATTAGTCAATTAAATAATTAAGAAGTTATTTAATTGTGCAAGTCAAGAAAATTTAGGAATTTAATTAAACATTTAAGAAATCATTTAATCAAAGTGGGATTTAGGACATTCAATTAAATAATTTATATTATTTAATCAAATGAGAGAACTTAGGAGATATAATTAAATAGTTTACATTATTTAATCAAATAAGATGAAAATTAGTGCAAAAGAACTTGAAATAATCAAAAAATATTAATTATTCAATTAATAGAGGAAAAAATGATGAATTTAATCAAACAATTGACATTATTTAATTAAATTGATGAAAATGAGCAAATCATGGTAGAAATGGTGTTAGTAATTGAAATCAGGCATGTTTTCCACCTTGCATAATGTTATAATGTAATATTTTATTATATGTGGTACACCTAAGGGATATAGGGATTTGTGCATCACATGGTTTAGCATTCTAGGGGCCACATTATGTGTTGTGTGTAACATTGTGATAAATATTTAATGTGGGGTTACACATTGGAAAAATATTTAACACCGGGAAAAATTAACTAACCAAAAAGTAAATGTGAAGGTTAATGATTTTGTAATCTCTTGGTATTAGTCACATGGTTTTATGTAATACCACTTGGTGGTTTTGAGTGACCTTATGTCTATGTCTATAAGATAAAACACATGGGTAATTGTCTAAGGTTGGTTGATTAACTAATTGGTCATTTTGGCTAAGGGGTTGAGAACATCTCTTGTTAGAATTTGTGGGGTTTGAAGCATGACATGGGATGTGTGGTTACATTCTTGTTCACATGGAGTGCTTGTAGAGGGCTTGATGTTTCAAGGGTCTTCATGGAGAACTTTGAAGATGTTTTGTAATATTTATTACTAAATAATATGACATGAGCGATGGATTCTTTTGGAGGATAATTTTTTCCATTATGAGGGTTTTTCCAGCCCGTATATCTTGTGTCACATTTGATATTATGTTATATATTATTTTATATATATGGATTATTAATACCATTTTGCATATATTTCTCTATTTGGGTTATGTGAAAATTATATTGGGTGGATGCATATTTCCTTTCAGTTTTATTCCTCACCACTCATCTCATAAATTAATAAAATAATTTAAAAATATCAATTTATCTCCTCTCTCCATCTCTCAACTACCCAACCAACTCAATATAAGGCATTCATCTCTCTTTTTATCTCAACTATTGATCTTCATCTTTCCAAGCCTATAAATATACCCTCTAATGAGCCAATTTTAAGGGGATTATCTTGAATCATCACAATGTCATCTTTCTAGGTTTTAATGTTTCATTTGAAATATTTATTTTGATCTATAGTTTATGTGTAGACTAGGGTTTTTGTGTTCTATCTCAAAATAAAGCCTTATTGAGGCTCATTTTGTATGTTCTTTCTTCTTTTCTTTACATAGACTTGTATGTTAAAAACAACTCTATTATTGTAACTAGGCCCAAGGCCTTAAGATTAATAAATTTGAATCATATTTTACCTCTTCTCGTCTCTAGTTTCATTGTGTAAGTCTTTAAAAGTGCATTCTCTATCATTTTCTAAGTTGTATTTTGTGTTAATTTTGATGTAAGTGTTGGCCAAGGATTCCCATTTGTCCCTCTTTATGTGTATTAGACCCTAACCATTATAGATGATCTTAAAAATAATACAATAGAGAAATGTGTGAGTCCTGATAGTTTGATTGATCCTTTATGTTGTATTGGGTAGGAAGAATCACTCTAATTTAGGTATGCATCACTACCCCTTTTCTTTTTCATTTCTCTTTCTCTCTTGTTTCCTTATGTAGGTTGTTAGTTATAGGATTAGCTTAGAGTTATTTAGTGCTGGGTTGGACCAACACTATTGCATTTAGGTTAAAAAGGAATCCATCCTTCTTTAGAGGTCTGATCTCAATAGCAAGGGTCCCCCACAACTTGGATCATTTCCATTTTGTCATTAGAATTCTAGACCTAGTTAAATAAGGTGCAATTTCATGTGACAACAATTCTTAGAATGCATAGTGGGACAAATACAAAATTTGATAATTTTCATGACATTTTTTGAGAATATTGGTATTGATATTAGTAACTACAACCTTTAAGGAGGAAGTTCTTCAACTATATAACAACTCTTCTAACTTTGCACACCTTCAAATTGTCTTTGATTTCAAACCAGTGTTGTGACCTTTCATGACAAGAGTTTCGATATAGCATATTCAGGAGGTAATTTTTAATATTTTTAATTACCAGTATCTCATTTAAGGAGAACTAGGGTTTCTTTATACCTCCAAGAAGATCTAGAGGTTCTGCAACAATATCTATAACCACCCCTCTTGACTATGGATATATTAAGAACATGGGTTATTAAGAATGCACACATTAATCACCTAGAATTAGCATTATATAAAGACAGACTCAAAATATCATTTTTCAATCACACATTGGATACATATAATAATCCAATTGAACAAGGAAGAAGAGAGAGTTTGAGACATGTGCTCTATTCCATCAACATTTCAAATCTAAGATAGAATTAGGTTGATTATACACCTCTATAGGAATCACCCCTTAGTGTGTGATTATCTTATATAGGGGACATTATTCCAAATACTTGACATTTATTATACTTTATTTATTATTCATTATTATTCAAAGGTGCATATATTTGCTACTTACATCAATTAATCTTTGTTAATTATCAAATAAAGGCCCATCTTTAGCTACTTATGTTAATCATTCTTTGTTTATTATTATGCAAAGGTCCCTCTTTTAACTACTTGTATCAATTAGTCTTTGTTCATAACCACTCCTAACCTCCAACTATCTATTCCTAAGACATCTAAGAAGATCAAAATACTATATGTCAATTAGGAAGTGTATGAAGGATTGCAACAAACAACAAATAAAATCTAAGCCTTAGCTTTTTTCCTTATCATTTCATTTTGCAAATACATGTAAAAAGAAACATCATATATAATTTAATAATTCATTTATATTTCCAATATTATTTCAAAGCTGATAAAAAATATAGACCTTCACTAATGGAGTTGTCAAACATTTTTAAATGAACTTAGGGAATAAACTAAAACACTCATTTTGTAAACACGAGAGAGACATATAGACTTTCATTACTTCTACCATTCTAAATCACAAGAGGAATACCTTGAAATTGAACAACCAAACAATAGAAGAATTGATGAACTTTCAATCTCAACAAAACACTAAGCAACTTCAAGTAGTGCAAATATTCTCACAATCAAATGTATCTTCTAACAACACCACCAACACTTCCTCACATTTGAAATTTTTAAAAAAATGCTCTTTCCTTCTCAAAAGTAAAAGAGGTAAAAGATAGGTTCCAAAATAACGAAAATCAAAATAATCTCTCATTTCTTTTACTTTTATATTTTATTTTTATAAGATAAATTAATAAAAAAATTACAATTGATTTTTATATTAATACTTATAATAATATTTAGTAAAATATTATATAAATGTCATTTTATTATTATTCTCAATGAGATACACAATCTTTCATTCTACAAAATATTTAATTAAAAGAATCTCTCATTTACTTTTATCTATGTTATAATAGAGATGATTAATTGAAATAAAGAGTCTTTTAAAATAACTTATATTTTTATTGTCATTAAAGACATAATATAATGATTCAGTGTGGTGTTGTTTCAACAATTATTAAGACTTAAATTTGATGATCCATTTAATTCGTAAAAAAAAAAAAAATTATAATAATGCACAACTTTGATCGGAATGAATACTCCTTAGTCACTGCTCAATCTTTAACTCTCAATCTACTTAAAACTTTCATATAATACAATCTTCTTAACAATAAAATATGACCACCAAATTTAAACCCTAACACCCACCCAAATTAAATTCTCTTTCAAAGTTGGGGCCCACCCTCAATTAACCAATAACAGGAAGTCTGTTTTTATACTTATAAGACCCTTACAATGTGATCGATACTAATTTTCCATTTCACAGACAGAACAGCCGTCAAATTCTAGCACATCATCACTCTTTTCGCCACCTGATTTAAAACAGAAAAACACGCTTATGGGAGGCCTAACCAGATTGTGAAATTCTTCATCCGTCAGATAGCGGACAATTTTTTGTTCACGTCACTGCGTGCTGAGAAAAGAAGGAAGAAAAGCCTGAACCTGCGCGGCCCGCCTCTGACAGCATCCATAATTTGTGCCTGTTTCCCTGGGGTCGTCGTTGAGGCTGACAGACGTATTGTTAGATATTAGTATTTGTGTCAGTTGACAGAGTCAGATTTTGGAAAATGCCGTCTCCGAGTTCAGAAAATCAAATGACTCCTGTACGGGAATGAATCTACGCCTTACACAAATGGATTATTTCAAATTTGAGCTCCTTTACTGAACGCCTTTCGCAAAATCCGCTCTGCTGCAGGTGCAGAGTCTGCAGACAACAGCCTTATGAAACAGAATTGGCTAAAGTGGAGAAAATTTCCTGTCAAAATTTGTTGTACGGGACTGTCTGTATGCACTTCAAGCTGTCTGCAATGAATCTGCACGTTACATGTTTGGAAATATGCGCCACTGTGGCTCTCTACGAAGGCACGATAAAGTTAAAAGTAAGGTGTGCAAGGAACAGAAGAATAAACCCTGTGATATGTATATTTTGGAGGTTTTGTTAATGTCTTAAATATTGCAGTTAAAGGTTATCCCCTTAGTATGCGGCTTTTTTCGCAGATTCTTTTATATTTCTGTCCGATGTCAGTAAATGTTCTCTGTCATTTAACGTTTTCAAATGGAGTTAGCCTGCCATCTGAGAAAGTATGGATCATGGAAATTCCAAATTAGCTTTCTTCACAAGTGTCTTTGATAAGGTTTAAAATATTAAAAACGCAGCCTATTTTTTTTCTTAAGAGGATTTGTTGAAAAAGTTATCAAGTTAGGGAAAATGATTGAGTGAAACAATACAAATTATCAATTTTAAAAAGTTCGAATATAAAAATAATATGTTACTTTTATATTATTACATTTTTTTTTCCGTGGAATTAATTTTGCATTCAATTCTAAAGGCATAATTAGAATTTTCTTTTTGGATGAGTTTTCAAGGAGGAACTCAAACTAGATGATAAAAGAAAGAGTCTTTTTAGTTTTAAGATATACAAAAATTTTAGTACATGTGTATAGGTGGAAGGAAATTTTGTGATCACCATTAATATTACTTATAATAAAGACTATTCAAATTAGAAAATAACTTATATATGGCAAAACATTTTGTCTATTTTTTACTTTTGATATTTTTTTTTAATATATGATGAAATGAACTCCCTTACAAACCATGTTATTGATAAAAATATAGAATACATAGTCAACAAGCAATCAATTCCATGAAATTTTTTCAATTCTATTTCAAATTATAATATATTATCTCAAGCATCATTCGTCAATCATTTATTTGATATTTGGACTTAAGAAAAAATGTAAATTTTTTTATTGCACATTTGAAATAATGAATGAATAACACTAGTGACTACAAAACTGATGTGATAATACTTTGATGGACTTGGTATTTATTCTAGAAAAATATTTGATCTTAATAATATATTTATGGTAGTGAAATTGGGAAACATTTTGTCTCTTCCTTGTTCTTTCTCAAAAAGAAAGAATTGAATTTTGCAACATGGATTCTAATGTGAGATTGTTAGCAAAGAAATGCTAGATCACATTTTTGGGTGGTATCTTAGATTTGTAAATGGGGAGGGTTAAAGAAAAAATCTAAAATAATGATTCATGTTAATTAAAATATGGAAAGGTGAATAATGGTTGTGATTAGTCTTACATATTACTAGGTTATAGAAATTATTGATAGTGTAAAATTATTCTTTGGTTGATGGTGTTGGGTATGGTGGTTTTTTTTTCTTTTGATTACAATTGTATTGTAAATTTCACAATTTAATTTTATAAGTTTATTTAATGAAATGGATGATTTTAAGATCACACTTAACTTAGCAAAGGAACAATAAATTTGCAAAAAAAAAAAATTCCTATAATAAATATAAAAAATAGATATAAATTTTAAATCTTATAGAAAATGCTATTAGCTTATAAAGAATGATATAAGTTAAAAGAAATTTTACATAAATTAAGATCAATTTACATAAATATTATTCAAAAATTATGTATATTTATTTTGAAGTTGATTTATATTTTTTTCTAAAATTCATAGTAAATTGATGTAATATTTATCTAGAATGTAAATTTTATAATAAAATTAATGTCAATTAAAATTCATCTATAAAACTCATCTAAAATATTCAATGTTTACTAAAATAAAGATGGCGAGGAGCAAGGCATCTACAGGTCCGAAGGGCAAAGGCAAAGAAAGCTGGGCGGATGAAGTGATTCGGGAAAAGCCAGAGAAAGCAGAATTGTAGAATGAAAACCACATTCCACAATGGGTGTTCGTCAACGAAGAATGGATTGATCATTGTTACTTAACACACCGTAAACTGTCACGTGAAGGCCAGGAGGCATAGGGTCCTGTCTGAATGCAGCATGATTCTCCTTTAGACGACGTAAGAGAAGATTGGAGGGTGATGCAGGAAAAAAGGTCAAGCAACCTAGTTTTCATAATCACAAAACACAGAATAAATCAGTATGGAGGAAAAAAGAAAGAATCCGCTATGAAGATGGGAATGCCATTGCAAGGAATTTGGATCTAAAGAAGGAACAAAACCCTAATTCAACAGAAGAGGAAACAATCTCGTTGATTGATGTATCACAAGAGATAAAGAATGATGTGAAAATCCTAAATGATTTCGCAATAATATGTTGTTTCATTGGAGGCTGTCCTAGTAGGGAAGAAATCAAAGATTGGATAAAGAAGGAATGGAGGACAGAATTATTACTTAGATTTCTACCAAAAAACTTTTTTGTGGTGGTTTTTGCAAATGAAGAATCAATGAAAAAAGTAACTGAGGCAGGGGTATGGCATATGGGCATACTTTAGCTCTACATGCAACACTAGGAGAAAAATTTCAATCCTACCCAGTTCAAGCCGTATGATCATCCGGTCTGGATTCACCTTTACAACCTTTTGTTCGAATATTGGAATGGCGGTTGTTTGGAAAAAATAGGAAGATCGCTGGGAACCCTATTAGACATTGACATGGATATTATTGATAGCGATTTATATAAATATGCAAGGTTGCAAATCGCTGCGATAAACACCATACCTCGGTCTATAAAACTATAGGTGGAAGCGGAAACATGGACCCAGGTCCTTGAAATAGAAGAGGACAAAAGATTCTGCCTAAAATGCAATTCAAGGATGCACAATGAGGAGTCATGCAATCTTGGGCAAGAAGATAGAGACCCCAGGCGAGTGGTAAGAGAGAATAATAGATTGCAATTAGTTCCATATGAGTCAAGGGAGCTGAAACCAAGGTCAGTGGAATCCAAGGAAAAGAAATTTGAGGGAGTATGCACGGATCAAGTTGGTACTATTGGGATCAAGCCTCACCAGCCATCAGAAGAAATGGCAAAGTTGGACAAATAGAAAAAAGATTGGTTGGGAACTTACAATCCTCTGACAGATTCTGAAGCTAAATTAGAACCTGAAGATGAGTTAGACATAATTGATGAAAGAAGCATCACTCAAACTACAATTTTGCATTTGGGTATGGGTAAATTCAACAAACAAAGAAAACCTCAGGGCAGAAAATCATTCAAACAACTAAGGGAAGAAGAGGCAATAGTAAAAAATTATCCCAACATCAAAGAATTTTTTAGTACCAAGGCAGGATCAGCCTCCCTTGGGAAACAATGAAGTTCACCACCTAGAATGTTAGGGGCCATTAGGCCCCTGACAAAAGATGCTTGATAAGGCGTCAGCTACAGAATAGTGTAAGTGATGTAATTCTCATACAAGAAACAAAATTGTCACAATCAGAAGCTGGAACATTTTTGAAATACATTAGATCTTGGAACGACTTCTTTCAAGAATCGGCCGGTACCTTAGGAGGTCTTGGGTTAATTTGGAATGAAACTGAGGCTTCGATAAAAATATTGTGTTCACAAGTAAACTGGTTAATAGCGGAAGTATTTAGCTTGAGTCTCAACATCCCATTCATTCTCATCAACATCTACGACCCTACTGGAATGAAGGAGAAAGCCTATGTTTGGATGGAGGTTTCGAGCTTCGTCAAGGACCACTCATGCTCCAACATGATAGTTGGTGGTGATTTTAATGTGGTTCTTGAAGTTTCAGAAAAAAGTGGTGGGATAAGGTCAGAAACACAAGTAATGGTAGATTTCAGGAAGTTTGTTGCTTGCTCAAAATTGGAAGATTGTCAAACATCGAATGGTGTATTCACTTGGACCAATAGGCGAAAGGACTTTATGGCAATATTGAAGGGTTTGGATAGATTCATGATATCTGCTGGATGGTGCAATCTTTGTTCTACCATCAAGGCTCGCATTTTGCCAATCTCCATTTCAGATCATTTCCTTGTCGAACTAAATCTCTTCACAGGCTTGGACCGCCCAAAGTCAACATTCAGATTCATGAACATGTGACCAACTTTTGAAGTTGCTAGAAACTTGGTGGAAAGAGCATCGCGTGGGTGGATCAACCAGTTTTAAAATTGTTAAAAAATTGCAGCACCTAAAATTTAAACTTAAAACATGGAACGAGGACAAATTTCATAATATATTTGCAGAAAAGGTGGGAGTGGAGTTAGAATTGCAAGCCCTAAATGAAAAAGTAATCAAAGATAGTATGAGAAATGAGGAATTCATTAGAGAGAAGGATCTGAAGAATAAATTAGTAGAAATACTTAAGAGGAAAGAAATATTTTGGTGTGACAAATCAAGAGAAATCTGGCTCTCAGATGGTGCTTCAAACTCAAAAAAAATTCACGCATCACTATTGGTGCGAAGAGTGAAAATAAAATCAAGTCAATTTATTCGAAGGACGGTTCCTTGAAAAGTGGCACTCAGGACGTGGGGTTAGAGGCAGAGGCGTTCTTTAAAAACTTACTAGGGGAAGAATTTGGTCCAAACGGGGAGGGGAATATCCTAAATGCAATAGATAGAAGGGTGGATGATGTTGATAATTCCATGCTAATGAAGCCAATATCATTGGAGGAAGTAAAGGTAGCCTTATTTCAATTACACCCTGACAAGGCACCTGGACCGGATAGATTCCCTGCTCAATTTTTCCAAAATTGTTGGGACTTCTTAGGGACGGACTTGTGGAAAATGATAGAAGACTTTAGGAAGACAGGGAAATTCGTTAAGGACATCAATAATTCAGTCACCGCCCTCATTCCCAAGAAAACAAAATGTAGGACATTTGGAGATTATAGGCCAATTTTACTCTGCAATACTGTCTATAAGGTATTAGCAAAAGTATTAGCAAAGAGACTCAAAAAGATTTTAGGCAAGATTATTGCTCCTAAGCAGACTGGTTTTGTTCCAGGGGGGGAGATATCTGGCAGTATCCTCCTCATCAGTGAAGTCGTGCATTCACTAAAAGTGGAAAAATCTACGAGTATGGTAATAAAGTTGGATGTTTGCAAAGCATACGACAAAGTCTCATGGGATTTTTTGATTAAAATAATGCAGCGTATGGGCTTCAACAACCATTGGTGTTCAGTCATTAAACAATTTATTTCCTCGGTGAGATTTTTTGTTTTGATTAACGGTTCAACGCATGGCTTCTTCGGGGCAACCAATGGACTGTGGCAAGGGGACCCTATTTCTCCATCCTTATTTGTGATAATGGCAGAAGCACTAAGTTGTGCAATCAAAAAGCATCACCATTAGCAGGACTAGAGGGGGATTACTGTAGCTCCAAACGTCGAGAAAATCACCCACACACAATTTTCTGATGATACAACCTTGTTTGGTGAGGCTAGTCTACGGGAGGCAAAATGTATCAAAGAAACATTGGAGGAATACAAAACACAGTCAGGGAAAAATATGAACAAAGAGAAGTCAAGAATTTTCTTCTTCAACACAAATTTCCATCTATAGAAGGATATTGCGGCAATTCTGGGATTCAAAGAAGACAAGCTCCCAACTAGGTTCCTTGGAGTACAGATTTTCAAAGGGGCTTGTAAATCGAAGCATTGGAATGAAGTTTTGAATAAATACAAAACCAAGGCATTATCATGGAAAAAAAATGGCTAACTCTAGCAGGCAGATTGACCATGACTAAATTAGTGCTCTCGGCAATCCCAATTTTCACATTTGCCTGTTATGAAGCCCTAAAGAAGATAGAAGTGTGTATAGAGAAGATTCTAAAAAGATTTTTATGGGAAGGGTCAAATGAAGAAAAGCGAATCTCACTCATTGGGTGGGATACTGCCTATAAGTCAAAAGTCAAAGGGGGTGCGGGACTAAGGAGTATCGAAAGACAAAACATTGCTTTGGGTGCAAAGCTAGTCTGGAAAATGTAAAGACACCCAGAGAAATTGTGGTGCCGCATAATGCAAAGTAAATATCTAGACAACAACTCTCCCTCAAGGATCTTAACAACAGATACAATAAGGGGTGGCTCCGCAATCTGGAAATTCATTAACAAGTGTCGTCTGTTGATTACAAGTCATATAACTTGGAGAATTGGAAATGGAAAACTGGCAAGGTTCAGGACAGACTCTTGGAATGGCTACAGGAGCTTGGCTAAACAATTTGATTTAGAATTGGAAGTAGGACAACTGGAGAGTGTAGGGGTATTGAAATTACCAGGTATCTCAGTCCTACTGCATCTTCAGAAGGTGGAAAGGCGAAATGGATTAATCTACAACATTTACATCTAGACCAAATTAAACTGAAGGGAATCATAGAAGAACTAAACAATCAAGTAGTCCTGATATCCAGAGAAAATGATTCCATTGGGTGGTGTGGGGAAAAATCAGGAGAATACTCTACCAAATTGGGTTTTCAAATTCAAGCAGAAATTGGCGCAAGAATAGATTGGCTAGCAAGATTATGTTGGGACCAAGTTGTGCTACCCACAGCAGGGGCATTTCTTTGAGTTGCATTCCACAAGAGGTGCTTAACAATGGAACGTTTAAAAAGAATGGGAATTGTAGGCCCAACTCGTTGCGTCATGTGCAAACACAATGAAGAGGATGTTGATCATTTATTTCTTTCATGCCCTACTACAATGTTTTGCGGGGATTGGCTTCAGAACTCTTTTTCAATACCAGGCTTGAGATAGAAGAACTTGCACAAATTCCTCAACTCATGGAAGATGGGTAATAGAAATGGATATTGGCAAAGCCTTTGGGTATTGGCTCCATCATTGGTAGTATGACACATTTGGAAAGAAAGGAACAGGAGAACCTTCAGAGGTGAAGCACTCAAAAATACCAGGTTAATTAAAAAATTGAAGGCTGCAATTATCGAGGTAGCAAATAATAGGACAAGAGTGAAATCCTGCTCGAAGTTCACAAAATGGGATGAAGATATTCAGAAAACATGGGATAGCTTAAGAAGACTAAAGGTATGCACACCCATAACAGAAAAGGTTGATAGAAAATCAGTACGATGGCAGGGGCCAGTGGATCTCCCTTGGAAATTGATTTTTGATGGGGCGGCGAAAGGGAATCCCAGGGTTGTAGGGGCTGGGTGCATAATTAGAAATCACATGGGTGAATGTGTCTAGGCTGCCTCCAAAAATTTGGGGGAAAGAACCAATAATGTTTCCGAGTTTGAAGCACTATTGATGGGAGTTCAATTATGTATCAGTAAGGGAATAAAGTTGTTTATGTGTTTTATATGCACTTCTCAACATAGGCAGTGCATAGGTGCACTACCTCTCTTAAAAGACAATATTCCACAATCAGATTTCAGAACACTATCCCAAGGTCTCTAATGTTAGGTCTTGATAGTGCTTGGGATATCTCAGTTGTTTGATGTGATTTGTTGGAATCACAAGATGGTCTTACGTAGGTATTACAAAGCATGGGAAGTTGGATCTTGAAATGGAGTTTTTAAGATAGGGAAGTTATTGTACATTTTGCTGTAGGTTCAAACAGCATTCGTAAACCCCATGTTTATCATTGGATTTAGCTTTACAAGGTGCAATGAACCTTAGCATAGGTTACTCATTAAATAAAATGAAAAAGGGAAGGGAAGAGAG
>VDFB02086081.1:388369375-388451805 GCA_007258455.2 Sequoia sempervirens
GGGCGTTCGGGTTTCCTTTGTCGGGTTTCCTTGTTGCACCCACTGTTCTGAATGGCGCTCGGGTCGCATCTTCCCGGACCCCGGAGTCTAGACCTCCATTCACCGTCTGCTAGAAACCGTGAAAATCTCAATGGCTACCAAACCCTCTGGGCCCGGGACCCCAGAGTTCCGCTCCTAGGGTTCCATGAGTGCTTCACCGTTCCTCACAGTGAACTTCTAGCGACGTCCTGCCTTTTGGGCCCCGACCTCCTCTTTGCCGCCGGTGAATTTACCGAGTCAAAATTTTCAAGCAGTCACCGTCCTGCACCCTCCCGGTCGTCGGACCCTGGGTCTCCCATCGCCGTTGCTGATTTTCAAATTCACCAACCTTTGTGTTACTGTACCTCCATTTAATAGGGTCATTAATGGTGATTAGGGGTATGAAAGACCAGCTCAAGCTCCTCATTATCACTTGACAGTGTTGCAGAGAATAATCGAAGCTTGCCATAGGAATCCGTTGTCTTTGAGGCCTCCGACGATCTTCGTCCATTGCCTTAGCTTATCGATCGTGAGTGGATTCACCACCTCCCCGCATCGAGTGTTCGAGGTAGGTTCTCCGTTCACCCTCCCGGGCATTATTTTCATGATTTCTAAGGATTAAAATGGACAATAAATATTAAAACGATGTATGAATGATGAACCATATCGTCACGAGCAAAACCCATGTTTCAAAAACTTAAGAAAACCTTCGAGGGTGCCCCCATGACCGATCCAGAGCTCCACCTCACCGCGGCTATTCTTCCCACCAGGAGCTCATCCCCTTCGGCCTTGGTACCTGTTTTGGCTGTCCAAACCAAAGCGATAAACCTTCTTTTAAACGACAATTTCCCCCTTCGGGCCCTAGCCGCCGGACTTCCTCGTTCGGAAGTCTGCAGGGATGCCACCGTGTTGAAACAGTGAACATTCGCCGACCACCCATCCACCAAGGCCCTCCCTTCTCCTCACTGCAGGCATTTCAAAATTGGATGGGTGCCCTTCGAGTTCCTGAATCTCGCCCTTCGGACCTCAGTTCTCGAGATTCCGCCCTTCGCTCTCTGTCGACGAGACCTTCTCTTTTCGGTAGGACCTTTCGCCAAGCGAGCTTTTCTTTCACCGATGGGGCTCTTTGTCAGGGAGACATCGCTAGTTCACAAAGACCCTTCCCTAACCCAAAAACTTACACCGAAGACTCTTCTTTTCGGTAGGACCTTTCATGTTCGCTAAGACCTCATGGCAACATCACCTTCTTCTTGGTGACCACCCGACGTCCTTCCAACCTCCGGGCTCTGGACCTCTATTTGCTGCTAGGATATAACTTGAACTAATGTAAACCCTCATTCCCGTCGGCTCATGTTATCCAGGAGTCCTTTCCTCATCCGCTGTCCTGAGGGGAAAATATTGCTCGCCCATCTGAGCTCTGGGCTCCGCCCTTCCATCTAATGCACGACTGAAACGAAATGATAGCTTCCTCTCCATCCGGACCCGAGGCTCCGAACTTCTGTCTGACATTGGCCGTCCCAAACACTGAACTCACCATGGCTCCCCAGCCTTCTGGACCCGGTAATGTAAAACTGCTGAATGCCCTCATCCGTGCCGGGCTTCGTTGTGTGGGACTCCTTCCCTCACTCGCCGTTCAAAATGAAATTCTCACCCACCCCTCCGAGCTCCAGGATCCGCCTTCCTGATCGCCACTAAACTAAAAATGAAATCAAATGGCAGACGCCCATGCCAGGTCCGGTCTTGCTCCTGACTGTCGGTGAGACTTGTGGATCTTGCTAGAACCTTACCTCACCACGGAGGCCTCACGCCGATTTGTGATCTGTCTAGCCCTAACCACCAGGCTACCCCCTTTGGACTTTCGTTTGACATTTGCTGTCCCAAACGGTGAAAGATGAACGCCTTCCTGGTACCATAGACCCGAACACTCAAAGATGAAGTTGTAAACTATTAGTCACCCTACAGCCTACCAGACCCCAGACCCCAGAGTTCCGTCTCTGGAATTCCATTTTTAATCTGCTGTTCCAAACTACCATCTCCAGACGGCTCTCCGGCCTGGGACTTCTGGATTCTCCCAAACTGATCCAAATAAGCCCAAATCTGAAATCTAACTTCGACCCACGTGCTTAATTTCGGTCCTCTTCATTACAAACCTCTCAAAGTACTAAAATATGACCAAAGAGAATCCCCGGGAGCCGTCCACCCTATTTTCCCTTCCAAATAGCATTCTTGCCAAGGAATCCGGCCCTCCGGGCCCGAGCTGTCCAAATGCCCTTAATCAAAAGATCAATGACATCGGGAGATAAAAGGTCATGTTATGCTTAATATATTGTTTAAAATAGATGTCATCTTTAGGATTTTAGCTAACATGAATGCTTTTGTGATCCATTATGCTGACTATGCCTTTGCTTGCAGAATATATGGAATCGGGCATGGGACCTTCGGGGGCAGCCATCGAAAAGAACAAAGGAAAGAAGTTAAGAAAAACTCCTCGAGGGAAAGAGGACAAGGACTAAATGAAATACCAATTCCAAGGCGAGCCTCTGCACTCAAAAGTCACCACAAATTGGAAGGATATCACCAATACCAACATAGGCCACATCAATATTGACGAATTCACACAAAGGGTCAGGGTCAATCCAACTACCAAAAATGCAAGGCTGATAAGGCAAAGTGGAATCGCAAAGGCTGCTGGATTCCCTCCATCCCTCATGGCCCCTGAGTTGGTCATGGCTTGTCGGGAGGCATATCAAGCCGACACAAGGATAATCATTGATAGATAGGGCAATGTCCTTGCTGACATGTCGGCTGAAGGGATCACGAAAACCTTCCATATTCCCACATTTCAAGAAATGGAAATGCCCAACATAGAGGAATGCCAAGCAGTGTGGGACGATAATCCAGCGAGCTATAAAAAGTCAATAAATCAACATTGGCTCAAAGAAAAGTGGGGCAGTGTTGCGAAGGTTCCTCAAGAACTCTTTCGCAGTGACTTCCACGAAGATTACCACGACTTGGTCACCATGTTAAGTAGGGTTATGGGTCTTCCTGTGGCCGCCTTCTTTCAGGAATGGATGGTGTACTTCATTGAGAAAATTCTTCGGGGGAATGAGGATGTCACCACAAAGATTTCATTCTATTGGGGAGGTATAATAAGCAACTACTTCCATGAGCAATTTGTCAATGTGAAGAAGAGCTCCAAATTTTATATGACTTCCTATCTCGTCTATTCCTTGGCAGATCAGAGACAATACAATGGGCTATTTGTGGCACCCGATCAAGAGCAGGGGCAAAGACTCAAGGCCTATGATTGGTACCCGTAGCTCCAGTATCAAAACTTCAAAAGGGAATACTGCAGAGTAAATGACGCCTTCATTGGCCATATTATCAGAATGATTGCCGGAGACTTCAAGAGGAGGGTTTCCCACAGTGCCAAGGCATTTTTGAAGCAGTATGCCTTCCTCTTCATGCAATACCCAAAGTTTACATACATCCGTGCCCAGGGCTTCACTGAAAGGCCAAACAGGTTTCCTCGATACCACAATGACCGAATCATCATTCTGGAGCTTTCTCGGCAACTCCAACACATACAAGCTGATGAGCCCAAAATGTGCTCATAGTTTGGATATTATTATAAAATTTTAATGCCTTTACTTTTGTTATTCGTGGTTGTTAAAACTCTTTTGAAACCTTTTATGGGGATATCCTGTAGCAAAACACTTTCATGTTCCTACAACTTATTGTGTTGTCTTGACTACATTTATTACCCCGTTGACTCCCTAAATGACTGGTATATCGCATACAGTTTTTGAATGATGAAATAAATTCAAATATATGATTAATGAACAGATATTGTGTATGTGCCATGCACCTTTTCTTTCACACTTGTTACCTTTTGGTTTGCAGGTCGTTGAAGAAGTATGATCGAGTCGAGCACAGCCGAACTCAGCCTTGCAGTAAAGTCCATTTCCTGCACGACTTCGAGGAACGTCTAGAGAAGACTCTTTGACTGAAACCGTTGGGAAATATTTTTAATGACAGTCAATCTGGAAAGAGTGGAGCACTAGATTCTCCCCGGATCAGGTTGAATGCATAAATTCATTTATGAAGTTTGTTCCTTGATTCTGGGATACACTTTATTTCCACATCTTTCTTTGATAAGGTTAGTTAGTTGCTCTCCTGATTTTAAATAAAGTGCTCCTCCTGCGTGAGTGAGAAAGCAGATGATAGTTAGAGTAAGATAGAAGCATAGTGATAGGAAGTTAACAGATACCATGTAAGAGTCAGTATGATAATAAAAAGCAGATTCTGTTTGACAAGAGACAGAGTTTGTTTTTAGTTTCTATATCAACAAAGCAATGTATACCATTCTATTTTCATGAATAAAGTTTGATGAAGTTCTAAGTTTAGCACCTACGTAATCAGTAGATACTTGCTAAGGGGGCCCACTTAGTAAGTATCTGTAGCTAGTTAGTTAGCTGTTATTTTCTGTTGATCATCAATTAGCTTTCATCTTTGAAGTTTTCATACAAACTCAGTCTTGTATTGCTCCTGCAGCATAGGGAGTCCATCCATGTGCCTGTTCCTGTAGCATAAGGCTAGTTCACAGTTTGTGTTTCAGTCGTAGCTATTATGGTTTCTATTTTAATCAAATCATAGTTGAGTTAAAAAAACTTTGCACTACCTTCCTGTAACATAGATAGAATTCCTTTCAAGTATTTATTTCTGTTAAGTTTTGACTGAAACAGATTCTTAGTGCATATATTATGTTGCACCATTTAAAGTATACGTCCCCTAGTTTGATAAGTAAATGAACGTCCATAACAAGATATTAGTCACCTGTTAGAATGTCCAATTCCCAGGAAAGGTTTTACTGTGATTTTCATATCCTTTTGTGGGTGCGACCATTTTTGGCATTGTTGCCGGGGATGGCGTCAAGCTAAGGATTTGTCAGAAGTTATTTTTAGTATTAGTTTAGTTTGTTAGTCAAAATCTTCAAAATATTTCAAACTACCATTCATCGTATTGCATGCATAGAAGAAGAAGAGACGCACTGGGAAGGTTCCTCCCTAAAAATCTGTTATTTCCTTCCACTTTGAAGGAGGGAGCTCTTAGATGGTTCATGAGTCTGGGAAGATGTGTTGTTGACAGTTGGGCAGCCATGCAAATAAAATTCCTTGAGAAGTATAAAGAATATTGTAAGAGTGCTAGTAAAGGTGATGTCATATTCTGAATTCAGCAGAAGGAGGATGAAAGTCTATAAGATTATATTTCAAGGTTCTTGTTTTCACTAAAAAGGAACTCAAACCATACTCTCAATGAAGACTCTCAGAAATTACTCTTTCTTAGGGGAATCAATGATGCCTATATAGACACCCTGGACCTGATGGGAGGAGGTGATATAACTCAACTTCCTTGGGATGATATAAAGAAAATATGTCTTAACTACTCTCGAGCAATAGTTAAGAAAGGTCGAGGTCATCATACTATAGTGGGGAAGTCTTCTTTTGGTGGTGTTTCTCAGATGGAGATAACAAATTTGCTGTCTGACTTCAAGCAGGACATCATTAATAATATGGCTACACAACTGGACACTATGCAAGCTCAAAAGAAATATGAGGAAGCCGAGGCAGTTTTGGCCGAGTTCTGTCCGTACTGCAGACAAAAGAAACGTGACTACAGATGCAAGATGGTGGCTAATTTGGAAGCTAAGCAACTACCTACTGACTTCAAGCCAGTAGAAGGTGATAATGATCAAGTGTTCTTTGTTGCACAAAGGAGACTACGGGCCCAAAGACAAGGTATGCCTCAAGATCTTTTAACTTTTGGTAATCTTTATTCTGGCTATAATAACCAATGACAACCTACATATGGACCACCACCACCCTGGAATCCACCTCAACCAAGTTGGCCTAATTATTAGACCCCGCAATGGAAATCTCCTCAAGGAGGTTGGCAGCAGCCACAAGGACAATGGACCCCACCTCCAGGTAATTGGCAACATAATCCTCAATGGAGAGGTCCTCAGCAATGGCAAAACCAGTCCCTTGGGTTCCTGTAGCTTCCACAGCCACAACCACAGGCCCTCATGCCACCTCCTACAACAATTGCCACAAATACTAGATCTCCAAAACAAATGCCTATGCCTACCCAGCTGTTGCTAAATCCCAATAATCAGCAATAGTAGCAGCCATAGTAGCCTACATATCTTGCTGAAGCCAACCAATATCAAGCTTATACCTTAAACGTTAATGACATTCTTTTGAGGTCTGGAACCACTTTACCTACTCCAAAATTGCCTCTAATTACTGAAATACTAGATTCTCCCCTTGAAGAATCTATTGCACCTGCTAATCCTACCGAGCATATGCCTATAACTGATACAGTTTTTAAGGAGCCTATTTTGCAAAGCTAAGACAAACCACCTTTTCCTTAGAGGTTGCAAAGTACTCCATTTAAATCCATGGAAGAACCCACTTTTGACATTTTGGATCAGCTCAAGAATATACAAATTCAAATCCCTTTATTTCAAGCTATTAAAGATGTTCCCATTTTTGGAAAAGCTATTAAAGAGGCCTATTTGAAGAAGATTGGATGAAAGAAAAAAGGATTCCCAAATAATTCATGTTTTAGGGAAATTGGCTGATATAATGTTGGGAAATGTAGTCATCCCAAAGTATATTGACCCTACAAGTCCTGTAGTGCATATACATATAAATGGCAAAATTGTAAAAAATGTTTTAATTGACTTAGGTGCTGCCATTAATGTCATGACAAAGCATACTATGGACTCCTTGAACATTTCAAACATTAGGTCTATACCTACAGTTCTGCATCTTACAGATAGCTCCATAGTTAAACTTGATGGAATGGTGGAAGATGTAATTGTCACTCTTGAATCTTGGGAGTATCTAGCTGATTTCACAATATTATCAGTTAAAGCAACTTTAGGAGGGTATCCAGTTATTCTTGGTAGACCATGGTTAGCAACTGTTGATGCTTTTATAGGATTCCATTCTGGAGATATGACCATTTCTGATGGACAGCCCACAAAAAAATTGGCTTTGTATCCACCTGCTAGACCTCAACCAAATTTGTCCCAACCTGTTTGGCTAGATGTGGGGGAAGAAACTGAAGAAGCCAACTCATTAGCTCAATTAATGATGCTTCAAAATGATCCATTCTCACAACTTTAGAATGAGGATGCTTTATTTTTTCTAATTCTGCAGTTTAACTCTGATACAGATAGTTCATCTGATCCAAATGACAGCCATCTACAATGTTTCCTACAGCAACCAAATTCTAAGAGTTCATTGCCTAAACTTTCAACAATTTTTCATAATTTACTTCCACAAGAGGTACAAACATCACCTGTAGATTCTATGAGTAATCTCACTAAGCAGATAGAATTGTCTCCAGGTCACTGTTTGAATATCAACAGCAAGCTGTCACAATCTTAATAGGTTAACTTATTAAAAATGCTACAAGATCAGCATAAAGCTTTTGCATGGGAATATAGGGACATGCAAGGAATAGATCCTCGAGTTTGTACTCACATGATTTATATCAAAGAAGATTGTTTACCAGTTAGGCAACCTCAAAGAAGAGTAAATTCAGCACTTAGAGAAATAGTTAAAAATCAACTTCAAAAGTTGCTTGATGCTGGTTTTATTTATCCAATCTCTGACAGTTAATGAGTTTCTTCATTAGTTATAGTCCTCAAAAAAGGTGAAGAATGGAGAGTGTGTGTAGATTACAGAGAGTTGAACAATGCCACTAAAAAAGATCACTTTCTGCTACCTTTTGTAGACCAAGTACTAGACTCACTGTCTGGCAAAAGATATTTTTCCTTTTTGGATAGTTACAGTGGGTACAATCAGATAAAAATTGCCCTTGAAGATCAAGATAAGACCACTTTTACCTGTCCATGGGGAATATTTGCTTACTCAGTCTTTCTTTTTGGTCTATGCAATGTGCCAACAACAGTTCAGAGAGCAGTAATTAGTATCTTTGTTGATATATCTCATGACTGTATGGAGATTTATATGGATGATTTCACTACCTATAGAGTCATATTTGAAGAAGCACTGGCGAATTTAGAAAAAGTATTCAAAAGGTGCAGAGAGCAAAATTTGTCTCTAAACAGTGAAAAATATTTTCTAATGATGGAAGAAGGTATTGTTCTAGGCCATCATATTTCAAAGAATGGAATTCAGGTCGACCCTACTAAAATTGAAGTTATTCTGAATTTACAAACTCCTGCAAAATAAAAAGATGTCAGAAGTTTCCTTGGCCATGCAGGGTATTATAGAAGGTTTATAAAAGATTTTAGTAAAATTGCCAACCCACTTTATGCCTTGTTAACTAAGGATTCTCAATTCGAGTGGACAGAAGCCTGTGAAAAATCCTTCTTGCAACTAAAAGACTTGCTTACTAAAGCCCCTATTCTTCAAGGTCCAAAATGGAATTTGCTTTTTCATATACATGCTGATGCCTCTGATTTTGGTATAGGAGCTGTCTTAAGTCAAAAAGAAAATTCAATTGAGCATGCTATCTACTTTATCAGCAAGAACCTTCAAGGTCTTGAGCTCAACTATATTGTTACAGAAAAGGAATTGCTCGTAGTAGTGTATGTTTTGAATACATTTAGGAATTATTTCACAGGTTATCAGATATTCATCCATACTGACTATGCAGTAATCAAGTATCTGATGAACAAACCTACCATTTCTGGTAGATTAGCAAGATGGATCCTATTGTTACAAGAATTTGACATTACAATCATTAATAAGACAGGAAGAGCTAATGTTGTAGCTGACTTTTTATCAAGACTTCAATTAGCTGCACCTGTTGAACACGAGGTCATTGATGATAGGTTCCCAGATGAACACTTGTTTTCTATTGCTGCACATACACCATGGTATGCAAATATTACCAATTATCTAGAAGCAAGTAGAATAACAACCCACTTTTCTCTAAAAGAAAAGAAATTGTTAATAGAGAAAAGTTTTAACTTTTCATGGATTGCAAATTGTCTGTTTTATACTGGACCTAATCAAGTGATGCGAAGATGTGTAAAAAAAGATGAGACTTATGATATATTACATGCTTGCCATAATGAACCATGTGGGAGACATTTTACAGCAAAGAGAACATCAATGAAGATTATTACAACAGGGTACTACTGGCCAACATTACACAAGGATGATGTGGCCTATACAAGGAAATATGACTAATGTCAGTGTATGGGAAGACCAACTAAGTCAGATGAAATGCCACTATACCCACAGGTAATAGTCACCCCTTTTGATAAATGGGGAATGGATTTTGTGGGACCAATTGATCCACCATCAAATGGCAAGTCATACATTCTAGTTTGCACAGACTATGTAACAAAGTGGGTTGAGGTAAAAGCTATGACTCATGTTCGAGATAACAAGGTTGCTGAATTTCTATATGAACAAATTTTCACTAGATTTGGAGTTCCCAGAGAGCTTGTAATTGATCAGGGAGCTCAGTTCACATCAAATCTAATCACAACACTAATGAATGACTATAAAATCAAACATAGGAATCCCAACCCCTATCACCCTCAAGCCAATAGTCAGGCGGAGGTAACAAACAGGGAAATTGAGGCGATCCTAACAAAGATAGTGCAGCTCCATAGAAAAGATTGGAGCAATAGACTTCTTGAAGCAGTTTGGGCTTACAGAACTACATGGAAGAGAACAACTGGGTTTACACCTTTTGAGCTGCTTTATGACAAAATAGCTATGTTGCCCATAGAATTTGAGCACAAAACCTTGATGACAGCTCTTGAACTCAATATGGAAATATCTGAAGTACAGAAGGACCGTCTCCTACAGTTAAATGCTTTGGATGAAATACAAAAAACTGTCTTGCAGCATACATAAGCAGTCCAACAGCAACGAAAGAAATGACATGATCAACACAAAAACTAGATAATTTTCTGCTGGTGATTAGGCTCTGTTATATGATTCTAGATATCAAGAAAACCAAGGTAAGCTCACAACACGCTGACTTGGTCCCTATGAATTTGAAAATGTGTTCGACAACGGAGCTGTACAGCTGGTGACAATTGATCCAGTCTGTTTCAAATTGCTAGTTAATAGCCACCGACTCTGGTTGTACCATAAACCAGTCTCAAAAGAACAATTCATGCAACAGTTTGTTCAAGATCCTTCTGCTACTCTTCCTGTAGCCGAAGGTTTTAGCCTTTCTCCTGCAGCTTCACCGTAATTTTGCAAAGCATGCTCATAATAAAGGTTTTTTTTATTTAAAGAAAACCCCTTTTTCTCCATTCTCATTTATCGCCCCATCTCACTTCTTTTTCTTCCATCCATCCATCCCATCCATTCATTCCATTCATTCATCTCATCTGCCCACGTCACCCATCCACTTCATCCATCCGCATCACCCTTACTTAAGATATCATTCCCAACTGTCAACTCATGCAGACGCCGTCATCTTTCTTCACACGTATATGCAATTATCAAAGGTACGCTATATCTTTTGTTATCACATATTTGATTTATTTTATTCTATTCATTTAATGCTATGATAGTACCAATCATTATTACCCGATATCTGCCTATTCTTTAGTACATGTGAGGACACATGTCATACTCTAAGTAGGGGACATGGTAGTCCACCTTTTAAAACCTGTCTTTTCGCCGCTGCCACAACTACGCAAATAACCTTTCTTTATTTTTTTTTGGTACTTTCTAAATATGATCGCATGTCCCTTTCATTTGCATATTTTTCTTATAAATTACAATTAAAACTACTTATTCAAAAAAATTATTTTTGGAAAAGAAAGAAATGTGATGGCATGACAGAAGAAAAACCAGAAAAGAAAGGGAAACAGAGAATTTGAATTTTCAGTAAGGAATTGAGTTCAGCTAGGGGAAAACTATGAACATGGGTGGTCAGCTGGTGCGACATGAGTCTTTAGCTCATGAATTATTATTGTAAAATTCTCAAACAGTCCACGCATTCAACCTCTGTGGATGGTTAAACTACTTCTTGAGTTTAAATGCTTTTGATGAGGAGGCTACTAGAGAATTTTTGAGAACCCTTTCTGAAGGGGAAGATACTGTGTGGGGTCTAACGGTTGTTACAACTGAAGATAGAATTGCTGAAGTAACCAGGCTTCTAGCTGTTGGAGAAATTTTTTCTTCAAATGCTACCACTGCAAGGGCCGAGTTTTCAATGCCCACTAATGGACCTTTGGAAGTTTTCAAGCAGGGATGCAAGCGGGTATCGTTGCCTCCTCCTTATTCAAAATACACCACTTATATAATCAGGTATTTAACCTGTGAAGGCTGTTTCTCCTACCTGCATTCTTATTATTTCAAATTATTAAGTTATATGAGGCATGGGTTAGTTATAAATATTCTGAATTTCCTGTTAAAATTTATGGAACAAAGTGCCTACGGAATCCAACAAGGGAAAGATAATTCTATTGCTCATCATGGCCCTATTAAATTATTGATTGAACGCTCTTTGAGAGATGTCTCACCTCTTTCCTAGCAACAATTCATTGCCCAAAAGAGCTTGCAAATTCCACAACCCCTAGGGTACTCATCCCATGACATCATAAAAAGAAAAAAGAAATTATGTCTACTAATAGAACAGGGCAAGGGTCATCTACTCCTGTAGCACCTGGTCCTGCAACTCCCCCACCATAATATTTTGCTCGGGTACAAACTAGGTCTGCCATTAGGAGAGAGAAGGGAAAAACAAAGGTAAGTGAGTCGTCTGGGGCAGAACAAACCCTAGAGTCTGACCCTCATTCTCATAAAAGGCAATGCTCTTCTCCTGCAACACCTTCCCCTCCAGCTGTCTCTCCTACAGCAATACCTATTGCTAACACTAGTTCACCATCATCCTCTGGTAGGGCAGAGCCCTCTAAGTAGACCAAAAAAAGGAAGGCTACCAGAACACCTCCTGCAGCCACACCAGTGCCAAGAAGAGTTTTCACAAGGAAACAATGTAAGACCTCCCCTGCTTCACCTCAACCAGAGGTTATTATAATTTCAGAAGGGTTTATAGGATCTAAATTTGATGTTTCTCAAAATGTGTCCGAGAATGCTGCATAGAGTTCATTCGTTCCTGAAGAGGAACAAGGTGAGACAAAGGAAATGGAGCAAGGGTTACCAAGTCTTGATGACTTGGCTACCGTTGCTATGTAGTTCTTGGAGGAAGCACAATCTTCTCCACTGTAGCAATAAGAATTTATCTTGCAGCAAGAGTAGGAATAGACTGAACAATTGAATGTGCCTAGTGAAGCTATATTTCACCCTGCAACTTGTAAAGCCATTGTTGTTTATTATCAAAGCTAACTAGGAAACAGTTACATTGCAAACCCTGACTTTTCGGCACATAGCCCAAACTGACATGCAACAAAGTCTATGGGAGGTAGAAAGGAATAAATTGAAAAAAGAAATTAAAAGTCAGAAATAAAAAATTTCTGAGTTAAAAACAAAAATGGATGAAATGTTAAAAGTAACTGGTCAGATTATGGAATGTAGACCACCACCTAGAGTTTATGCTCTGTGCCTTAAGGAACAATTTTTATGGTTCCAACTAATGAGAATTTTTAGAAATCAAAATCCTATACTTCACACTGCTAAAGAATTTTACGATGCATACCAGACAACCCATAATTAGTTATGAAATTCTCTGTGTGAATTTTATTTACATGACTTTTTAATTCCATTTGAAACAGAATGGAATCCTCTTCTATATATTGGTGATATCCATTTGAGATCATTTATGTCATGGACAGCAAATGAAGTAAATTATGGCAGACAATGGGAAACATATGAGGAAGCCGAAAGGAATGAGCCTGCTCCATTATGCTCTCAAAGTTCAAACCCCCATGCAATGTTGAAAACCTGGTTTACTCTGACATATAGCATTAATAATACTACAACTAGAGAGAAAATATCTGATCTCAAGAAACAGGTATATGATGAATTTCAGGCACATTCATATTCATTTTGGAGACTGTCATACACCAAAAGTGAGAAAAGGTGGGAAAGATTAACTATTGGGCTAAGAAGGTCCGAACCTCATAGTCCCCTAAATTTCACAGCAGCTCTTAAACGATCAAGCAGATATATATAGTTAGGACTTCAAAAGAGATTTGAACTATGGTTGCCATTGACATTCAAACCTCCTGTGTTAATGTGGCCCCTTTATCCTCACTAGGCTACAAATCTTAATGATGATTTAGAAGACCATAGGTATGAAAGGTGCCAGGCTTTCAGAGGATTTTATTACAGGTTTGGAACTCCATTTTAGAGTCACGCAGCAACCACTGATTTCAGAGAAACCACCAGGAAAATTAATGCTGGAGGACCAGCATTAGGCTAAGTAGGGGCAGTGATGAGCCCAAAATGTGCTCATAGTTTGGATATTATGATGAACTTTTAATTCCTTTACTTTTGTTATTCGTGGTTGTTCAAAACTCTTTTGAAACCTTTTATGGGGATATCCTATAGCAAAACACTTTCATGTTCCTATAGCTTATTGTGTTGTCTTGAAACACCCGACATAGAGGAATTCCAAGCAGTGTGGGACGATAATCCAGCGGGCTGTAAAAAGTTAATAAATCAACATTAGCTCAAAGAAAAGTGGGGCAGTGTTGCGAAAGTTCCTCAAGAACTCTTCTGCAGTGACTTCCACGAAGATTACCACGACTTGGTCACCATGTTAAGCAGGGTTATGGGTCTTCCTATGGTCACCATCTTTCAGGAATGGATGGTGTACTTTGTTGAGCAAATTTTTTGAGGGAATGAGGATGTCACTACAAAGATTTCATTCTATTGGGGAGGTATAATAAGCAACTACTTCCATGAGCAATTCGTCAACGTGAAGAAGAGCTCCAAATTTTATATGACTTCCTATCTCATCTATTACTTAGCAGATCAAAGACAGTACAACGGGCTATTTGTGGCACTCGATCAAGAGCAGGGGCGAAGACTCAAGGCCTATGATAGGTACCCGCAGCTCCAATATCAGAACTTCAAAAGGGAATATTGCAGAGTAAAGGACACCTTCATTGGCCATATTATCAGAATGATTGCCGGAGACTTCAAGAGGAGGGTCTCCCATAGTGCCAGGGCATTTTTGAAGCAGTATGCCTTCCTCTTCATTCAATACCCGAAGTTTACATACATCTGTGCCTAGGGCTTCACTGAAAGGCCAAACAGGTTGCCTCGATACCCCAATGACCGAATCATCCTTCTGGAGCTTTCTCAGCAACTCCAACACATATAAGCTGATGAGCCCAAAATGTGCTCATAATTTGGATATTATAATGAACTTTTAATGCCTTTACTTTTGTTATTCGTGGTTGTTTAAAACTCTTTTGAAACCTTTTATGGGGATATCCTGTAGCAAAACACTTTCATGTTCCTGCAGCTTATTATGTTGTCTTGACTACATTTATTACCCCATTGACTCCCTAAATGACTGGTATATCGCATAAAGTTTTTGAATGATGAAATAAATTCAAATATATGATTAATGAACGGATATTGTGTATGTGCCATGCACCTTTTCTTTCGCACCTGTTACCTTTTGTTTCACAGGTTGTTGAAGAAGTATGATCGAGTCGAGCGTAGCCAAACTCGGCCTTGCAGTAATCTCCATTTCCTGCACGACTTTGAGGAAGCTCTGGCAAAGACTCTTTGACCAAAACCGTTGGGAAAGATTTTTAATAACAGTCAATCTGGAAAGAGTGGAGTGCAAGATTCTCTCCAGATTAGGTTGAACGCATAAATTCATTTATAAAGTTTGTTCCTTGATTCTAGGATGCACTTTATTTCCACGTCTTTCTTTGATAGGGTTAGTTAGTTATTTGTTCTCCTGATTCTAAATAAACCACTCCTCCTACATGAGTGAGAAAGGAGATGATAGTTAGAGTAAGATAGAAGCATAGTGATAGGAAGTTAAGAAATACCATGTAAGAGTTAGTATGCTAATAAAAAGTAGAATCTGTTTGACAAGAGACAAAGTTTGTTGTTAGTTTCTATATCAACAAAGCAATGTATACCATTCTGTTTTCATGAATAAAATTTGATAAAGTTCCGAGTTCAACACCTGCGTAATCAGTAGATGCTTGCTAAGGGGCCCCACTTAGTAAGTATCTATAGCTAGTTAGTTAGCTGTTATTTTCTGTTGATCATCAGTTAGCTTTCATCTTTGAAGTTTTCATACAAACTCAGTCTTGTATTGCTCCTGCAGTATAAGGAGTCCATCCTTGTGCCTGTTCCTGCAACATAAAGCTAGTTCACAGTTTGTGTTTCAATCGTAGCTATTATGGTTTCTGTTTTAATCAAATAATAGTTGAGTTAAAAGAATTTTGCATTACCTTCCTGTAGCATAGATAGAATTCCTTTCAAATATTTATTTCTGTTAAGTTTTGACCGAAACAGGTTCTTAGTGCATATATTGTGCTGCGCCATTTAAAGTATACGTCCCCTGGTTTGACAAGTAAATAAACGTCCATAGAGAGATATTAGTCACCTGTTGGAATGTCCAATTCTCAGGAAAGGTTTTACTGTGATTTTCATATCCTTTTGTGGGTGCGACCACAAGCAATCTTCATCAGCAAACACATAGCAGGGATTTCTTATCCCATGACTCTGGGCCAGGGCATGTATAAACTGCAAACTTCCCAGTGTGCTGGTAACTCTGAGAAGAAACTAAAAGATTACTATTTCTACCTACACATTGCTCGGCTGCGGATAGACCCGTATGGCCATGTCAGAAAGGCACTAGGGCTGGGATTCTCTCATCTCCACCACATTGAAGACTTCTGGGGAGATTTCCAAGATGATAAAGAGGTATGTGCAAGGCACTATATGCGAATAACCGCACAGTTTGTAAGGAGGGTGCAGCCTTTCCCCATACCGAACCAGGTCGAGGAAGATGAGAGCACCATAATGCACCCCAGGTACCCTACGGTCACCAATTTGCCGATACCAACAATTGACTAGGGCGAGCAGGAGGTCGATGACCTTGATACTATAACCAAGCCAATCTTGGCTCATACTAAGGAGTGGGTCGATGGGCAAGTAGCCCAATTAAAGTGGCAAGGAGTAATTTTGACTGAAGAAGGGCTCAAAAATGAGCCAAGTACCACAGAGGATGCCGCTGCCGCCACTTCAACCGGCGGGACCTCCAAGTCTCCTCTAGTCACCAGATCCAAGAATAGAAAGGAGATAGAAACAAAACAGTCTCCATACCCCAAGGTCTATGCAAGGAAAGAAATGGGAGGCTCACCCTCCAAAAGGCTCAAACAAGCGAGGAGCGCCATGGAACAACCCTCAACCTAGGAGGAGAAGGCGAGGGGTATGGATCAATTGGAACCTCTCTTGGCTCTCCCTACCCCTACCATTGCACCACCTACCTCTCTAGCTATGATTGTCACATCCTCGCTAGCAGTGGACATTTCTGTCCATCTTGCCCTTTTGCGTCCAACCGAATCTGTAATAATTGTTGACTCCTCTTCTGCTATAACTACGCCCCTTCCTTCATTGCCATGTTACCAACCACATCGCTCCCTCTGGCAATGATGACAGCACCTATTCCCACTTCCACCATGCCCGAGGCTCTCTCGAGACATATGCAGAATCTTTCCCCTGAGCTATCCCAGATCCTAATGGATCTCGCTCTTCAAGCGACCCTTGCACAAGCCCTCGCTACTGCTCAACCTTCACAACCATTGATAGGGCCATCGGCTATGGAAGCCACCATGCTAATCTCTAAGGAGTGGGAGGAACAAGAACGAGAAGCCTTAGGGGCCTATGAGGAGGAGGCTGATGAATACCACGAACACCCGAAATACGAGCACCAAGTAATTGTTAAGGTGGCCTATGAAGAGGAGGGAACTGGTTCCTTGGAGAGCGGAGATGAGGAAAATAGCACTGGTGGCAAGGTAATAGTGTAGGCCTTTGATGATGATCTTAAAGAAGAGCTGGCCCGACAGCCAAAGGACACCAAATTAGAGGTAGAAAGGCTACCCCTTGAAGAAGAAGAACAGCAGCAAGAAGACAAAACTGAGGGTGGGACCCAAACTGTCAAGAGCCTCGAATTCAGGCAATTCAAAGAACATGTCCATGAGATTGAACATGCTGAGGAAAAGAAAGAAGAAGAAATGACAGAGAAAGAAAGTCCCATACAACAACGGACCACCGTGCTTCCTATCAAATGCCTCGTGTTCGTCCAAGATTCCAACAAGGAAGAAGGAGATGCTGCCAAGGAGAAAGAAAAGTCTTGAGAAGAAAAGGGAGCGGAAACCTTGGCCTTGACCGAGAGGGGCGAGGGTGGCCATGATTCACCTAAGGGAAAATCTGATGTGCCCGAATGGTTAGAGAGGCAGCTCAAAAGAAAAACCCCTGTACTAAATAACCCAAGGACAAGGTTAGAGGCCATCTTGGCTTGAGTTCAAATCATGACAAAGAAGGAGAAGAAGCCCAAAGTCTGATCCAAGGTGATGATGGATGCTTATAGGTCTCGAGCAACACAAATAGCAATGCCTATGATTGGCAAAGCTGGGGTGAGTTACAACATCTCCACCATCGACTTGGGGACTGCCACCAGAGAACAGAAAGTTGGGCATCTTGAGGAGTTAGTGGCTATGGTGGTGCATTTGATAAAGCAGGATAAGATCTCAAAGGATGAGCTCAAGGCACAGGTCGCAGCCTTAATGAATTACATACAACAATGGTCTTTAGTGGACGACCTGCCTACCACATCCACAGCTGCACTCCAGCTGCTATCCAAAGAGTAGATCGATAAGATGGAAAGAAGAACTTGAAAAAGACCACGGAGGACTAGTTTTGACAAGTCTTATACGTCAGAAACGTGGGAATTAGCTGGGTTGTGCGAACAACCAACAAGTTCTTAGACCTATTGCAGTCTCTGGAGGGCACGAGGAAGCTCTGTACCGACTTCTCTGTGACCTATGACTCCACCTTTCCGAGGATTGAGGCTATCCTTCAGTTGCTAGAAGCCACGTGGGAAAAGGAGCTTACATTTAAGAAGGACAATCATTGGCTGATGGATGTGTGGCAACGAAACTTTGACAACTGGAGGGAAAGACTAGAACAAATCATGAGCAAGGTGGATCTGGACATTGAATTGATCAAGGAAATCAGGGAAGAGTGCACTCGGTATCTCAAGTTGATGATGGAGTACGACATGCCCATAGTGCAAATGGATCCAGAGAAGATAAAGCCCTACTTCTAGAAAAAAGATGAAGGACAGGATGTCTGGTGAAATCACAGTGGAATTCATGAGTTTTGCTGCCTGTTCCTTCGATCAATCAAGGCTATTCAGGGACCAAGGTGCAAATTATGATGAGGATTGGAAAAGGCTGGAAGATAACACAAAAGAATGGAGCTACCAGGTGCCGCAATATGAAATCGTTGAAATAGACAAGCTCCAGGCGGTCATCCTCAAGTTCATAGAATACACAGCTTCTAAGAGGCAAGAGGACAACCCCGTCAAAGATGAAGAACTCCCTAAAGTGTAGCTACAGTAAAACAACAATCGACTAAAAGAAAAAAGTGCTATAGTGCCGTTAGTAGAGGAAAAAATAGGGAAAATTATAAAATGCAATTTTAAATTGTAATATATTGGAGGGTAGGTGAAACCCTATTTTGTGATGAATCTTGGCCACACAATAAGAATTGATCTTGGCCATTCATTAGATCTTTTGGGCACTATAAATAGAGCTCTCCTCTGATTCACAAAGGGAGTTGAGTTGTTGTAAAGACATGCTACAAAAATTTATAAGGAAAATACATTGACTTGGTGTATTTTCTGAGTTTCTCACATGTTGCTTGATTCAACCTCCATGGTTAAATGTTTGACTTAGGTTTTATTGTTGTTCTAGTTATCTTTTTTCTTTCTTTTGGTATATTTTAGGAATGCTATCTCGTGATCATGAAAATTCCTACCATGTTGATGATTTCTTAGTCCATACTTTTTGCTGTTTGCTAATTATAGATGGTTGTGTAAAGTTAATCTAGACTTAAATTCAAAGCTGCTCTACACTTTCATCTTTATTCATGCATGCATATGGTGAATGACAGAAGAAACATTTGTAGACCTTAGAAGATAGCACAAATTCCATGAGACTGTGAGATTTCTGGTTAAGTGGAATATTGTTTCAAGAAGTTGTCCATTGTAGGAACTCCATCATCACTATTCACAATTAGTTGCAGATCCAGGAACCTCCTCTCTTCCCTTCCCTTTTTCATTTTATTTAATGAGTAACCTATGCTAAGGTTCATTGCACCTTGTAAAGCTAAATCCAATGATAAACATGGGGTTTACGAATGCTGTTTGAACCTACAGCAAAATGTACAATAACTTCCCTATCTTAAAAACTCCATTTCAAGATCCAACTTCCCATGCTTTGTAATACCTACGTAAGACCATCTTGTGATTCCAACAAATCACATCAAACAACTGAGATATCCCAAGCACTATCAAGACCTAACATTAGAGACCTTGGGATAGTGTTCTGAAATCTGATTGTGGAATATTGTCTTTTAAGAGAGGTAGTGCACCTATGCACTGCCTATGTTGAGAAGTGCATATAAAACACATAAACAACTTTATTCCCTTACTGATACATAATTGAACTCCCATCAATAGTGCTTCAAACTCGGAAACATTATTGGTTCTTTCCCCCAAATTTTTGGAGGCAGCCTAGACACATTCACCCATGTGATTTCTAATTATGCACCCAGCCCCTACAACCCTGGGATTCCCTTTCGCCGCCCCATCAAAAATCAATTTCCAAGGGAGATCCACTGGCCCCTGCCATCGTACTGATTTTCTATCAACCTTTTCTGTTATGGGTGTGCATACCTTTAGTCTTCTTAAGCTATCCCATGTTTTCTGAATATCTTCATCCCATTTTGTGAACTTCGAGCAGGATTTCACTCTTGTCCTATTATTTGCTACCTCGATAATTGCAGCCTTCAATTTTTTAATTAACCTGGTATTTTTGAGTGCTTCACCTCTGAAGGTTCTCCTGTTCCTTTCTTTCCAAATGTGTCATACTACCAATGATGGAGCCAATACCCAAAGGCTTTGCCAATATCCATTTCTATTACCCATCTTCCATGAGTTGAGGAATTTGTGCAAGTTCTTCTATCTCAAGCCTGGTATTGAAAAAGAGTTCTGAAGCCAATCCCCGCAAAACATTGTAGTAGGGCATGAAAGAAATAAATGATCAACATCCTCTTCATTGTGTTTGCACATGACGCAACGAGTTGGGCCTACAATTCCCATTCTTTTTAAACGTTCCATTGTTAAGCACCTCTTGTGGAATGCAACTCAAAGAAATGCCCCTGCTGTGGGTAGCACAACTTGGTCCCAACATAATCTTGCTAGCCAATCTATTCTTGCGCCAATTTCTGCTTGAATTTGAAAACCCAATTTGGTAGAGTATTCTCCTGATTTTTCCCCACACCACCCAATGGAATCATTTTCTCTGGATATCAGGACTACTTGATTGTTTAGTTCTTCTATGATTCCCTTCAGTTTAATTTGGTCTAGATGTAAATGTTGTAGATTAATCCATTTCGCCTTTCCACCTTCTGAAGATGCAGTAGGACTGAGATACCTGGTAATTTCAATACCCCTACACTCTCCAGTTGTCCTACTTCCAATTCTAAATCAAATTGTTTAGCCAAGCTCCTGTAGCCATTCCAAGAGTCTGTCCTGAACCTTGCCAGTTTTCCATTTCCAATTCTCCAAGTTATATGACTTGTAATCAACAGACGACACTTGTTAATGAATTTCCAGATTGCGGAGCCACCCCTTATTGTATCTGTTGTTAAGATCCTTGAGGGAGAGTTGTTGTCTAGATATTTACTTTGCATTATGCGGCACCACAATTTCTCTGGGTGTCTTTACATTTTCCAGACTAGCTTTGCACCCAAAGCAATGTTTTGTCTTTCGATACTCCTTAGTCCCGCACCCCCTTTGACTTTTGACTTATAGGCAGTATCCCACCCAATGAGTGAGATTCGCTTTTCTTCATTTGACCCTTCCCATAAAAATCTTTTTAGAATCTTCTCTATACACACTTCTATCTTCTTTAGGGCTTCATAACAGGCAAATGTGAAAATTGGGATTGCCGAGAGCACTAATTTAGTCATGGTCAATCTGCCTGCTAGAGTTAGCCATTTTTTTTCCATGATAATGCCTTGGTTTTGTATTTATTCAAAACTTCATTCCAATGCTTCGATTTACAAGCCCCTTTGAAAATCTGTACTCCAAGGAACCTAGTTGGGAGCTTGTCTTCTTTGAATCCCAGAATTGCCGCAATATCCTTCTATAGATGGAAATTTGTGTTGAAGAAGAAAATTCTTGACTTCTCTTTGTTCATATTTTTCCCTGACTGTGTTTTGTATTCCTCCAATGTTTCTTTGATACATTTTGCCTCCCGTAGACTAGCCTCACCAAACAAGGTTGTATCATCAGAAAATTGTGTGTGGGTGATTTTCTCGACGTTTGGAGCTACAGTAATCCCCCTCTAGTCCTGCTAATGGTGATGCTTTTTGATTGCACAACTTAGTGCTTCTGCCATTATCACAAATAAGGATGGAGAAATAGGGTCCCCTTGCCACAGTCCATTGGTTGCCCCGAAGAAGCCATGCGTTGAACCGTTAATCAAAACAAAAAATCTCACCGAGGAAATAAATTGTTTAATGACTGAACACCAATGGTTGTTGAAGCCCATACGCTGCATTATTTTAATCAAAAAATCCCATGAGACTTTGTCGTATGCTTTGCAAACATCCAACTTTATTACCATACTCGTAGATTTTTCCACTTTTAGTGAATGCACGACTTCACTGATGAGGAGGATACTGCCAGATATCTCCCCCCCTGGAACAAAACCAGTCTGCTTAGGAGCAATAATCTTGCCTAAAATCTTTTTGAGTCTCTTTGCTAATACTTTTGCTAATACCTTATAGACAGTATTGCAGAGTAAAATTGGCCTATAATCTCCAAATGTCCTACATTTTGTTTTCTTGGGAATGAGGGCGGTGACTGAATTATTGATGTCCTTAACGAATTTCCCTGTCTTCCTAAAGTCTTCTATCATTTTCCACAAGTCCGTCCCTAAGAAGTCCCAACAATTTTGGAAAAATTGAGCAGGGAATCTATCCGGTCCAGGTGCCTTGTCAGGGTGTAATTGAAATAAGGCTACCTTTACTTCCTCCAATGATATTGGCTTCATTAGCATGGAATTATCAACATCATCCACCCTTCTATCTATTGCATTTAGGATATTCCCCTCCCCGTTTGGACCAAATTCTTCCCCTAGTAAGTTTTTAAAGAACGCCTCTGCCTCTAACCCCACGTCCTGAGTGCCACTTTTCAAGGAACCGTCCTTCGAATAAATTGACTTGATTTTATTTTCACTCTTCGCACCAATAGTGATGCGTGAATTTTTTTTGAGTTTGAAGCACCATCTGAGAGCCAGATTTCTCTTGATTTGTCACACCAAAATATTTCTTTCCTCTTAAGTATTTCTACTAATTTATTCTTCAGATCCTTCTCTCTAATGAATTCCTCATTTCTCATACTATCTTTGATTACTTTTTCATTTAGGGCTTGCAATTCTAACTCCACTCCCACCTTTTCTGCAAATATATTATGAAATTTGTCCTCGTTCCATGTTTTAAGTTTAAATTTTAGGTGCTGCAATTTTTTAACAATTTTAAAACTGGTTGATCCACCCACGCGATGCTCTTTCCACCAAGTTTCTAGCAACTTCAAAAGTTGGTCACATGTTCATGAATCTGAATGTTGACTTTGGGCGGTCCAAGCCTGTGAAGAGATTTAGTTCGACAAGGAAATGATCTGAAATGGAGATTGGCAAAATGCGAGCCTTGATGGTAGAACAAAGATTGCACCATCCAGCAGATATCATGAATCTATCCAAACCCTTCAATATTGCCATAAAGTCCTTTCGCCTATTGGTCCAAGTGAATACACCATTCGATGTTTGACAATCTTCCAATTTTGAGCAAGCAACAAACTTCCTGAAATCTACCATTACTTGTGTTTCTGACCTTATCCCACCACTTTTTTCTGAAACTTCAAGAACCACATTAAAATCACCACCAACTATCATGTTGGAGCATGAGTGGTCCTTGACGAAGCTCGAAACCTCCATCCAAACATAGGCTTTCTCCTTCATTCCAGTAGGGTCGTAGATGTTGATGAGAATGAATGGGATGTTGAGACTCAAGCTAAATACTTCCGCTATTAACCAGTTTACTTGTGAACACAATATTTTTATCGAAGCCTCAGTTTCATTCCAAATTAACCCAAGACCTCCTAAGGTACCGGCCGATTCTTGAAAGAAGTCGTTCCAAGATCTAATGTATTTCAAAAATGTTCCAGCTTCTGATTGTGACAATTTTGTTTCTTGTATGAGAATTACATCACTTACACTATTCTGTAGCTGACGCCTTATCAAGCATCTTTTGTCAGGGGCCTAATGGCCCCTAACATTCTAGGTGGTGAACTTCATTGTTTCCCAAGGGAGGCTGATCCTGCCTTGGTACTAAAAAATTCTTTGATGTTGGGATAATTTTTTACTATTGCCTCTTCTTCCCTTAGTTGTTTGAATGATTTTCTGCCCTGAGGTTTTCTTTGTTTGTTGAATTTACCCATACCCAAATGCAAAATTGTAGTTTGAGTGATGCTTCTTTCATCAATTATGTCTAACTCATCTTCAGGTTCTAATTTAGCTTCAGAATCTGTCAGAGGATTGTAAGTTCCCAACCAATCTTTTTTCTATTTGTCCAACTTTGCCATTTCTTCTGATGGCTGGTGAGGCTTGATCCCAATAGTACCAACTTGATCCGTGCATACTCCCTCAAATTTCTTTTCCTTGGATTCCACTGACCTTGGTTTCAGCTCCCTTGACTCATATGGAACTAATTGCAATCTATTATTCTCTCTTACCACTCGCCTGGGGTCTCTATCTTCTTGCCCAAGATTGCATGACTCCTCATTGTGCATCCTTGAATTGCATTTTAGGCAGAATCTTTTGTCCTCTTCTATTTCAAGGACCTGGGTCCATGTTTCCGCTTCCACCTATAGTTTTATAGACCGAGGTATGGTGTTTATCGCAGCGATTTGCAACCTTGCATATTTATATAAATCGCTATCAATAATATCCATGTCAATGTCTAATAGGGTTCCCAGCGATCTTCCTATTTTTTCCAAACAACCGCCATTCCAATATTCGAACAAAAGGTTGTAAAGGTGAATCCAGACCGGATGATCATACGGCTTGAACTGGGTAGGATTGAAATTTTTCTCCTAGTGTTGCATGTAGAGCTAAAGTATGCCCATATGCCATACCCCTGCCTCAGTTACTTTTTTCATTGATTCTTCATTTGCAAAAACCACCACAAAAAAGTTTTTTGGTAGAAATCTAAGTAATAATTCTGTCCTCCATTCCTTCTTTATCCAATCTTTGATTTCTTCCCTACTAGGACAGCCTCCAATGAAACAACATATTATTGCGAAATCATTTAGGATTTTCACATCATTTTTCCATCAATTTGCCGGATTTGATTCACTTTGTAATGGTATTCTATCTTTATAGCGATATCGATGGTTTCAGAGCTTAGGATATGAAACTAAAGAGCGGTGGACTTCGTGATTACCTCCAATTTCTACGCCGTTTTAAAAAGGAGAATCATAAGCCGCATTCGTGACAGATTCTATATGCCTCCCTGGCCTTCACGTGCGGATTGCCATTTGTGGTATCAATGATTTAATCCATTTCGTTGATCTAAGACTCCATTGGAATGTGGGAGCTTTTACATTCTACACTTCGCTTTCCTGCTTTTTCCCCGGGAATCACTTCATCCTACTAGCTCTTTTTGTTCTCTTTTGTCTCTTCGGACCGGTATCGCCTCTCATCTCTACCAATCCTATTTTCGAAGTAAACACGGAATATTTTGACGAGTTCTCATAGATTTAACTTTAATTTGAGCCATTGACCTTAAACGCCCAGTTATTCTTGATATTGCCACCACCTACCATGAATTTTAGAAAAAAATAAGTAAAACTAGGTCTCCTCAAACAAATATACACAATTTTCTTTTAGTACCAATATTTTGGCAACTGATCTCTCACTTTGCAAAATTCTTTGAACTGGCGGGTCTATCTCCACGAAGTGGTTTCATTTAGCGATTTTGTATCTTTTAAAATGCCTCCAGGGAGTCTGTTTCTTTGCATTGTTTAGAACTTTTTCGCAAAATTGCTTGTTCCGGCTGCTTATGAACTTTTAAATCATCCATCATTAAACAAACTCATGCACCAATCTCAGTGGTAAAATCTCTTGTTAATATCAATCAAATAAGTAACCTCCAAAATTAAAAACAACCACCTGAATTCAAACAATCTCCAACCAAAAAGAATGCACTCACAAATTAACAATGGTATTTCTGCAACCCAGGCCAAGACTAATCACAACCATTATTCACCTTTCCATATTTTAATTAACATGAATCATTATTTTAGATTTTTTCTTTAACCCTCCCCATTTACAAATCTAAGATACCACCCAAAAATGTGATCTAGCATTTCTTTGCTAACAATCTCACATTAGAATCCATGTTGCAAAATTCAATTCTTTCTTTTTGAGAAAGAACAAGGAAGAGACAAAATGTTTCCCAATTTCACTACCATAAATATATTATTAAGATCAAATATTTTTCTAGAATAAATACCAAGTCCATCAAAGTATTATCACATCAGTTTTGTAGTCACTAGTGTTATTCATTCATTATTTCAAATGTGCAATAAAAAAATTTACATTTTTTCTTAAGTCCAAATATCAAATAAATGATTGACGAATGATGCTTGAGATAATATATTATAATTTGAAATAGAATTGAAAAAATTTCATGGAATTGATTGCTTGTTGACTATGTATTCTATATTTTTATCAATAACATGGTTTGTAAGGGAGTTCATTTCATCATATATTAAAAAAAAATATCAAAAGTAAAAAATAGACAAAATGTTTTGCCATATATAAGTTATTTTCTAATTTGAATAGTCTTTATTATAAGTAATATTAATGGTGATCACAAAATTTCCTTCCACCTATACACATGTACTAAAATTTTTGTATATCTTAAAACTAAAAAGACTCTTTCTTTTATCATCTAGTTTGAGTTCCTCCTTGAAAACTCATCCAAAAAGAAAATTCTAATTATGCCTTTAGAATTGAATGCAAAATTAATTCCACGGAAAAAAAAATGTAATAATATAAAAGTAACATATTATTTTTATATTCGAACTTTTTAAAATTGATAATTTGTATTGTTTCACTCAATCATTTTCCCTAACTTGATAACTTTTTCAACAAATCCTCTTAAGAAAAAAAATAGGCTGCGTTTTTAATATTTTAAACCTTATCAAAGACACTTGTGAAGAAAGCTAATTTGGAATTTCCATGATCCATACTTTCTCAGATGGCAGGCTAACTCCATTTGAAAACGTTAAATGACAGAGAACATTTACTGACATCGGACAGAAATATAAAAGAATCTGCGAAAAAAGCCGCATACTAAGGGGATAACCTTTAACTGCAATATTTAAGACATTAACAAAACCTCCAAAATATACATATCACAGGGTTTATTCTTCTGTTCCTTGCACACCTTACTTTTAACTTTATCGTGCCTTCGTAGAGAGCCACAGTGGCGCATATTTCCAAACATGTAACGTGCAGATTCATTGCAGACAGCTTGAAGTGCATACAGACAGTCCCGTACAACAAATTTTGACAGGAAATTTTCTCCACTTTAGCCAATTCTGTTTCATAAGGCTGTTGTCTGCAGACTCTGCACCTGCAGCAGAGCGGATTTTGCGAAAGGCGTTCAGTAAAGGAGCTCAAATTTGAAATAATCCATTTGTGTAAGGCGTAGATTCATTCCCGTACAGGAGTCATTTGATTTTCTGAACTCGGAGACGGCATTTTCCAAAATCTGACTCTGTCAACTGACACAAATACTAATATCTAACAATACGTCTGTCAGCCTCACAAATTATGGATGCTGTCAGAGGCGGGCCGCGCAGGTCCAGGCTTTTCTTCCTTCTTTTCTCAGCACGCAGTGACGTGAACGAAAAATTGTCCGCTATTTGACGGATGAAGAATTTCACAATCTGGTTAGGCCTGCCATAAGCGTGTTTTTCTGTTTTAAATCAGGTGGCGAAAAGAGTGATGATGTGCTAGAATTTGACGGCTGTTCTGTCTGTGAAATGGAAAATTAGTATCGATCACATTGTAAGGGTCTTATAAGTATAAAAACAGACTTCCTGTTATTGGTTAATTGAGGGTGGCCCCCAACTTCGAAAGAGAATTTAATTTGGGTGGGTGTTAGGGTTTAAATTTGATGGTCATATTTTATTGTTAAGAAGATTGTATTATATGAAAGTTTTAAGTAGATTGAGAGTTAAAGATTGAGCAGTGACTAAGGAGTATTCATTCCGATCAAAGTTGTGCATTATTATAAAAAAAAAATTTTTTACGAATCAAATGGACCATCAAATTTAAGTCTTAATAATTGTTGAAACAACACCACACTGAATCATTATATTATGTCTTTAATGACAATAAAAATATAAGTTATTTTAAAAGACTCTTTATTTCAATTAATCATCTCTATTATAACATAGATAAAAGTAAATGAGAGATTCTTTTAATTAAATATTTTGTAGAATGAAAGATTGTGTATCTCATTGAGAATAATAATAAAATGACATTTATATAATATTTTACTAAATATTATTATAAGTATTAATATAAAAATCAATTGTAATTTTTTTATTAATTTATCTTATAAAAATAAAATATAAAAGTAAAAGAAATGAGAGATTATTTTGATTTTCGTTATTTTGGAACCTATCTTTTACCTCTTTTACTTTTGAGAAGGAAAGAGCATTTTTTTAAAAATTTCAAATGTGAGGAAGTGTTGGTGGTGTTGTTAGAAGATACATTTGATTGTGAGAATATTTGCACTACTTGAAGTTGCTTAGTGTTTTGTTGAGATTGAAAGTTCATCAATTCTTCTATTGTTTGGTTGTTCAATTTCAAGGTATTCCTCTTGTGATTTAGAATGGTAGAAGTAATGAAAGTCTATATGTCTCTCTCGTGTTTACAAAATGAGTGTTTTAGTTTATTCCCTAAGTTCATTTAAAAATGTTTGACAACTCCATTAGTGAAGGTCTATATTTTTTATCAGCTTTGAAATAATATTGGAAATATAAATGAATTATTAAATTATATATGATGTTTCTTTTTACATGTATTTGCAAAATGAAATGATAAGGAAAAAAGCTAAGGCTTAGATTTTATTTGTTGTTTGTTGCAATCCTTCATACACTTCCTAATTGACATATAGTATTTTGATCTTCTTAGATGTCTTAGGAATAGATAGTTGGAGGTTAGGAGTGGTTATGAACAAAGACTAATTGATACAAGTAGTTAAAAGAGGGACCTTTGCATAATAATAAACAAAGAATGATTAACATAAGTAGCTAAAGATGGGCCTTTATTTGATAATTAACAAAGATTAATTGATGTAAGTAGCAAATATATGCACCTTTGAATAATAATGAATAATGAATAAAGTATAATGAATGTCAAGTATTTGGAATAATGTCCCCTTTATAAGATAATCACACATTAAGGGGTGATTCCTATAGAGGTGTATAATCAACCTAATTCTATCTTAGATTTGAAATGTTGATGGAATAGAGCACATGTCTCAAACTCTCTCTTCTTCCTTGTTCAATTGGATTATTATATGTATCCAATGTGTGATTGGAAAATGATATTTTGAGTCTGTCTTTATATAATGCTAATTCTAGGTGATTAATGTGTGCATTCTTAATAACCCATGTTCTTAATATATCCATAGTCAAGAGGGGTGGTTATAGATATTGTTGCACAACCTCTAGATCTTCTTGGAGGTATAAAGAAACCCTAGTTTTCCTTAAATGAGATACTGGTAATTAAAAATATTAAAAATTACCTCTTGAATATGCTATATCTAAACTCTTGTCATGAAAGGTCACAACACTGGTTTGAAATCAAAGACAGTTTGAAGGTGTGCAAAGTTAGAAGAGTTGTTATGTAGTTGAAGAACTTCCTCCTTAAAGGTTGTAGTTACTAATATCAATACCAATATTCTCAAAAAATGTCATGAAAATTATCAAATTTTGTATTTGTCCCACTATGCATTCTAAGAATTGTTGTCACATGAAATTGCACCTTATTTAACTAGGTCTAGAATTCTAATGACAAAATGGAAATGATCCAAGTTGTGGGGGACCCTTGCTATTGAGATCAGACCTCTAAAGAAGGATGGATTCCTTTTTAACCTAAATGCAATAGTGTTGGTCCAACCCAGCACTAAATAACTCTAAGCTAATCCTATAACTAACAACCTACATAAGGAAACGAGAGAGAGAGAAATGAAAAAGAAAAGGGGTTAGTGATGCATACCTAAATTAGAGTGATTCTTCCTACCCAATACAACATAAAGGATCAATCAAACTATCAGGACTCACACATTTCTCTATTGTATTATTTTTAAGATCATCTATAATGGTTAGGGTCTAATACACATAAAGAGGGACAAATGGGAATCCATGGCCAACACTTACATCAAAATTAACACAAAATACAACTTAGAAAATGATAGAGAATGCACTTTTAAAGACTTACACAATGAAACTAGAGATGAGAAGAGGTAAAATATGATTTAAATTTATTAATCTTAAGGCCTTGGACCTAGTTACAATAATAGAGTTGTTTTTAACATACAAGTCTTTGTAAAGAAAAGAAGAAAGAACATACAAAATGAGCATCAATAAGGCTTTATTTTGAGATAGAACACCAAAACCCTAGTGTACACATAAACTATAGATCAAAATAAATATTTCAAATGAAACATTAAAACCTAGAAAGATGACATTGTGATGATTCAAGATAATCCCCTTAAAATTGGCTCATTAGAGGGTAGATTTATAGGCTTGGAAAGATGAAGATCAATAGTTGAGATAAAAAGAGAGATGAATGCCTTAGATTGAGTTGGTTGGGTAGTTGAGAGATGGAGAGAGGAGATAAATTGATATTTTTAAATTATTTTATTAATTTATGAGATGAGTGGTGAGGAATAAAATTGAAAGGAAATATGCATCCACCCAATATAATTTTCACATAACCCAAATAGAGAAATATATGCAAAATGGTATTAATAATCCATATATATTAAATAATATATAACATAATATCATGTGACACAAGATATACGGGCTAGAAAAACCCTCATAATGGAAAAAATTATCCTCCAAAAGAATCCATCGCTCATGTCATATTATTTAGTAATAAATATTACAAAACATCTTCAAAGTTCTTCATGAAGACCCTTGAAACATCAAGCCCTCTACAAGCACTCCATGTGAACAAGAATGTAACCACACATCCCATGTCATGCTTCAAACCCCACAAATTCTAATAAGAGATGTTCTCAACCCCTTAGCCAAAATGACCAATTAGTTAATCAACCAACCTTAGACAATTACCCATGTATTTTATCTTATAGACATAGACATAAGGTCACTCAAAACCACCAAGTGGTATTACATAAAACCATGTGACTAATACCAAGAGATTACAAAATCATTAACCCGCACATTTACTTTTTGGTTAGTTAATTTTTCCCGGTGTTAAATATTTTTCCAATGTGTAACCCCACATTAAATATTTATCAGAATGTTACATACAACACATAATGTGGCCCCTAGAATGCTAAACCATGTGATGCAAAAATCCCTATATCCCTTAGGTGTACCACATATAATAAAATATTACATTATAACATTATGCAAGGTGGAAAACATGCTTGATTTCAATTACTAACACCATTTCTACCATGATTTTCTCATTTTTATCAATTTAATTAAATAATGTCAATTGTTTGATTAAATTCATCATTTTTTCCTCTATTAATTGAATAATTAATATTGTTTGATTATTTCAAGTTCTTTTGCACTAATTTTCATCTTATTTGATTAAAGAATGTAAACTATTTAATTATATCTCCTAAGTCCTCTCATTTGATTAAATAATATAAATTATTTAATTGAATGTCCTAAATCCCACTTTGATTAAATTATTTCTTAAATGTTTAATTAAATTCCTAAATTTTCTTGACTTGCACAATTAAATAACTTCTTAATTATTTAATTGACTAATTTCTTCTAATTCCTCTAATCATTGAATATTCCTCCAATTTGAATTTAAACATTTCCTCCAAATAGAAATATCTTCTCCATCTTCCTAAAATCATGGGATTGCAAATGTCTCAAGCAATTTGAGCCCTTGATTAATATCATTTCAATCCATGTCATTATTCAATCTCATCCTTTGATGTGATCTTTGATCCATGTCATTTCCTCTCACGGAATTGAATCCATTGATTAGCCAATTTGATTTTAGCCATTCATTTCTCCAAAAGCCTATAAACAATCCTCATTTCTATTAGAATTTCATTCACAAGCATTCAAGAAAATATAATATAGCCATTTTCATACTCACTTTTGAGATCAAACCATCATTTGTGAATCAATTACCTTGAATTTGCATCTATTTCAATCAATTAAAGCTTTGCAACATCATGGATTAGGAAAAGGCTAAGCATTCCACATCAATCCAACACTAATTCCCCAATGAGATTAAGGTTTGCATCTAGTTATGATTTCTATAGTTTGAATTACATTGTTCTCTCATTCTCTAATGGAGTCTTAATTAGGAATTGTAGGCAATCTCAATTGAATATGGTTTAGTTGGATCATTTTTTTGATTTCTTTATCAATTTCAATTGTATATGATCTTGCTAACTTCCATGTTCAAAGTTTCAAACCCCACAAATTCTAACAAGAGATTCTCTCAATCCCTTATCCAAAATAGCTAATTAGACAACCTTAGACAACTACCTGTGGACATGATAAAAGTAACCCTTCTACTTTTTCTTGTTTTGTCCCTCCTTGTGCTTATTTGGCTTGATTTCACCTTGATTTAATGTTGCAATGTGGCCCACACATTCACATTAGGTCTTGAATCTTTATTAATCATTAAGACTTTATCATGTCTTGTAACACATTAGGTCTTGAATCTTTATTAATCATTAAGACTTTATCATGTCTTGTGAAGTGTTGTAACACATTTTCACATTTTTCTAGACTCTTCTTATTATAATTCACCTACATACCCCATTTTTATCACTTTCCAAGTCTTATTTTAAAGTGTTGTAAATTCTTGTAACAAACTTTCACACTTTTCTAGACTTGTCATCAACAAATACACCTTGCTTATACTTTATTTCACCCCTTTATGCACTTATAGGCCTTACTTAAGTGTATTTTTTAATACAAACTTGACAAACATCATTTAAGGCAACTTAATTCCTGACACTCATTCACATGCCTTGAGTGGGATGCACAAAAATCAAAATAAACTCAAATTACTGGCTGTTTTTTATTCCTTAAGACCTAAGGTTGGCCTGTGATGTATTTTCAAGAAATTAGGGCATAAGTGTGTACAAATACATGATTTTATATTCATTTTCACCCCATTCATCCATTCACTCATTCATTCAAGTATTCATGCATTCATCATAGCATTTAAGCATTCTGACATTCAATCAAGCATTCAAGCATCTTGGAGTAGCATATCTTCATACTTCAACAACAAGGGTTTGGTGAGTTTATGACATTGCATGTTTTTGATAAAGGGAAAAATGGGTTTTACAGGACCAAAACCACCAAGTTTACAACAAAACAAAGAGGAAAAAAAGTCCAGAGAAAAACAGCCGAACAGAAGGAAAAAAACTAGAAAAAGCAACAACCAACCACAAAAGACCAGGAAGGTCAATCAAAAAACCATCGAACAAATCAAAAGACCAGCCAAACTAACTAACTCAGAGTCTTCAAAAATACTCTCTCAGCCCTCTAGTCCTGCATGTCCTGAACACCCTTCTTAAAAGTCTGGATCATCTACGGCATGGGAGGGGCCTTCTTTTTCAGATTCGCCCTGGTTCTCTTTGAAATTCCAATATCCTCTTCCTGGTTTTTATCCTTAACCTCTTCCAAATCAACCACCAAGGACCCCTATTGTGCTTTGTCCAGTTTCTCAGTCATATCGTTGATAATGATGGCATTATGTCTTGCCATCCTATTATTCTGATCACCTATTATCTTTACAGCGTTTTTCATTTTTTCCAAATCAAATTCAATTCTTTTGTCCTTGCCTGCATTGTCTTGGATTTCTTTACTGGCACTGTAATCTTTACGCTCTTCCTCCTTGCATAATGCAGTGACCTTAGCTCCCATTTTTTCCAATTTACTTTGAAAGGCCCAATTTTTTATTTTCACCTCATTGATTTCATGAAAAACCCATTTCAAGTTTATGAATTGGTCCACTACATTTTTCATAGCTGTACCCATGAAATCAACAGAGGGTTCCCTATCAAGATTAAAGTGGCTTTTAGCTAGGTCGAGGGCTCTAGGGAATCCCAATCTAACATCTTTTTTCGATGAAGGGACAACAGAAGGAGAATTAGTATTGGCACCAGAATCTTCAGAATCAGGAGAGTCTTCAGAATATGAAACAAGGTTTTTAACCAGAAGATTCTTTTCATCACCTTTGGGAATGAGAGAAGAACTTCTAGGCTTAGACGTAGTGCAGGCTTTAGAAAATTGCGGATTTTGGCTTTTCTTACCAGTTTGGACAGAGGGCGAACTCAGGATCTCTCTCATTGGGCTCAAGTTGGGCTCATTCTCTGAACAACTTGGTTCGGTATCATCCTCTTCAGACTCAGGGGGGACATCCACAATAGCAAGGGCAGACAAATTTTAAAAATGTTCAACAATTAACCTAATCAAACTAGTATGCAAAATAGGATATCTTTTTGGGTTTTTCTTGTGGTCTTCCAAACTCTTTCTTAAAGAACATAAAAGATAGTAGGGGAGAGAAACCCTGACCTTATAACGAAAATGGTTGAACATTCCTTATTTGTTCATCATTCCTTATTTGTTTATGTATGAACCTTAAATCTGCATTTAGTATGTGCAAGATCATGATGGGCCAAAAAGTGGCAATATGATGGGTATGTGGTTGGCGACTATTTTTTACCCAAAATTGATGAAATGAAAAGGGTTTTTAAAGGAGATTCTCATATTTCCATTGAACTAAATTATCCTTTACTTTGAATTTAATAAGTAATTATTATTCATTTTCTATTCAAATTACGACTAAAGTTTTGATTGATAGGCTAATTGAAAACATTTATAGCTTTCAAAAGCGATTATCACATTTTGAATCCAAAACATGCATCACATTCTATGCTTCACATGCTATAGGATTAAAAAAAAAAAATTGAATTTCATGAATTTTTGACCAAGTTAAGGTGATTGGACATCTGATTTTTATATTTTAAAAAGTTGTCATAAAAATTCATAATTAATTATTTACTTGGAAAAAATTACTAAAAATATGCATCACATGGGGCATGAGTCCTCTATTATATATAAAATATTATAAAAAATATTATCATTTTATTGTGTTAGGGGTGGTCAGACAGACACCAACTTATTTTCCAAATTTAAGTACCAACATTGAAATTTCAAATTTTCACCAAATAGATATATATTTTTTAAACAAACCTAGTAGTTTAGAAACTACATTCAATCTTCTAAAATCTCTTCTTACATATTTTTGAAATAATATAGATACCTTATTCAATTTTTAGGTCAAGTTTCCTAACTCGATTTTGCTAAATTTTTGCCACTTAAGACTATTTTTCCATGATGATCCTCCACATACCCATTTGCTCAAAACAAAAATCCCTTAGCATTGTTAGTGAACCAAAGCAAACAAAAGATTCGCTATAAGATTCATTTGAACACAAGAATAGTGGAAAAGATGCAAAAATCAAGCAAAACATAAGGAAACATTATTCTAGTGATCAAACCAGCATCTTATATGTGGATTGGTGCTTCTTCAATGTGGAAAGAAGCCCTTTCCCAATCCTTGCTAAGCTCCATGATGAAAATGATGTGAAAATGCTATGAAGATGATCAAGATGAAATCCTAACTTGAATGAGTTGTGGAGATGAAATGCTAAGATTGTGGAGGATTGAATCAATTGAGATGATCTCTATTTAAGGAATAGAATGATAGAAGAGTGCCAAACATGGAGGATGTGGGACTAAAAACCAACCAATGAAAAGATGCCACTTGTCATCATGTGAGAGGTTGAGGAATGAGCACATTTTGGTCAATGTACGAAAGAGGGGGAGATTCAAATTTGAATTTGAGAGTTAAATGCTAAGTTTGACCTTTGCAAGGGACATGTAAGAGCCATGTAAGAGCTCATAAATGCTTTGTTGGATGTACATGTCAACTTTTTTTTTTGAATTCAAATTTGAGGGAATATTCCTCAAAGATGCCATGTTGATGGAAAATGATGAATTAATAAATCAATAAATTGATTTATTTGTGCAAGTGGGAAAATCTAGAGGATGTGATGGGTGATTAGGATAGGTTAATCACGATTAGATTAACTTAGATGATGATTAGGGGTTTTTGACCCATTTGACTTAAATACTTGGATTTAAATTAAATCAAGGGGAGATGAAAGGTGATTTTAGATTTAATTAAATAAAGGTTTGATTTATTTAATCAAGGAGGGTGATGTTAGGACCAAATTAAATAAAGTTGATTTATTTAATTTAAATTGATGACTTTAGGAGATTGATCCAATAAACTTGATTTATTTGATGAATGGATGAATATGACCTAATCAAATGCATGATGTCAATTTCATGTGTCTACATTTTTCCCCTCTTTGAAGAAATGTACTTGCTACATTGGTTCAAAGAATAAACTTGCCACGATCAAAATTCAAAAAAATTCTGATTTTTTTCGGATGCCCCAGTGGAAAGAAGTACACTAGTACATTGCCCCCTCGAGAGATCGAGTTAAAAGATTCGATTTGAGGGTCGATATCATGATAAAGAAGTTCAAAATGGATGGTTATGATGATGATGCAAATGAGATGGTTTTAAGATGCTTAGGATAACCAATCTATATTATCTTAAACAACTTAAATGATGATGCAATGCATGCGAGATGGATGAGATGGATGATGTGATATGCTATGATTATGAAATTCTTAGACTAATAGATCTATGTTATGATGATGAACGTGCGTGTGAGATGATGTGCAAAATGTTGATGGTTTGTGGATGAAGGATGGATGCACTGGCGATGATGATGTTAGAGTGGAGAGAAGAAGAAGAAATGAGATGATGACAAGAGGATCCAACAAGTCCATGATCTGACGAGACTTTAGAGATGATGACGATGATAGATGATGATTTTCTTATCAAGGATTGGGATTTTAAAAGGGCTACTTACCTTATGTTTGATTACTGTAGATACGATGCATCAAGGTATAAAGAACTAGGATGGCATTGTACCTAGTGTGATGGAATTTAACCGACAAAATAGATAGAGATATTCTTGTTCAAACTTGACATACAAAACCTTGCTAGGACATACCTAACAAAGCAAGTATTCACCAAGTTATATTACAAGAATGTCCAACAAGCACAACAGAGAAAAGGATAATGATTGTTGCCCCATTCCTATCTCTCTAAATCCTTCATTGGATATCATCGAGAGGTCCTTGGAATGAGAGCAATAAGATAAATCAAAAGAAAAGATCAAGTATGCAAACAAGCCAATGTTCTTCATACCTTGAGCCAAAGGGATGTGTTTTGATAGGATAAGAATCCAAAGTGATATCCAAAATGATGCCCATTGTCAGAACGATATATCCTAGGACATGCATTGTATGGGATGATGATGGTTTGATAAGTTGATTGATAGGTTGTTGATATAAGGTTGATTGACATGTTTGAAAATGATCGAGAGTTTGATTTTGTGTTTAAAAGTTTGTTGCTTCGATTTTGATTTTGTGTTTGAAGTTTGCTTTTGTTGGTTGATGTGATTGTTTGTGTTTGTTTTTCCAAAGGATGAAGGTGATGATTAATTTATTCTGGATGATTGATTATCGTGGGTGAAGGAGAAACAAGACAGATGGATTTTTTCAAATATTTGGATGTTTTTGACATTTTTGGAATGTTTTGAGGCTATTTTTAGGTTTTTAGATTTTTCAAATGTTTAGATTTTTTATTTTTTTCAAATGTTTTTGGATTTTGATGTTTTGGGGGTTGATCAGAGATTAGCCTTACCTATGTTTAAGCTAGAGATGATGTAGTTCGGATTCCATGTTTTTGACGTTTTCTATTTTATGAGTGTTTTTGGATTTTTTTTTGATGTTTTGGATTTTTGCATGATTTTGACAATTTGGATATGGATGTGTGATGATATCAATTCTCTGTTTGGGATTTTGTTGAAAACCAAGCTAACGTTGATCGATCGGGTCGATGGATTGATGATGATGATAATATTGTTGAGGATACACAACAATGCAAGGATTGATTGATCAAGATTGATGGCGATAACATTGTTGAGGATGCACAATAATGCAAGGATTGATTGATCAAGATTGATGATGATAACATTGTTGAGGATGCACAACAATGCAAGGATAGTGTTAAGCAACACAGGGATTGAGATGTCAATTGGATTGATGATGATAACATTGTTGAGGATACACAACAATGCAAGGATAGTGTTAAGCAACACAAGGATATCCCGAGATGATGATTTTTTGATTGGATTTGATTGATCATGATTGATGAAGCTTGATTTTGGAACAAAAGTTGTTCAAATGATTTGATGTGACGTTTGAAGGGTGCGTTAGATGCGACTGATATTGATTGTTTGGATCGATGTTCGATTGAAGATAAAACTTGATAAGGAACATCTCCTCATCAAAATGTGCCATGGGTTAGTAATTTGGATTTTTGCTCACAAGTGGTGGACCAATTTTATTTCACATTTGCCAATGTTTGAATCACCATATAAGTTGGAGGATATAGATCAAGATTTATTCCCAAAGGAGGATGCAAATATTTTCCCCCAATGCCTAGCAATGTAAGGACTACAATGGGTGGATGCATGGATAGGTGTATGGATGGATGGATATGGTAAGCATGCAAAGGATGCCAAGGATTATTTTGTGATAAGATAAGGTGTTTGAATGGAGGAATGTTTTATTGGATAATGATTCATGTCTCATATAACGTTGGGATAGGATAGGAGCAATGAAAATGACCCATGTCAAGATGTTTATCGTAAGCAAGCCTAAAGTGTGCTCCAAACTTTCATCAAGATCAAGATAACTTGGATGATGGATGTAGATGGATGAAAATGGATTGGATAACTAGTTCATGAATGAATGGATTTATTATGGCTGAGATGGATGGAATAAGATGCTTTCACTTGAAGTGGCGCAGGTAGATGCTTGATTCTAATCATGATACCTTCCCAAAGCGCCACTGTAGTGGTTTTCCCTAGAGGAAATTTTTTATCTTTACTGTTTTCAATCCTTTTTCTAATTTTTTTTTGGATTTTCATATTTTTTGATATTTTTTGGTTTTTCTAAAAGATTCATGTTGAGCCACCTAGTGGTGTTGATGTAGATGCTTCTATCATAATGTGTCATCGATATCCTTCCTGAAAAAGTTGCTTTGCTAAGATAAGTGAACTTGAATGCAACTTTTGGGATTCTTGATTTGCTTTGTCGATACTAGAGTTAACTTTGTCTTTGTGTGCACATCACGATAGAGTGCCTTCAAAATCCTTATGATGAAGGGTTGTTGCCAATACATGGTCAATGTGAGAATTGGATATCATGCGTAGAGGCATGGATGGAGTGTGTTTAGGGATAAAAGATGGATTGGTTGACAATTTGGAACCTTTGACTCTCCAAATTTGGGAAGAGGAGCAATGATGGGTGGATACGGAAGTGTGCATGGAATTAGGACCAACTGCTTGATATACTTTGAACATCACTTGAAAAGCCTACTTTTTCTTTTGTGGACATCTTTGATGGATACTTTTCCCTTTTTTATTTTTCCCCATAGTTTCTTTGACTGATGGAGTTTGATAGGGATAATCTTTCTTTGTATTCTTTGGTATCCATTTGTATTTGATTTGTCTATTATGCTTCTCAAACTCTTTTTCTTTGATGATATTCTTCTTGCTTTGATTCAAATATTTATTTTGATGTTGGTCCCAATTCGTGGATGGGGTGATGGGTGGGTGAAGATTCATGATGTGGTTGGTTGTAGTATTGGAAATGGTTTCACTATAAAGATTCTTTGTGCTCCCTATGTTGATGCTTGCATTAGATAAAGTTGCTTCCAGTATTGTGGAAGTAGTACCTTTGTTCTTTGATTCTTCCTATTCTGAGATGTCTTGTTTGATAAGTGTTCTCTAATAGATAGCCACTGTAGATGACGTTAGTTCAATTTGCTACTCTGCTAACTCTGGAATATCCTATTCTATCTGACATGTTTCCTTAAGTGGATAATGTTGGATATCCTCATATATGATGTCCTCAATTTGAATTTGGGATATATCTGATCCTAATGTTGACAATTGAGTTTGACTGTAGGAATCAATAATCTACTCTTTTTGTGTAATAATATCAGGAGTAAAGGAATCCTATTCTGAATGAAGATCATGTATGTGTCCATCCGTAGAAAGCATCTCATGGGTAGATGGAGGAGTATGTGCTACATGGATATGATCATCTTGCATAGATAGGAGAGTGTCTATTAGATTATTGTATTATAATGGAGATACAAATTCTTGATCCTGAATAATTTTGGAGTTGCTTTCATCATGCTTTGGATCAATTTCTTGACATGGGTTATTTTCAAAGGATGGATTGCTTATAAAAGGTTCTTGGATGTTGTCATTAGGCATGGGAATTTCCTCAATATCCTCTTCATTTTTTAGTGAACTTGGATCAAATGTTGAGTTGAAGATTCCTTCAATATCGGCAATCATGAGGTCAAAGGATGTCAATTTGTCTTGGAAAGGACCATTACTAGACCTTGGTGAAAGACACTGATCGTGCTTTAGAATAAATTATTGAGATATGTCTTCTAACTTATTAGGTGATGTAGATACATTTTCAACATGATCATTGGTCAATGGATTGTTGATTATAGGATCAAATAATGTTAACACTCCTTGAAATGGATCACTAAAAGTGGCTCTTGATGTATGTTGATTTGATCTTTGGATGATGTAGAAATATCTTCCATGTTTTTGTTGATGGATAGGTCTTGATTATGTGATCATTGACTTGGATTGATACTTGGAGTTGTTAACATCTTGTTGGGATTTTGAACAACATTTTCCTGTTGGGCTTGGTATTGGGCTTTAGCTTGCACTTGTACTTGAGCCTGGGCTTGTAGTGTGGCTTAGGAAACATGAGTAGCTTATGCAACTTGTTGACCATCTAGTTGTGTAGCTTGTCGATTTTGGTTTTGTTGGTGTGCCTTCTGATAAGCAGCCTGCTGAGTGGCTTGAAATGTAATGCTATATTGGCTTGATGTATTTGGTTTGGGTTGTGGTGGTGGCAGACGTGGTTTTTTAATAGTGCTTGTTGTGGTGATAACGGGTGTTGTCGTATTGATGATTGGTATTTGAGTGGTGGATGATGTAATTAATGTTATTGGTCCTTGAGAGACCATGTTTTAAGATATTATGGGGGTGGTTGATGATATTGTGATTGCTTGTGCATTTGTTGTTTGTTGTTGCGATGTCGACGACAAGTTCTAAAAGTTTGGCATGATGTTTTGATTGATGTTTGGGATGTTGGTTTGATTGATACTTGGTAAAGGGGGAAGCCCTAAGTCAAGGAGTGGTGTGGATGATGGTGGAAATAGTGGTTTTGGAGTCGTGTTGGATGTAGTGACAAGTCGTTGAGATAAGTTTGGAGTGATCGTGAGGGTTTGAGATATGATGGGTGTGATAAGGGTGGTTGGAGTGATCGAGGTGATAGGAATGGTCAGAATAACTGAGGTGATAGATCCTTGGGAGACCATATTTTGATTTGTCAGGATTAATTTTTTCATTTGATTAGATACCATCTGTTGGTGTGATGTCGATGGTATATTCAAAGAATTTGATGTGATGGCTTGATTGGTGTTAGGTGGATTGATTTGGATGGAGTGATTGGTGCTAGGTAAAGGGGGAATCCCTAAACCAAGGAATGATGTTGATATGGGTAATGGTGGTGGAGATGTCTCTTGGCACAATGAATCAACTATTTTGGTAAGTGTAGCAATTTGATCTTGCCAAATTTGATCTTGATTTTTATATTTACTCCCTTGATATAGTTGATTATGTTTTTGTTCAAGCAGATTTGGGATGCATACTTGTGGTTTTTGCATGGGATCATGGACAAATTAATTTTGGACAATGTTCTGATTTGGGATGATGTTTAGATTTGGCATGATAGGTTGAAATTGAGCATTGTTGGTGTTGGGAATCACATTTCCATGATTTAGGTAACTTTGATTTTGCATGGTGTTTCCTTGACTTGGATCAATAAATGGAGTCGTTAACCTATTGTTTGGATATTGAACAATATTTGTATGATTTGCAAACATATCTACCCCAAAGTTTTCCAAGTGTGGATTTGAAATATTCATGTTTGGAAAACTTGTACTTGGCATGTTCATATTTAGGATGTATGGATTTGGTGGGATGACTTTGTTCGTTTGAAGGCTCATGCATTGATTATTCGGTTGATAGACTTGTAGGTTTGGACTTGGATTTAAATCTACCATAGGGAAAGGTGTTCCAAAATTTAGATCGGGCACACTCACATTTGTTGTGCCATTGAGGTTTGTAGCAGATAATGATCTCATGTATGGATTGTATAAATGTGAGTTTTGAAAATCAATTGGCATTGTAAGGTTTTGATAGTTTGGTTGACTTGATTCTCATGATGCTTATGGATCAGTTTATATTCCATGTTCCTCTTGTGTTTGACCTTGTTGTAAAGTGACCACTAAGTTAGGACCAATGATGAAGGATGAAAATGGGTGAATGATATGAGTGTTGAACGTTTAGGGACTTTGTATCAGTGCTAGACTTAGGGCTTGATTTTGATTGTTTGATTTGGATAATGAACTTGTAAACCCTAAGATGTTAGATGTTATCTTAGGATGAACTTGTTCAAAGGGGTGCTAATTTAACTAGAGGTATGAGAAAGGATGCATTCCCATACTCCTAACTAAACAAGGTGATTTTGATTTTGATGATTTACCCAAGTCTAGAATGATGTTTCCAAAGCTCTAAAGTTGTTTGGTGGGATGGGATGATAAATTTTTGAATGAATGAAGTGTTTGATTTGATCCTAATGAACCTAAGAAGGACTTGTTTACTAGACCAAGATAGTGAAGAACATGTTTTTCTCTAAGAGTAGTTTAAAACCAAAAGACCAATGTTTGCTCAAAAGATGATAAAAAGATAAAAAAAGCATATGTGTGAGGTTCAATTTGAGTTAATCTTGGTTAATGAATTGCTTTTACCAAAAACACACTTCTTGCTTAGTTTTCAAACTGATTTTCTATGTCTCAATTCCTTTTCATTCCACAAGGTCCATTATGTGAAAATCAAGGTTTCAAGAGCATAGTTTCCTATTGTCGACTTTGGAATGAACAAATCGAGATATAGGTCTTAGTGTTTAGAAGCCTTCTAGGGATAAGAACCCCTAGGGACAAGCAGTAACACATGGAATTTTCAAAGGTATTTGTTCCTTACAAAGGGTTTGAAATTCTGATGATTTGTTGAATGTTGGTTTCAATGTTTTAGAACCAAACACTGTGTTTTCAGACTAACTCTCAAGCAATATAACATCCTAGCTCAATTGGTATGTTTTTCTTGGTGGGATTTCCTCATTCCCTTTGTAGTAGAAGAGATGATTTTGCATGCAACCAAGGAAAAAGTATAAAGCTATGTTAAGAATGAAGTCTTAACTTCTATATTTTAACCAAGATCGGACATGGCAAGTAACTTCTTGGAATCTAAGTTCCAATGCACCACTTTGATAAACTCATTGGATGGAATGGTTGGTTACTACAAACAATGTTCTTAATGACAGGACATCAAGGACATGGCACCTTGCGAGTGCCTAGCAAGCCACTAAAGGCTTTAATCAATCCTACTAGGGGTGCTTATACTTTTTACAGTAGTACCCCATTCTGAAAGACAATGTATGGCTAAGGCCTACATACCATGAGGACTTGATAGTTTAGTCTTATCCATTTATATACCCTCCCAAATGAAAAACCGGTTGGAGTCACCTTCGAGTTCTCCTTTTGGATGTGTCTCTTAGGCAGGCCCCTCTAAAGGAAAACAACAATGAGCAAGCACATCCGTAGTTTGATTAACCTTCATTTGGAAACAAAGGGAGAACACACGTGATATACCTAACTCATACTCACAAGATTTGTTCAATTTTAGTTCCCAAAATGAAGTGTGGAGGCAATCTTTTATGCAACTTAATGTCATCAAAAATACTTTTGATTCTCAAGATTGACGTGAAGCGCGAGAGAAGTGCATACACCTTTTTATATGAGATTATTTTTCAAAAAAGATTACAAAGCATAAAAGGTACATGTTTTTTTTAAGCCCTAAAAAACAATATTTACTTCATTTTAAGCACCAAAGGAAATGTGATAATTTGCTTTGTTCAATTATTTAAATCCAAAAACCAACTTTAGTAAGTTTGTGTCCTAATGTTCATTTTAAGCCCTTTTTCATGAAAATGGAAGTGTTCTTTTTAGAATCCAAAAATATTTGAGTTGATCTAAAACAAAAAACTAAAGCGTAAATGGAAGCTCTTTAAAGCATTTAAAAATACTTTGTCAACTTCAATTTTGATGTTCAATTTTTGAGCTTGAGCAATTTCGCTTGTTTTTGCTTGATTCCCACACTTGAATCTAATGTCAACCTTCAAACAAAGTAAAATTGGAGATTTATGTCAAGGAATCAATGAAAGCATATATCCTTTAAAGAAAAAAAGTTATAGCACTAGAAATCAGATTTTAAGAAAGCTATAGGATCTCAAATGTTGGTCTATCACAAAAGTAGCTTTGCAACAACAACCAAAGTAATATCCATTTATAATACTATGTCACCTTTTCCAATTGAATATTCTATGAGTTTTCGGCTATTTAGAAAGATTTGGAAATGTAGCATAACCTCTTCATTCTTCAATATTGATGTAACTCATAGTTTACTCGAAGCTAAAAACATGGTACATATTAGAAAGCATACAACAAAATATCACATTTCGGTCATAAATACTTTGCATGTTTAGAAGAGATATGAAGATTCAATGCAATCAATCACAGATCTAAAAACACAGGCTGAAAGTTTTCTTCACAACCAACCAAAAGATACCACCATAAAAAAAAAAAACCTTACCCAACTTAATAAGCTGATGGAAATCTTAAAGGATCAGTAATTATCATGTTTTTCTTTAACATTTCCAAATCCATGAGTCCCTTAGAGAAAGGTTAATGATGAATAAACCTAAAAATAAGGTTAGAATGACATATCATATGAGATGACCAAAGTTATGTTTTTAGCTCACACAAAACATAGGATTCGCAGTTGGCGACAATTTAGAACCACCATGAGAGGGCGGGACTTTAAAAACCTTCTTGCATAGACTGCACAAAATAATCATAAACTAGCTATACTAATTTACAGAAACCACACTCTTAATTTCTGGCACAATAGTGCCTCACAAACTAACTTGTTTCCCCACAATTGTAGCAAGCCATATAGTCCTTTCAAGATATAGGATATGGGTGGGCTACTACGTTGGCATTCATTCAAGTGTTGCATTCAATTCATGCAAGGAGTACATGAAGACCAAAAAAACTTTGCATTAACTATGATGGAAAACAACGATGATCCAACCACGCAAATCATTGTCAATTTAAGTATGAACCAAATCTATCACATCAATAATAAATAGATCATGATTTTGGAGGGTACTCAGATCATGGAAGCAGTTCAAGAATGATTTGAACTCCAATTTTCATCTCCATTCCCTATATTTATGCCACACATATAGGCCTCCATCGAGCATTAAAGAAGGCATGGCGCAAATACCAATTCTAGATAGTGCCTCAGCTGATTGTGGGACCATGGTAATCAATGAAATAAAGAAACAAAAATAGTCTTGCTTTACTATAAGACAAAAGATAACATCGATATCTCATCTAGAAGAATTTTGGTTGGGCAACGAAGTCAAAATATGGTAGTTGGTTGATAAAAACATCTCCATATCACCAATCTCCTTCATTAAATGTCCCTTGGCCTGTAAGACAATTTTTTTTTAAGTAAATGAGATTAGTAGGTGTAAAAATCAAACGAAAATGCTTTAGAAACTTTCAAGGAAATGCAATCTGTGAAAGCATAGACAAGACACATGAAATATTTGATAGAATGCTTCAAAGAACTATAGTTTCATCAAATGCCTGAAGGGATAGTGCGGGCTCTTTTATGTTCTTTGCAAGGAAACAAATATGTCAAGGAACTAACTTGTGAATAATATGTATCGCCTACCCCTGGTTGTTGCCATCACAATCTAAATTAAAGCTATCATTCAAGATAATATGTCAGTTGTTTAAAGAGTTACCTGTAAGAGCATAGAAAAAGCATGTGAGTTTTTCATTAAAGTGCCTCAGAGAAAACGTGATTTCAAGAAATGTAGCGAATGTCAGGTTCTATTTATCGTAGGTGGAGGCAATTCTCACAAGCTAACCAAAAGGAGAACAAACCAGGCCCTCGCTAAACTGATAAGGAGATGTGATAAAATAAAGTGTACTGATCATTTATTATGGTCAAAATTTATTTGGGCATCGAATGAGATTTTCCTAAGTTTTGGTCTATTTGGGCATAAAGCAAAATGGGATTGGGATTGGGTGTTGACTAAGATTTTGGTCTATTTGGGCTTAAAGCATAAAGTAGAATGACTGACCCACTTTTAAGTCAACTGATTAAAGATAAAGGGTGGATGATAAATGCACACAGGAGGGGAAAAAATGGGTCTGAGAATAACAAAATACGCACTTCCTTGCTAAACCATAATGGTGATCTAGCCAAACGGTCAAATCAGGGAATCTCTAACTCCATCACAGTCTTTAACCTTGTTAACCTACGTCCCCATCACTATGTTAGCCAGGATGTGAGTGAGCATGAGGATAAATGATCAGGCACAGGGAAATTAGAAAGAGATTTCGCCTCAATGAATGACATGATTGCTTAAATGGTGTGACTATTTTTTTCTTTTTTTTGTTTTTGACAGGGTATGTGAATTACTTTATAGAGTGTATTGACAAAAAAATAATCTCAGAGAATGGCGTGATTGCAGGAAACTTGAATGAAGATTAGTCATAAAAAAAATAGAGTAATAATAATCCGTATGTATGAATGAGCCTATATTGAAGAAGGTAGAGTAATGACATTGCCATCAATTTACCTCAAGTAAATTCTAAAAGGGACTTATTTCTATCTTAGCCAGCAATTACTACATGACCAATCTTAGTATGAAATAAAAAATCCTTCTAACTAAGATGCAAAAAATCCAGATACACAAGAAATATGTTAGATGGTGAGATTTTCAAACAAGCATGAACTGCCCTCCTTCTAGCGCCATCTGCTTAAATCTGCATTTGCTAAAAAAAAAAGCACTTAGCATTGTTAGTGAACCAAAGCAAACAAAATATTCGCTATAAGATTCATTTGAACACAAGAATAGTGGAAAAGATGCAAAAATAAAACAAAACATAAGGAAACATTATTCTAGTGATCAAACCAGCATCTTATAGTGGATTGGTACTTCTTCAATGTGGAAAGAAGCCCTTTCCAAATCCTTGCTAAGCTCCATGATGAAAATTATGTGAAAATGCTATGAAGATGATCAAGATGAAATCCTAACTTGAATGAGTTGTGGAGATGAAATGCTAAGATTGTGGAGGATTGAATCAATGGAGATGATCTCTATTTAAGGAATAGAATGGTAGAAGAATGTCAAACATGGAGGATGTGGGACTAAAAACCAACCAATGAAAAGATGCCACTTGTCATCATGTGAGAGGTTGAGGAATGAGCACATTTTGGTCAATGTGCCAAAGAGGGGGAGATTCAAATTTGAATTTGAGATTTAAATGCTAAGTTTGACCTTTGCAAGGGACATGTAAGATCCATGTAAGAGCTCATAAATGCTTTGTTGGATGTACATGTCAACTTGTTGTTTTTTAATTCAAATTTGAGGGACTATTCCTCAAAGATGCCATGCTGATGGAAAATGATGAATTAATAAATCAATAAATTGATTTATTTGTGCAAGTGGGAAAAGCTAGAGGATGTGATGGGTGATTAGGATAGGTTAATCAAGATTAGATTAACTTAGATGATGACTAGGGGTTTTTGACCCATTTGACTTAAATACTTGAATTTAAATTAAATCAAGGGGAGATGAAAGGTGATTTTAGATTTAATTAAATAAAGGTTTGATTTATTTAATCAAGGAGGGTGATGTTAGGATCAAATTAAATAAAGTTGATTTATTTAATTTAAATCGATGACTTTAGGAGATTGATCCAATAAACTTGATTTATTTGATGAATGGATGAATATGACCTAATCAAATGCATGATGTCAATTTCACGTGTCTACAGTTTCATTTCAATATCAAGGGTTTGATTACCAAATTGGGGTTTGACCAAGGCAAACCCCTATACTCTAACCCTTAACCCTTTTTCCCCTCTTTGCATGTGTGTTTGAAGGTCTTGTAGATAGATTTGTCAAGGAGAAAGGTGGAAAAAATGTGTTGCAAAGTCATCAAATTCATCAAAGTCAACATAACCCTATTTGAAGCTTGGAGACCATTTTCTTGTTAGATTTTCTAGATTCAGATCCAACAAGCTGTCAGGTAGAAAAGTTTAGACCAGGACCTACAAAGTTGACCTTTGAATTTTTAGAAATTTTTAGGTGGACTAATTTTCCATCTATGGTGAATCTATCCCACTACTAGGTTGGAAAAAGTGTTTTCTGAAGATCTGTGTTCTCAGCATCTCAAAACTTGTTCTAGCAGAGTCTACCAGAATTAGGACTAATTCACCATGTATGGTGAATGAGTCCTAGTGGGTTTTAGCATTGATCTATGTAGCATTCCAGAACCTTTCAACATCGTATTTCAAGCTCTAGGTGCAACTCATTTAGTTTCACTAAGTTCTAGTCTGATTTGTCCATACTTTTAGTTCATGTTTGCATACAACACTGTGTTTTCAAACACTTTGCATTTCTTAGTTTTCATTCAATTAGCGATCTATTTTATCAGTTATTCGCATCTATTTCATATCATTTAGGCATATTGCATGGAAATTTTACATTAATCATTGAATTTTTACATTGTAATTTGACCCATCTTTCCCCTTTTAGTTGACAAACCCTAGAAGGGCTAGAAAGCATTCGGGTGCCAAAATCTTTGCTTACACTATTCATGTGCTTGTTTATATAGAAATAAACCCACACAAACCACCAATTGGTATTACATAAAACCAAGTGACTAATACCATTAAATTACAAAACCATTAACCCCTACATTTGCTTTTTGGTACTAATTTTTCCCAATATTAAATATTTTTTCAATGTGCAACCCCCTATTAAATATTTATCACAATGTTTCTAAAAACACATAAAGCAGCCCCAAAAATGCTAATCCATGTGATGCATGAATCCCTAGATCCCCTAGGTGCACCACATATAATAACATATTGCATTATAAAATTATGCAAGGTGGACAACACACCTTTTTCTAACAAAAAATAATTTTTAATTTCTTTTATTCATTTTTGTGTGGTTATGTGGGGATTAAATTAATTAAATCATGTGGAAAGGGGAAATGAATTAAGAATTAGGACTTATTAAATTGATTTAGGATTTAGGGAAAATGGATTAGGATTTAGGGAAAAATGGATAATTATGATAAACGATAGAATTATGACAGTATATTTTTAGATTTCTACATTTTTTCCCTCTTTGAGATGATATTCTAATTAAAAGAAGCAATTTTGTTTCAAAGAAGAATAAAAATATAGGTGTGGAATGAGATGGAAAAAAGGATGAGGATGGGGCTTGCAAAATTGAGGATAGGTGGGTATGTAGGACATGAGTAGGCTCTTGAAATGGATGGAAAGGAAGGATGATAAAAGAAGATTAGATATAAATGAGGAATGGAAGGGTAGTCATATTGAATTGGTGTGAGAAACTTGATGTTTGATATAGTAGTTCTAATATTATGCACCATGATATAAGGACCATGGTGATGATGTGTCAAATGCATAAAACACAGATCACATGCAAACATATACTTATAACACCATGATATGGGTAAGTGCAAAAAGATGGTGAGCCAAAAAGTGGTCAAATTACTTTTTCATCCTGAAATAGTGAAAATTTGAGTACATTATTGAAGACACGTAAAATATATTGATTGATCTAGTACACTTGATCCTGATTAACTAACATCACTTCATCCTGAATGACCTCTTCAGCTTATCATCACTATTCATCCCTTAATTAAATAAATAATCATTTATCTAATTATTTCATCATCTCCTGTTAATTAAATAAATCAATTTTATTTAATTAATTTTGTAATCCCCCTTTTAATTAAATAATCCATTTTATTTAATTAAATCTCTAAAGTCATTCTATTAAATTAAATCAATCTTTATTTAATTTAATCCAACATCATCCCTCTTTTGTTAAATAAATCAAAATATTTATTTAATTAAATCTAAATCATTATTCCTCTCTTTTTTATTTAAATTAATCCAAAAATCTAAGTCAAAAGTCAAAATCATGTAATCAACTATTAAATTAATCAAATCTTGATTAATTTAATCCTAATCATTCCAATCCTCTAGATTTTGCAACTTGCACAATTAAATCATTTAGTTGATTTAATAATTCCATATTTTCACATCAAATTGGCACCAATTCCCTCAAGAGATTAAGAGTTTGCTTTGCTTTAGAATAGGATTTGATATGTTTTAAGTTTTGTTGTGTTCTTCATTTCATTTCCTCTCTCTCTTGCAATTGAAATGAATTTCTTGAGGAATCATGTTACTAACCTTGCATTTGATTTAATATATTGATTGTTTCTTGTGTATGTGCAGATTTGAAATCATGCTTCACACAGTTATAGTAAAACGTGCTCGCGTTATGGGTTGGTACTGACCAAGCCTAGGCGCGATCATTACCAAGCCATAATGAGAACGTGTTATAATGGGAGTGCATTATAACACACTCGTGTTATGGTTTAAATTTCAAAACATGCACGTATTTTGAATTCAAAAAATGTGCATTTTTTAAAATTAAAAAAAAAAAAGATTCCAAAATGTGAGTGTGTTATAACGTGCTCGCATTTTGGTCTACATTGAAATTTTCTTTCTTCTCTTTTTCTTGTCTCTTTCTTCTTGTTATCTTTTAGGAAAGTATAAGTTGACATTTACATATGGACATTTACTTTTTTATACTTTAAGTTATATTTTATGTATATAGTTTTAGGATGTTTGAGAGTGGTTTCAAATCTCTAGCAGTTATAATTCAAATTCTATTTTTTGAAAGATCTTACAATTTTTTAGACTTAGCCAAATTTCAATAATCAACATGTCAAATATCAGTAATTCAGAGGTCAAATTTCAGTAATCAACAAGTTGTATCATCTTTCTCTCACTCTATCTCACTCATTGTTTATCCCTTATGCTCTAGACATCTCTCACACACACTCTCCTTCCCTCTATACTTCCATATATCTCAACTATCTCTATCTCTCCCTCCATCCCTCCCTCCTTACCTCTCCAATTTTCTCTATCTCCCCCTTTCTCTATCTTCCCCCTTTCTCTCTTCCTTCCTCCCACCCACCTTCTCTCTCTCTCTCTCTTCCTTCATCCCACCCACCTTCCCTCTCTACTTCTCTCTATCTAACCTATCCCTCTTTGCCTATCTCTCACCCTCCCTCCTCTCTCTCTCTCAATATCTCCTCCTTCCTCCTTCCCCACCTCTCTCTCATTATCTCTATCACACTTCTCCCTCTCCCTTTGTCCCTCCCTCCTTCCCTTTCCCCAAGAGATCCATAACGAATTCATACCCCCATGACTATGATAAGGACAAAAATGCACACTCACAAGGGCTAGTGAAGCTAGTTGTTCACTAGGTGAGCCCCAAGAAATGATATCAAAGTCATAGCTCCATGACTTTAATAAGGTACAAAAATGCATGTAACAAGAAAGAGGGATGTTCAAAGGGATTTTTCTTAGTTCATGTGAGGTCTTAATCTTAGGGGACATTTTTCCTAATGTATCTAAGAGAGGACCAACCAAAGGATAAAAGATTCGCAACTTAGGGAATGCAATGTGTCACATCACCACTAAGAGGAATGTAATATGATAAGATAGATCGAGCTCTTGAAGGACATTACTCCCAATGTCACCACAAAGAGAAAACAACATCGCATGAAGTAAGAAAACCACATCAAGGAACATGGAAAAAAATGCAAATGAAATAATGCCAATGTATGGCACCCCAACTTTAAATAAATTGCTAAGCACCATGTTGAGAGAAATTACTTTAAAGTAGCCAAACATGAAAAAATAAAAGAGGGTTTCCCCCCAGAACACATATGGGATCTATGGATTTAGGGTCAGTATTTTTCTTTGCTACAATGATATTAGAGAGCTAGGAACCATCATAATTCCCCAAATACACATAGAACTAGAAGAATGACACAAAGAGAGAGAAAACAAATAAAAACCTTTTGGATCAACATTGAAGAAACATGAATGTCTCAACATCTTGTGTCATCCCCAAAAGGAAAACACAAGAAAAAATTGAAAGGAAAAGAAAAGATGAGGAAAAATATTTTTGGTCAGCATGGAAGAGACACAAGGTGTCTCGATGCCTTACATCATCCCCAAAAGGGAAACACAAGACAAAAATGAAAGGAAAAAAAAAGATGAGGAAAAATATTTTGGGTCAACATGGAAGAGACATAGGGTGTCTCGACATCTTGTGTCATCCCCAGAAGGAATACACAAGACAAAAATGAAAGAAAAAGAAAAGATGAGGAAAAATATTTTGGGTCAACATGGAAGAGACATAGGGTGTCTCGACACCTCGTGTCATCCCCAAAAGGAAAACACAAGACAAATATGAAATGAAAAGAAAAGATGAAGATCAATGAAAAGGAAAATAATCTTATGACATATAGAAGAATGTAGGTACAAATAGAGGAATGCACATAGAGGGAAAACATTAAACAATACGAGGGGTCACATTACACACATGCAATTAACCCAAAAAGAAAGAAAAAATACTAGTAAAGCACATGCGAGTCAACCATCCAACAAGTCATCTGCATCCTAGTCTTGTTCAGTATATGTGGAATGAAAATCACTAGCAAGAGGGATCATGTCAAGTGTTGAACTAGGAGAATCACCAGGTTCAACACATGGTGAATCACTCGATTTAGGAGGATCATCATGGTTGTTATCGTCTAAGCCATAGAAGAGGAAAATAAAAAATTCAACTCATTATGCACTTCCTCATCAATTTTAGTAGTTTCTTCATTGTCATCCAAGTTAATCACAATAGAAAGACAAATGATAATATCCATAGAAGATGTTGGGTAAAACCAAGAAGTTGGGTAAACAGAGAGATGAAGTTTCGGCTAAAACAAAAAATTTCCCATGAAATGCATACACATTTTGAAAAAAAGTATATGCATTAAAAATTAGGTACTCAAGCCTAAATCTAAATGTGTATGCATTATGAAATGCATAAGCATTCATAACGTGTACACATTTTGAAACACGTACATGTTTCTTAAAGGTTTTTTTTTAAAAAAAATTAGCAATTGTGTTTTCATTTTCACTCATAGTTTTAGTCGTGCCAAAGAAGAGGAGATGAGATCACATACACATTCTGAAGGGCCTGATTGAAGAAAATTTTCACTGCCACCTCCTCCCATCGACACAACCAACCTCAGCGACCTCTAGGTTGGTTGAATTCTGCCTTTTTTTGCTTTATATCTTGTATTTTTCTTTTGTAATTGGTATTTAGTTTTTGTTTAATATTTTATAGTTTTTAAATTTCATTTAAAAAACAAAAAAAAATCAATGAAACAAGGAACATTAAATTGTAAATCAAAAACCATAAAAACTAAACCTAAATTGGACACATTTAACTTAGAAATCAAAACCGTAGAAATCTTAGGTTCCAAAAAACACAGGTGTCTAAAAAATAATTTACCCAAGTTAGTCCTTGGACCTAAACCATAAAATGAAAACCTAAAACACTAATAGTTCAGAGAATTTTAGAAGTATCCAGGCAATGTTACCAAGATTCGAGGTAGTTTTCATTGAGATTACAATTGAGATTGAAGCTACAAATAATTCACATTAGGATTTTTCAGTTATTGTTGCACTTCAATGACCAATTTATTAAACATCCTTATCACATTGTGTAGTGTCATAAATTAGGGCTCCTTGGAGATTTCTTACATTTTTCATTTGACATAGATATGTTTTCATGTCATTAAATCTCTAAATCTAAACCCTAAACCCTAAAGCATTCATTTTGTCGTAGGACCTTAAAATGAAATATGGTTGCCTTAGGAAACTCCACCAAAGTTTATTAGCTTAAGCCATGGACCATTTTTTCCTAGGACCTTACTGGAAATAGATCCCCTTAAGCCATTCTATGACCCTAAATCATAAAACGATGTCTTAAGGGGTCCTAATATGACATTTCTTAAGGGGATCAAAGAAGTTCTCAAAATTTGGTGAATAGAGCTCAAGCTCATCCTTGCTTATTTTGTACATTGCAATTAGGTCACTAGCATATATCTATGTGTCCCTTTGAATGTATTCTATTAATTTTTCATTCTTATCTTTAGTATTCTTTGAAAACAATGAATGAGATTATAAATTAATGTTACTGTTAAACTTATAATTTCTTCTTAACTACTTTGTCCCACTATAGAGAACTTGTGTCTCTTATCATGAAATCTGAAAATTTAGATAAATCAGTTTATGTCCTTGGATTTAATTAAATTCTATGTCATACTTGATTAATACATGTATTCACAATCGATATACCTTAGCTCTATAGATATATTCTTGTTGGGAAACAAGAGCTATCTCAATCAACTGTTCCACAAGAAAATGTTGCTCACTAACTTGCACGTCCATTATTCCAAGGGCCACCCAAATTTCACCCTAAATTCCCTAAACCCTAAACCGTGAATTCTAAAATATAATCCATAAACCCTAAAGCATTTATTTTTTCATAGGACCTTACAATGAAATTTGGTTGCCTTAGGCAACTCCACCAAATTTTATTCCCTTAAGCCATGGACCATTTTTTCCTAGGACCTTACTAGACACAGATCCCCTTAAGCCATCCTATCACCCTAAATCATAAAAAGATGTCTTAAGGGGTCCTAATATGACATTTCTTAAGGGGATCAAAGAAGTTCTCAAAATTTGGTGAATAGAGCTCAAGCTCATCTTTGTTTATTTTTTATATTGCAATTATGTCACTAGCATATATTTATGTGTCCCTTTGAATGTATTCTATTAATTTTTCATTCTTATCTTTAGTATTCTTTGAAAACAATGAATGATATTATAAATTAATGTTAGTTTTAAACTTATAATTTCTTCTTAACTACTTTGTCCCACTATAGAGAATTTGTATCTCTTATCATGAAATTTAAAAATTTAGATAAACCAATTTATGTCCTCGAATTTAATTAAATTCTATGTCATACTTGATTAATAAATGTATTCACAATCGATATACCTTAGCTCTATAGATATACTCTTGCTGGAAAACAGGAGCTATCTCAATCAACTATTCCACAAGAAAATGTTGCTCACTAACTTCCATGTCCATTATTCCAAGGGCCACCTAAACTTCACCCTAAGTTCCCTAAACCCAGAACCCTGAACTCTAAAATCTAAACCCTAAACCCTAAAGCATTAATTTTGTCATAGGACCTTAAAATAAAAGTTGGTTGCCTTAGGCAACTCCACCAAATTTGATTCCCTAAAGTCATGGACCATTTTTGCCTAGGACCTTACTGCACATAGATCCCCTTAAGCCATCCTATCACCCTAAATTGTAAATCAATGTCTTAAGGGGTCCTAATATGACATTTCTTAATGAGATCAAAGAAGTTCTAAAAATTTGGTGGATAGAGATCAAGCTCATATTAGTTTATTTTGTACATTGCAATTAGGTCACTAGCATATATTTATTTGTCCCTTTTTATGTCTTATATTAATTTTTCAGTCTTATCTCTAGTATTCTTTGAAAACAATGAATGAGATTATAAATTTTAATGTTAGTGTTAAGCTTATAATTTCTTCTTAACTACTTTGTCTCACTATAGATAACTTGTGTACTTATCATGAAATTTGAAAATTTAGATATATAAATTTATGTCATTAGATTTTTAAATTAAATTATGTCATACTTGATTAATACATGTATTATTGTTTTATATGCCTTAGCTCTATAGATATACTCTTGTTGGGAAACAACCACACCTATGAGTAAACATCCCCTTGCCCCAAAAGATAAAGCTCTAGACCCATAAAAACTTAGAAGAATAAATTACTTATTGATGAATTAGTTAATTAATGATAGGCTTGATATTTATGAGCTGCATTGAGCACCCTTATCTCACAATAATCCTAATATAAATAGAATCTAGTATAATTTTTACTTGAATTAAACTACATGGTTTTGATCATTTACCCATTTTGACACTCATTCTTGAGTTGTTCATAACCTAAATTAGCTTGGGGACCTTTCATTCTCTTTTCCCACCTTTATATATGTAATAGAAGACACTCTAAACAACCCCTAACCTCCTATTTTAACACCCAATTTGAGACATCAAAGTTATATGTCTACATGTGTCTTATTTTATATTCTTTATTCCTTTACCTTAATCTTAAGTCTTTACCTTGATGGTGATTTATTTAAATAAATCTTGAGTCTTTAAATTAATCCATGTGGTTTTATTTATTTTTAAATAAATCAATTAATGTATACATCGTCAAATTTGGCTACAGTTTAATTATCAAGTGATATCTAGCTAAAAATAAGTTTATGGGGCATTCTTTTAGGGGATTCACTTAATAAACCAATGACATAGTGCATGCATTTGAATAGGGTTCTAATAAAACCCCCTAATTTCATTTCTACCCTTCATATTAACAACCACGCACTGGACTCAATTTAATGTGTGTACATGCTATGGATTTTTAATGTTATGGATTTTTTAATGTTATAAATCGAATGGTCTTTAAGTGAAATGTATTTTGAATTTTTGCATGTTCAATGTGATTTTTAAATAACTTTCAAATTATGTGCATTATTTAATTAGTTGGTTGACATATATTTTTTAATTGTTTAACATGCAGTTGCCATTTAATTTCTCACATGGATCCAAAATTTAATATAGAGGATTTTATGCCCGATCCACAAATTCCTATAGATCCCATACATCCAGATCCACCACCATAACAAAACCCCACACCTCGAGACTCTTCACCGCCTAACCCCCCACCCCCTGTAGTAGATCAGGATCAATTAAGAGAGAGCATCCGAGAAAACTTTATTGTGATTCAAGGAAATATAGATCTGATAAAAAATGAACCTAGATTCTCTCCCCATCTCACATGGTTTGCATCTACGATGCAAACTATTGTCGATTATGTTTGATGTATTGGTGCGGACCTAGATAGGTTCCATCAATGGAGAGAAGAGAGGATACAATTCTATGTAGATGGATTGTCCTATAAAGAAATCAATGACCTTAAAATTACCAAACAAGCCATGTGCCAATATTTTATTAACCCCCAAACAAACCAACCAATTCCACCCACCAAAAAATTAATTTCAATTTTATGGTGCAGGCACCCACAAATAGTTGCACATTTTTGGGATAGATGGTGGATGGTGTTTGATAATCCACCACATGGCAAGTGTGAGGTGCCCCTATACTTTTTGAGAAAGTTATGGGCTATGTTTGAGTTGGGTAAAAACCCCAACTATTTTGATATGAGGTCATTTTAGGGAGTTGGGCATGGCATGCCCCAACATAGATTAGGAGCATGTGTCGATCCTCAATGACATGCTCTAATTGCTCCTATTATTCATCCTTTGTCTCTTGGTGTTCCTGCTACATTTCAAAAGCAGACCATGTTATCGACATTAGGAGCATTGAGTTCACTTTCAGAACATCTCACTCATCAAACTACACATGCAACAACTAAAGTCGTCAATAGAGAGCATTGAGGCTAAGGCTATAGGAATACTCAAGCATCCACTTCAGGTGACCCACATGCATATGGGACTGATTCATACATGAATTTACTATATTCTAAGGATCATCCTACATAGGTATGTTCATCTTTTGAACTTAAATTTAATTCAAGTTTGAAATGTGAAAAATTCATGTAAATAATAACATCAAATTATATATATAATACAATATTAATTCAATAAGTGTTTGGTGTAGATGCATGACCACACGGTGCCTGATCATCATGTCTATATGTCGAGTGTTATAGATTTAGGCTCACCTTTTGGATAGGTACTTGAACCAGTATATATTGAATAATTTGTGTGGATATATCTAATTTAATTTGAATTTGTACACATGTGTGAATTGATATATTATATCTAGATGTTGGGAGGTCATACGATACCTAGTATTGACCAACTACAAGTTGTGGTGAGTGCTCTTTCGACATCATCAGCTCAAGGGTGTGCTTTCAAAAGTTTGTTAAGTTTAAATTAAATACACATCATAGATCTAATTTAATTTGTTCATTTACATACACATGTTTTAATTTGATTTATATAAATTGTTGTACATCTATATGTAGGGATTTCATGAGATTCCCATTGTAGGTGCACCTGAGACATCATCAGCATTTATGCATGGGCAATCTTAGGTGTGTGATCATGAGGTCATATCATTCGAGGTTGTAAACTTTACTAAATCTTCTATAGAATTTTTACGGATCTTTTAAATATATATATTGTGAGCATGCTTTTAAAATCTGCAAACACTAACTTCAAACAAGGGTTAGCACCTACAAATCTCTCAAGAACACTCCTATGAAATACCTTGCAAATGCTTCAAAAATGCAACAAAGGATGAAAGAAAACTAAAAGCATTATGAAAGCAACCACAAGTTACCTATTCCATAGTGGATTGGTGTCACATGTGCTAGTGACCCTTTCCCAACCCTTGCTAAGAAGCCCAAATGATGAAATGAAAATGGAGATGAAGAGCAAGATGAGTTCTCAAACCAAGAGAGTAACCTTGCATAAAAGTTGTGGATGGATGAATGAGGATTAAGGCCTTCTTTTATAGATTTTCTTGATGAGAGATTGGCCAAGAGGGTGAATGTGGGACTAAAGATCCACCAATGAGGAGAGGCCACTTGTCAAGTGATGATAGGCCAATGGATGTGCAAGATTTGGGAAGTGTGCCCATGAGAGGGAGAATTTGAATTCAAATTTTGCAAAAAATTTAGAGAGGGGGACAAGAAAAAGAGCAATAAATGCAATATTGGAGGGACAAATCAACTTGTCATGATTTTCAAACTTGAGGGCTATGTTGAGTGAAAATGAGAGTTTTAATAAATCAATAAATTGATTTATTTGTGCAAGTGACTAAATCTAGAGAATGCAAGTGGTGGGTTAGGTTAGGCTAATTAGGATTAGGTTAGATTAATGGTGATTAGGTGAGTTTGACTTTTAGGACTTTGATATTTGATTTATTTGAATTAGAAAATGATGGAATATGATTTTGGATTTGATTTAAATGGATGTTTGATTTATTAAAAGGTTGATGATAATGTTTACTTGATTTTAAATAAATGACCTTAGGAGATGAGATTACCTGATGAATGGATGAAGATGATGAATGGACCTAATGTGAAATCTAGTTTAGTTAATGAATTAACCTGATCAAATGCACAATGTTAATTTTGCATGTCTGCATTTTGCCCCTCTTTGAAGCAATGTACTTGTTGCGTTGGTTCAAAGAATAAACTTGCCGCGATCAAAATAAAAGATTTCTAATTTTTCGGATGCCCCAGTGGAAAGTACACTGGTACATTGTTGCCCCCTCAAGAGATCGAGCGAAAAGATTCGATTTGAGGGTCGATCTCGCGATAAATAGGTTCAAAATGGATGGTTATGGATGATGATGCAAATGGGATGATTTTAAGATGCTTAGAATAACAAATCTATATTATCGTAAACAACTTAAATGATGATATGATGTGATGATGGATGATGTGATAATGCCTATATGATCATATATTAGATGTATGATTTATGCAGATGCTTAGACTAATAGATCTATATTATGAAGATGATGCAAATGCAATGCATGTGAAATGATTGATGTTTCCTATTATGTATGATATGAATGATATGTGGAATGTTGATAGTTTTCTTGATGCAGGATGGATGCATAATGGATGCATTGGCGATGATGATTAACTATTCATGCTATGATGTTAGTGTGGAAAAGAAGAAATTAGATGATGACAAGAGGATTCAGCAAGTCGATTATTTGACGAGACTTTATTAGAGATAATGATAGATGATAGATGATGATGATGAGAAATGATGATGAGAAATGAATGATTTGCTTATCAAGGATTGGGATTTTCAAAAGGTCACTTACTTTATGTTTGATAACACGCCTAAGCACGATGCATCAAAGTATAAAGGACTAGGAGGGTGTTGTACTTAGTGTGATGGACTTTGACTCGACAAATAGATAGGAGTATTCTTGTTCACACCTGACATACGGAAACCTTGCTAGGATGCACTTTAGAAGTTTCAAACATCTCGGACCAAAACACGAAAAGGTATAACCAATCAATGCAATAGTCAACAAGCTGTCCAAAACATCCTCTATACATGTCTAACAAAGAAAGTATTCACCAAGTTATTTTACAAAAATGTTCAACAAGCATAGTAGACAAAAGGATAATGATCATTGCCCCATTCCTATCTCTCTAAATCCTTCATTCAGATATCATCGAGAGGTCCTTGGACTGAGCGCAATAAGATAAGTCAAAAGAAAAAGATAAAGCACATAAACAAGTTGATGTTTTTCAATACCGCTAACCAAAGGGAATGTGTTTTTAAGGATAAGAACCGAAACTTATTGCCAAAAGATAATGCCCATTGTAGGAAGGATACATCCTAGGACATGTTAGTGGGTGGCGGCACATCATTTCATTTATCCAAAGTATTCTTTATGATAAATAATGCCCCTTGTAGGAAGGATTCATCCTAGGACATGATGTTATCAGATGATTGATATGGGACTGTTTGGATGATGGACTATCGACACAAAGGACTTGACCAACTTGTTTACTAGACTTGAGACTTGACCCTTTTGTTTTACTTTTAACTGCTAGACTTGTTTCTAATTGTTTCAAAATGGGATGATTAGTTTATTATGAATGGTGTTTATTGTAGGTGCAAGCAGTTGAGATGGATTTTTTCAAATGTTTTTGATGTTTTGCAATGTTTTGAGGTTGTTTTTGGTATTTTTTGAGGGTTTTACAAATGTTTTGATTTTTCAAATTTTCAATGTTTTCTAAGATTTTGACCAAGAGACTAACCTCAAGACCTATCCTAGATCAAAAATCAGGATCAGCCTTGCCTACGTTATATAACGCAGAGACCATGTAGTTTGGCCACGATTTGACCGATTTACAAATGATGATATACATGATAAGATGTCAGTTTATTATGATAGGACTCACGATAGGACTGACCTAAATGTCGGGGATGATCAAAGATCAACCTTGCCTACGTTCAAGCTTAGAGATGATGTAGTTCTACAAGACAACCTTGTTTTTGGTTTTTTTTTATGAATTTTTGACCTATTTTTGGATTTTGATATATTTTGAATTTTTTTTGGATTTTGGTATGTTTTGAATGTTTTTTGGATTTTCTAATTATCTGATGTTTTTGGATTTTTAATTTTCTGATGTTTTTGGATTTTCTAATTTTGAGGACTTTAAGACCATACACGAATTTGATCCAATGAGAACGCGCCCCCAGCATGATGCAATAGACTACCCCGATAAAGGCAGGACAAACTGACCTTGAGGATGGGCTGAGTAGTACTACGAGGGATCATGATATGAACATAGGACCAAGCTATGGTGTAAATGCAAGTGGATGAGTGATGGATGGAGATATGGATGTGATGGATGATGAAAGTGAAATGGAGGGATGATGCAAATAAAGCCATAAAGATCCTGGTGGATGGACAATGCTTATTTATGCAAGGTGCTTATTTGCCAGGTTTTCACCAAGGTACTTGCCCAAAGTGCCACCAAAGTGGTTTTCACTAGAGGACGATTTTTTTTTTATTTTATTTTTTTTATCCTTTCTCTAATTTTTTTGGATTTATTTATTTATTTTATTTTTTTTGTTGTTACCAAGATGCCTGTTTGCCAGGTTTTCGCTGAAGTAACCATTTTTTCAGGGCTTTTTCTGATTTTTTGGATTTTTGGTTTTATACCTAGAAGAATTAGGCATAAATTTTTTTGAGATGGGAACTATTCATGGGCTCTTGCAGAGGTTCCTCTTCGGGTGTTGATAGTTGATATGCCCCTGATTTGTAACTTGCTGTTATGACAAATGGTCCTAACCAATTAGGTTCAAACTTTCCTTTGCTGTTGGGATTCAGGACATTCTTTTGATTTTCTTTTAAGACCAATCCTCCGACTTGGAAAGTCCTGCTTCTGATCGTCTTGTTGTAGCTTTGTTTGATTCTATTTTGATAGACTTGTAGTTGATTCAAAGCATTTATGCATCTCTCATCCAGTAGCTCCAACTCGTTTAATCTTGACACCCGATAGTCCTCATCAGTGATGAGATTTTGCAATGATATTGTAAGGGATGGGAGCTCGATCTTAATGGGGAGTACGACTTCTGATCCGTAGACCAAGGAGAAAGGGGTGGCGCTAGTGGGTGTGTGGATGCTAGTTCAATAAGCCCAGAGGGCAGGATTAAGCTGCCAATGCCAGTCACAACCTGCGTCATTGACTGTTTTCTTGAGGATTTTGAGGATGGTTTTGTTCATGGCGTCTGCTTGGCCATTGCCTTGGGGATAGTACAGGGTGGAGAAGCAATGTTAGATTTTGAATTTCTCGCACAAGTCACAGACATCCTGATTCTTGAATGGTGTCCCATTATCTGAGATAATGGCTTGTGGAACACCATAGCGACATATGAGATAGTTTAGGATGAACTTTGAGATCTGCTTTCTAGTGATATATGTCATGGGTATGGCTTCCACCCACTTTGTGAAGTACTTAGTTGCAATTATAATGAATTTGTGGCCTTTAGACGAGGTGGGTGAGATTTTCCCAATGAGATTGAGTCCCTACTGCGAAAAGGGCCATGGTGTGATAATCGGGTGAAGCTCTTGAGCTGGAGCATGGATGAGGTCCCCATGTTCCTGACATTGTAAACACCTTTTAGCATGATCATGTGCTTCTTGCTCCATTATGGGCCAGTAATACTCCAGCCTCAGCAGTTTATTGGCTATGTTTATTCTACTCGAGTGTTAGCCATAGATACCATTATGAACCTCGGTTAGAGTTGTTAATGCCTCCTCAGCATTTAGACAGCACAATAAAGTACCCACTATGCTTCTACGGTATAAGGTATCACCTAGGATGACAAATCTGGATACCTTTTTGATAAAGGTTCATTTTAGGCTTGATGGTAGGTCAGCAGGTATGACTCCTATGCGAAGATATGTGTAGATGTCGTGATACCAAGGATCGCTAGGACCAATGATTTGACACACATATTTTGATTCTGGTACCTCGAATGTGGGAACGAGAAGCTGCTCAACCAAAAATTCATATTTCGGCACGTTGTGAGGGATGTCTACTAGAGACCCAATTATAGCCATGGCATCAGCTGCTCTGTTGTTGGTTCTTGGAATTTGCTCGAATGTTATGTGAATGAAGGATTCCTTTAGAGTCTCCACCAATTTCTTGTATGGAGTTAGCTTATCATCCTTGGTCTAATATTCGTTATTGACTTGATTTATGATCAATTGTGAGTCGTCGTAGACCTTGAGAGCTATGATATTCCATTGCACTGTTATCCTGAGACCTATAGTCAAAGCCTCATATTTTGCAATGTTGTTAGTGCAAGGAAATGCCAGTTTGTATGACTTTGGTATGCAATCCCCTTGTGGAGTGATGAAGAAGACACCAGCTCCTGATCCATGTTGTGTGTATGAACCATCGAAGTATAGTTTCTAGTGGTCCACTACGTTGAGGTTAAAGATGGATTCGTCTAGAAATTCAGATACAAGAGGATTCTCAGAGTACATAGGTGCCTCTGCTAGTTGATCCGCAATGACTTGTCCCTTGATAGCTTTCCTCTCTACATACTCGATGTCATATTCTGATAATATCATTACCCACTTTTCCATTCTACCCGTGAGCATTTCCTTGGATAGGAGATACTTGAGGGTGTCAATTTTCGCAATGAGCTTTATCTTGTGTGCCAGCATGTAATGTCTAAATTTTTGGGATGCAAACACTGTTGTGAGGCAAGCTTTCTTGATGAAGGAGTAATTTAGCTCATAACCGACCATTGTTCTACTAATATAGTAGATGGCCCTCTCTGTTCCATTTTCATCATGTTAAACAAGAAGAGCTCCAAGGGTTACTGCTGTTGCTGACACATATAAGATCAATGGCTTCTTTGGAGTAGGTGGCATTAACACTGGTGGCGTCAGTAGGTATTCCTTGATTTTGTTATATGCTTCTTCACATTTTGCATCCCATTTGTATGCTACTCCCTTATGGAGTAGGTGAGAGTATGAGTTCTGCTTGTCTGCCAGTTGTGCTATGAACCGTCGGATGGATTGAAGTCAGCCTTGGAGGCCTCTTAGTTGCTTTAATGTTTTCGGTGCTTCCATCTCGAGGATTTCTTTTACTTTTGCTGGATCCACCTCGATACCCCTCATGGAGACTATGTATCCTAGCAATTTACCTGATTGTATGCCGAAGACACACTTCTTGGGATTTAGTCTAACTTTGTATTCCTCCAGTTTGTCAAAGATAGCACTTAGGGTTGCTATATGATCTTGTCTTTTCCTTGATTTTGCTAGGATGTCGTTAACATAGTCCTCAACTGTCTTGTGGATCATATCATGGAATATTAGTGTCATGGCCCTTTGATAGTTTGCACCTACATTTTTTAGGCCGAATGGCATCATGTTCTAGAAATAGGTCCCACATGGACAAGTGAAAGCCGTCTTGTGTTGATCTTCTTTTGCTATCATGATTTGGTTGTATCTAGAAAATCTGTCCATAAGTGATAGCATCTCATGCCTTGTAGTCATATCTACTATCATGTCAATGTTGGGAAGCGGGAAATCATCCTTGGGACATGCCTTGTTCAATTCTCTGAAATCTATGCATATTCGAATGGCTCCATTAGGTTTTGAAACAGGTACTAGGTTTGATACCCATTCGAGATAATCTATTGGTCAGATAAATCCTACATCTAATAGCTTTTTGAGCTCCATTTTGACCAATAGGGCAATCTAAGGATACATTTTCTAAAGCTTTTGTTTGACAGGCTTTGTGTCTAGATATACTGCCAAATGGTGGACTACAGTTTCTAGGTCAAGACCCGGCATATCAGCATAGCTCCATGTGAAGTTTATTTGTATTTCCTTTAGGAATGCTGCTAGGAGTTCTTGCTTTTTTGATAATAGTGATTCCACATAAAATGTGATATGTGGGGTCTCCTCTGTTCCTAGGTTGACTAGGTTGCATTTTTCGGCCAAGACTGTTGACTTCTCTTGATGAATAACTCTTAGAGGAAGATTGAATCCTTTATCCTCATGCACCTCAGAGAGGTTTTTACCGTTGGATACATCCTTTTTTTTTACTATTTTCTTGTCAGAGAGTGCCATGGCGTGGTTTTCACTCAAGGACTTGGATATGATTCTTAGTTTCTCACTTTTGTGACTAAAGGATTCAATCGTTTCCCCATAATAGGCATGTGTGTCCAACTCCATTATAAATCCTGCCTTGTGATCTCCATCTGGAATGCTATCCCTCAATCCCATGAATTTTGAGAGCGCTTCATCATTTTTGAATGTATCGAGAACTGGTGGTCCTCGTTGGTCATAGTCAATCAGTTGGGGGTAGACTAAACAAATCTCATGATTTTGACTATCTGGTTCAAAGGATATGGTACTAATCATACATAGGGTGGTATCTTCGAATAGCCTAGGTAGATTGGATAAGGTATCTTCGTCATCACTACTAATATAGGGCTTAGTTATAAAATTATGTGTGTCCCTACCTATGACTATTGGTGAGTGTACTTGTACTAGTACTGGCTGAGGAGAAACATTAGTGGCTCTAACCAGAGGACTTCGACCACGTATGGTTATTCTCAGAGTGGCACATCCAAGACCAAGATTTGCTATGGGTCACGTCTCTGGAATGATAGGTATTATGAGCCCATTGTCATTTTGTCCCAGTCTTTGATTTTGGTCATAGCCCATTGCAAGCATCATGTGTAGGCCTTTGCTTCTTTCATCCATTGGTAGATTAGCTGCCAATCTTTCATCTTGATACAACATGTGAGATGGATCTACTTCAATGACCTCATGACCAAGGTCTCCCCATCTTGTGAAGTCAGGATAATCCTCAGGATACGTTTGTGATGTGGAAGCTTGATTTTCTTGTCGGTGTCATCGTGATCTAGGAGATTGTGGTAACTCTCCTATCACAAAAGCATTGTTAGGGAGCTTGTAACTTCCAAAACCGTCCTCTTGGATGATGAGCTTGATGTTAGAGATGGTGGGAATGGAAGGAATGGCGGGTGTCTCTGTCACAGAAGTTGATGTGAGGGTGGCAGGGTCGATTTATGATGTGGATGGTCCCTCATCATTTTTTGGCACTTGGGGAATTTTGTAATACTTGGCCTCAAGATTTTTGCAATATGAAAATGGTTCGGGATCTCCATGAATGATAACCTCTTGTCCATTATGTGTAAATTTTACACAGTGGTGGAAGGTTGATGTTACAACTTTCATTGCATGGATCCATGGGCATCCCAGAAGGATATTATATGGTAATTCGAGGTCCAAGACCTGACATGTGGTTTCCATGAGAGTTGGCCCTACTTGAATAGGGAGTTTGATTGTGCCCTGAGACACTCTTTCTTGGTCATCATATGCTCTAATTGTGATGCCCTTACCTTTGTTGATGGTATCCTCTGATATTTTCAACTATTTGATTAGGCTGAGAGAGCAGATGTTCAAACCTGCACCTCCATCCACCAAGACCCTTTTGATTTTTCTTTTGTTTACAATAGCCTCCAAATGAAGTGTGCAGTTGTGAGATGGTTGGGCGGGGAAATCTTGGTCAGAAAATGAAAGGAGATTAGGTGTTATGATATTTGCGACCATAGCTTGGAATTGCTCCGCATTGAGATCTGTGGGGATAGTGGATGAGGCTAATGCTTCCTCAAGGATATTTTTATGTGCTGATGATATTTTTAACAACTCCATGATGGAGATGTGTGTTGGCATTCTTTTGAGTTGGTCTACAACATTGTAGCTATACGGGATGGCTCTTGATGTAGGGACTCTATTTGGTTGGGATGATCCTGCAATGGTGACTTTGCCGCCTCTTGTGGTGACTCCACAATCTTCAACATGGGGGCCCTTGATAGTGATTACCATGCAGTCCTCATTTAGGGAGGCAACAACAGATTCATAGACATGATTTACACTATCTTTCCCTTTATCATTTTTATTCCCTTTGTTGCCATGATTCAGCATCAGATTTGTGTAGATTTTTAGGTCCTGATTTCCCATAGGTTGTTCGACATTTATGATTCTTTTGTCAATGAGATCTTGGATGATATTTTTGAGTCTCATGCAGTTGTTTGTGGTGTGACCTTTGATTTTGTGGAATTCACAAAGTTGATTCTCAATGTACCAAGGGGGTTTGACATCAGGTTCTTGGTAATTTTTGAATGTAGGAGACTGGATGAGTTTTTTGGCAATCAACTTTTTCATTATGTCCTCCAATGGTTCCCCCAACACAGTGTATTTTTATTTAGGATATGTTTTGCGTTGGGGTGGTCCTCTCTGGTCATTGAGGTTATTGATGGTTGGGTTGTTGTTGGGTTGATATGTTGTGTGATGAGTGTTTTGGCGTTGTGGTTGGATTTGCGGTGTGGGTGTATTTTGGCGTGGACCACTAATGACCGCCTTGGCATCGACGATGCCATCATTAGTGATGTTCTTGTTTCTTGCCCATGTTCGAGGTTTATCATTGTAATTTGATGATGGACAATTGTTTTGCTATTCGTGAAATGACATTGATTTTGTAGGTTGGGCCACAAGGGCTCTTTCAATGTTGAGAGCCTTGGAGATCAATTGTTCATATGTAGTGATACCCTAAACCTTGAGGTGGAATGACAGGTGGCTTTCAAGGTTGGCGATGATTGTGCAGACTTGTTGCTCTTCTGGCATGGTCCACTTGCTCTGATTGGCCTTGGATTGCCATCATTGAAGAAATGAAGCAAAAGATTCATTTTTTCCTTGTTTTAGAGCGTATAGTTCTTCGAGACTAACATCCATTGCGATGTTGCATGCATAGTTTCTAATGAATTCATCTCTAATTTCCTAGAATGTTCTAATACTTGCAGGTAAGCGAGAGAACTAGTCTATAGTGTTGCCTACCAAGCTCCTAGGGAATAGTCACATCAGATAAGTATCGTCATATGCAACCTCCATACAATGAACCTGGAATTCCTTGATGTAATCTTTAGGGTTTCTCGTCCCTCGATATTTTTCAAATTTAGGGGTCTCAAATCCCTTAGGGAATGGTTTCATGTCTAGGCTCCTATCAAATGGATAGGGACACAAGTTGCTTTGCATTTTGGTTGTTCACCCTGAATGAAGGTCGAGCACTTGTTGTGATAACAACCTGAGTTGTGTCGTTACATCGCTTTGCGGATCAGGGGGTGGGATAAATGTGTTTTGAGGTGTTGCAATCTTGGTTTGGATGGATGGATTGGTTGGTGCATTGTTCAATGGTATCGGTATGTTGTGGCGGGCGAAGTAGGCTTCTACTTGCTTTTGGATGAACAATGCCTGTTGTTGATCTTGTTGTTGTTGTGCTAAGATTTGTGCTTGTTGTTGCGCTTGTTGTTGTTCCAACAACACTTGTTGTTGTGCTTGCTGTTGCACTTGTTGCTGTTCCAACAACGCTTTTTGTTCTGCTTGTTGGTGTTCCCACAATGCTTATTGTTGGGCTGCCAATTCTGCTGCTTCTTACTGCTCTTGGTATTGTTTTAGTGGTTACTAATATGCTTGCATTTGTGCTGCTTGTGCAAGAAGTTGTGCTTGAGCTTGCGCTTGTTGTGCTTGTGCTTGAGCTTGTGCTTGAGCTTGTGCTTGCACTTGCACTTGTGTGGCTTGTTGCTGTAATAAAAGTTGTGCTTGAGTGACTCTTTGTACTTGCAATGCTTGTGTAGCTTGGGCGGCTTGTTGTTGTTGTTGTTGCAATAAAGCTTGGGATTGTTGTGCTTGTTGCACTTGTAATGTAGCTTGTGCAGCTTTGGCAGCTTGCGCAACTTGAGTGGCTTGTTGCACGGCTTTTTGTTTCTGCACTTGTTGGTATCCTCTTTGAAAAGCAGCTTGTAATGCTACATCAAATTGGTTTGATGTGGTGAATGTTGGTGGTGGTGGAGGTGGTGGTGGAGTTGGAATGGTGGTAGATGATGATGTTGTGTTGATATTTTGCGTGTTGGATAATGGTATTGATGTGATTGGTCCTTGTGAGACCATGCTTTGTGATGTTAAGGGTGTGTTTGATGGTGTTTCCATTGCTTGTGTATTTATCATTTGTTGTTGTGATATCAATGATAAATTTTGAGCGTTTGGTGTGATGCTTTGATTGACTGTTGGGAGAGCGGTTTGATTGATACTTGGTAGGGGAGGCAACCCCAAACCAAGGAGTGGAGTAGATGATAATGGCAATGGTGGGATAGGTGGAAATGTAAGGGGGTGAATCCTTGCGAGAGTGTTGTGGTGTCAAAAATGCCCCCTGGTCCAAACATATCTCCCTCTTCTTGTGAGTTTGTGAGAAGAGGTGTTTGTGGTGCTCCATGGAAAAATGTTGATGATGGGTCACAGTGTAAGGTGAGAGGAACATTTTTGTGCAATGGATTTTGGGGGATGTTTTGTTCCAATGGGGTGTTTGCGTCCAAGTTTTGATTATTAACAAGGGGATGTGATTGAAGAGCATTGAGAAATGTGTTTCCCTTGTTAACGTTGGGTTGGGTTGGAGCAAATGATGTTGTCATTTGCGGGATATTCTCCGTGATGTTTTGAGATGGGGGTGTAGATGAAATGGGGATGGTGGATGAGATTGGTGGAAAAGATGTCTCTACTATAGTGCCCACATCAAAATCTAAAGGCAACTTGGCCCCTTGTTTTGCTAGTTCAAGCATGTACAACGAAGGGTTAAGTCTCATCATGATGTTGATGATTCTATGGTTGTCCAGATTTTGGAGCATTTCAGCTATTTCTTCGTGAGTCATTCCAAAGGTAAGATCCTCTCCATGGGTTTCCTCTTGTGGATTTTGCGATGATGTTGGAAGGCTAATTGTGAGATTTCCATCCCCAATGGGATTCATTTCAGGAGTGGTTTGGATAAGATCACTTGAAGCGGGTGTTTCTTTGTTGGCTTCCATACTCTTCTTGTATTGAGATCTAGTTAGAACCATAAAATGGGGATCAATCTTTGAGAATATGGGAGATGAATCTCTTGATTCTTTGGATTAATCTCTATTTTATGTCCCAAAGTGAAAGTTTCAAGATGCTTTTTGGGGATCAAAGGTGATGATATGGTGATGAATGATATGAATTTTTTGGCTTTTCATAAATCTTGACTGAGACACTAGGCTTTAGGACTTGGATTTGATTGGATTTCGGTTTTGGGATTTTGTCTTTGACTTTGATTTTGATTTTTTTTTTGGATTTTTGAACAAAAGGACCCTAAGATGTTTGATAATGATCTAAGGGATAGTTTTGTTCAAAGGATGATGATTTTGGATATGTGTGAGGAGAAGGATGCATCTACCCACACCTATCCAAATAAAATGATAGTTTCACTAAGTATATGAAGAAAAATTCATCCACATACACTAAGTTAGACAAGATGATTTTGATAACTTTGACTAAGGATATGCAAAAGGATGCATTTACACATTCCTAGCCAAAGGTGATTTTGGTAATGTTTTCAAGGATATAGTCTCAATGTTTTTGGATGATTTTTTATTTTGCCACAAAGCCTAGTATCAAGGATAATTTCAAGATTTTCCAAAAGATTATTTGTGAGATGGATTTTATGTTTTAAAAGATGGATGAAAGAGGTTTGATTTGTTTTGATCCTTAGGTGAACCTAAAAAGACACTTTTTTTTCCTAGACCTAGGTATTGAAGAGCATGCAAATGCTTCCTAAAGACCTTTGTAACCAAGAAATGATTTCATTTGAACATTCATTTTCAGATTTCCAATGATTTTTTGCTTAGGGATTTTTGAATCTCCAATCACACATGAAAATTCATTTTGCTTAGCTTTGCTTAATGGCTTTATTTTACCAAAAACAATTTCTTTGATTAAGTTTTCAAACTAAAATGTCCAATGTCTTAATTTCTTCAAACTCCACAAGATATGTTATGTGGAAATTTAATGAACTTAAGGCAAGGGTTTCCTATTGTTTACTTAAGGAGATAAGTTGAGATATAATCCAATGTTTAGAAACCTCTAAGGAAGTGAATCCCAAGGGAAAGCAATAACATATGGATTGAGTCAATGGAATTTTTCTCCAAAAGGGTTTTGAAATTTGAATGATATTGCTAAGTGTTTGTTAGCAAATGTTTTCGAATACAACACTATGTTTACAAGCAATGTAACATCCTAGTTCAATTGGTATGTTTTTCTTAGTGGGCTTGCCTCATGCCCTTCGTAGTAGAAGAGATGATTTTACATGCAACCAAGGATAAAATATAAAGGCATGTTAAGAATGAAGTCTTAACCTCTATATTTCAACCAAGATTGGACATGGCAAGTAACTTCTTGGAATCTAAGTTCCAATGCACCACTTTGATAAACTCGTTTGGATGGACTAGATGGCTACTATAAACAAGGTTCTTAATGACACAACATCGGGGACATGGCACCTTGCGAGTGTCCAACAAGCCACTAAAGGCTTTGATCAATCCTACTAGGGGCTCTTATATGTTTTACGGTAGTACCCCGTTCTGAAAGAAACTGTACGGCTAAGGCCTACATACCATGAGGACTTGACAATTTAGTCTTATCCATTTGTATATCGGCCCGAATTAAAAACCGGTTGGAGTCGCCTTCAAGTTCTCCTTTCGGATGTGTCTCTTAGGCAAGCCCCTCTAAGGGTAAACAATAGCGAGCAAGCACATCTGTAGTTCGATCGACCTTCATTTAGAAACAAAGGGAGAACACACACGATATACCTAACTCACACTGACAAAGTGTTTTGTTCAATTTTAAAAACCCAAATTGAAGTGTGTATGGGAAATTATTTACACAACTTAATGTCACCAAAAGCCTTTTGATTCTCAAGATTGCCATGAGGTGCGAGAGAAGTGCATATGTATTTTGATGATATTACTTTGTGTAAATAATTACAAAACAATGAAAGCACACATTAATTTTATCCTTCAAGGCAATGGTTTGATTCATTTTTTAGAGCACCAAATGAAGTGTGAGAAATTGCCTTGTTCAATTTGTTAATCCCAAACAAAATCTAGTAAGTTGTGATCCTAAAGTCCGTTTTAGCCTTTGCAAAAAAAAAAAAGTGTTCTTTTTAAACCCAAACGAAAATTAGTGTCCTAAAACAAAAAGATAAACAATTTTGTGAAAAAGTGTGAAACAAACACTTAAAGCGTTTAAAAACAGTTTGATTTTTTTCAAATATCCTCCTCGTTTTCTCCCCTTTCATTTTCCTTTGCTAGCCTTCTCCTTGCTTTCCTTCGTTTGTACCTTTGTTGTCCTTCGTTTGCTTTTGTACCTATAAACAAAAAAAATAGAATTACGTGAGAATCCAATTTATTTTGATTTAATTTCAAACAATAACATGATCCTAAGTGATGATAATAAGATGAAGATTTATAATTAAATCATCTATTTGAAAAGGCATCACACTTGTTACACTTTCTCTTCTCCCTTATCATATCTTTCATCCCTAGAGATATTGAGTGAACTAAACAATCACAAAGAATAGGCCCTTTAAAAAGCATCACCATAAATTTCACATTTTTAACTATGGTCATAATGGTGAAACTGATTCATGATACAAAGCTAATAAATTATATTAATGCATCAACTTAAAGGAACAAATCTTTCATAAGTATTAATCAAATGTTGACTCTTTCAAAATAATCAAAGGATATAACAAACTTCTACAAGCCCATAAATTTTGTTAACCATAAATACTATTCAAACTTAGGTAATGCATATATCCTTGTCATGGAAATTAAGCCCATCTATTGCACCCCTTAAGACAAGGACAAATTAAAGCTTATGCAGGAATATATATCCAAGTTGCCAGGTTAGAGATGTAGACACGTCAAATTGACATAATGCATTCAACTAGGTCATATTCATCCATTCGAAAAATAAATCAAGTTTATTTATCAATCTCCTAAAGTCATTAGTTTAAATCAAATAAATCAAACCTTTTATTTAATTAAATCCAAATCATTTTCCATCCTTTTTTGATTTAAATAAATCAAATATTTAAGTCATAAAATTCAATGCATCCTAATCATCATCCTAGCTAATTAATCCTGATTAAATTTAATGCTAATTTCACCCACTTGCATTATCTAGATTTAGCCACTTGCACAAATAAATCAATTTTATTGATTTATTTAAAAACCCTCATTTTCCCTCAACATGACAAGTTCAACATTGCATTTATTGCTGTTTTTCTTGTCCCCCTCTCAAAATTTATTGCAAAATTGAATTCAAATTCTCCCTCTCATGGGCACTCTTCCCAAATATTGCACATACATCAACCAATCACCACTTGACAAGTGTCCTTTTATTTGTCCAATCTTAGTCCCACATTGGTCTCTCTTCAACACTTAGCATTTTGAAAATCCTTAAATAGAAGCTTCAACATTGAGCAAATCCTTCACCATCTCTCCACAATCTCTTGCGAGGTCACTCTCTTCATTTGAGAATTGATCTTGTCCATTTATCATCTCCATATCCATAGCAATTTCATCACTAGCTTATCAATCAAGGATTGGAAAAGGGTCACTAGCACATGTGACACCAATCCTATATGAGATGAAGTTGATTCATGTTGTTTGTATGCTTATTTGGTTTTTCTTGTTGTTTTAATATCCTACTTAGCATATCTAACATGTTTCATTATCTCATAGGGATGTTGAGGATTATTTTGGTTTTAAAATGCTAACCATATGCAGATTTTTGCATCCACAAGAGATACAAAGATAATTAGGGGATGTATAAACATAAATGGGTTTGCTCTATATCTGGTCAGGCAAAGCGCACAAGGTTTCTTGGGATCACCATTTTAAGCGATGGGTTCACTTAAGGCTGTTGCTGTTCTAATTAGCAAAGACGGTGTTTCCGAGGTCGTGCAATTCACTCAGGAGGGGAATAGACCAACAACTGTAAGTGCTAAGCTTGGTGGTCTGCAACTTGGTCTTTATGGTTTCCATGTTCATGCATTGGGTGATACAACAAATGGTTGTCTATCAACTAGAGCACATTTTAACCCTCATGGCAAAGAGCATGGTGCACCAGATGATGAGAACATGCATGTTGGAGATCTTGGCAACATAATTGCTGGGGAAGGCATCGATGAAGTTTTATAGAATTATACATCTTTAATCACAGATCTCAAGTACTCGTGAGGAGCTAATGGTCATTTAATGCAGGCTACGTAAATAATTGATGAATATCAAACACTCAGACAAGGACCAAGTCTCATGAATTGAAGGATTAAAATAAGAGACAATGATTAAGGATAAACGTCAGTGTGCCCCATATTCATATGCATGAAACTGGATAAGAAAATAAGAAATTGCAATCATAAAGACAGTGCAATATTAGCATTTCTGCTGACCACACACAACCACCTCACTTAGCAAGCTAGGAAAACTAAATGTTTCTCAAGACTTACACCCCCTCTAAGTAGACTCACACTTGTATTTGTCAGTCAAATGTTATGTGTGATCTTTACCTAGTCTTGATGACAATAAACTGTGGTATGTCCTAGCATACTTAATGCCTTCCTCACTAGTCTCAGACCTGTCAATTCAAATCATCACTGCTACCAACATAAACGTAGACCTATGATCTATTTTGCTTTCTCTGGAAAGGAAATAGTGGGGTGTTAATACAACACATCAATCTCAATGACTGCACAGACAAGATGTGTCAGCGATGCTGGTATAGAAAATCTCTTATAGAATGGATTTTATACATTTTCAATCTAAATGCAGTTGGCAGGCGTAATTGCAACTCTTACCCACACCTTTGGGCCTCGAAGTGATGTCTTTTATGAAACGTACTAATTGCAGGATATGCGTAAAAAGATAAAAATGCAGATAAATTCATGAATGGAGTAGATTATACGCCCAACAACCCTTTGACTAGCATCCTCCTTTCAAAAATAAATGCCCAGTCACAGAAAACGTACACTATTTGATAGAATACTTGATAGATCACTTCAAAGGGATGACATAAGGTGTGTATACTATTCAACAAGATACCTTAGTAAATTGTGGTCCCATGACATGAAATGATTGAGGACTATGCAGACAAGATGGATCAGTTGCCAAGGGAGGATTTGGAGACACTCAAGCAAATATGATTCATCTGGTGTAAAGGCCAGATTCCAGAATCTTTCAGAGCATATTCCATGTGTTAGTTAGAATGGGTTCTATGAAACAAAGTTTGAACATTCATCAAAGGTTGTTGCACTAAACAAACAACGTGACAAAACTGCATGGAAGAAAAACATACGAGAGCTGTCTAAAACACTTAATCAATATTACATAAATTTTATATTCCTATATGAATCGATATTCTATCAATAGAAAAAAAGATTCTAAACCCCTACATGAATTGATATTATATCCAAAGAAAAATAGATTCTTACAGTCCTATATAATGTGTGAAACAAAGGTGAACAAAAACAACTAGTTTGTCATGCAAATGTGGTCTCATGGAATATAATATTTGCAGGATACATACTAAATGGATTTGTAATTCAAATGCAGTTATTTCGACTGAGATTAATTTAACTCTAGCACCATCAAAAGGAACTTTTAAAGTATTCTAGTTACCGGAAGGTATAAAATCAATGACTCTAAATGCTAATCAAAGAGCCTTCAAGCTAATGAAATGCAATCAGCCAACAATGATGCCTGTATGTCAAACTGAGACTAGAAATGCAATCAACCAAATATTTATAAGCTGCAAGTCAACTACAAATCCACAGAACACAGTAAGAATGCACACGTATGAATTAAGTAGAGAAACAACTTCAATCATGCAGACTCATGAAAGATATGGTGTAAACAAACAAGAATACATATCACACCCTCCTTCGAGTGCCATTATGTGAGCATGCTTTTAAAATCTGCAAACACTAACTTCAAACAAGGGTTAGCACCTACAAATCTCTCAAGAACACTCCTATGAAATACCTTACAAATGCTTCAAAAATGCAACAAAGGATGAAAGAAAACTAAAAGCATTATGAAAGCAACCACAAGTTACCTATTCCATAGTGGATTGGTGTCACATGTGCTAGTGACCCTTTCCCAACCCTTGCTAAGAAGCCAAAATGATGAAATGCAATTAGAGATGAAGAGCAAGATGAGTTCTCAAACCAAGAGAGTAACCTTGCATAAAAGTTGTGGATGGATGAATGAGGATTAAGGCCTTCTTTTATAGATTTTCTTGATGAGAGATTGGCCAAGAGGGTGAATGTGGGAGTAAAGATCCACCAATGAGGAGAGGTCACTTGTCAAGTGATGATAGGCCAATGGATGTGCAAGATTTGGGAAGTGTGCCCATAAGAGGCAGAATTTGAATTCAAATTTTGCAATAAATTTAGAGAGGGGGACAAGAAAAAGAGCAATAAATGCAATGTTGGAGGGACAAATCAACTTGTCGTGATTTTCAAACTTGAGGGCTATGTTGAGTGAAAATGAGAGTTTTAATAAATCAATAAATTGATTTATTTGTGCAAGTGGCTAAATCTAGAGAATGCAAGTGGGTGGGTTAGGTTAGGCTAATTAGGATTAGGTTAGCTTAATGGTGATTAGGTGAGTTTGACTTTTAGGACTTTGATATTTGATTTATTTGAATTAGAAAATGATGGAATATGATTTTGGATTTGATTTAAATGGATGTTTGATTTATTAAAAGGTTGATGATAATTTTTACTTGATTTTAAATAAATGACCTTAGGAGATGAGATTACTTGATGAATGGATGAAGATGATGAATGGACCTAATGTGAAATCTAGTTTAGTTAATGAATTAACCTGATCGAATGCACAAATTTAATTTTGCATGTCTACATATATATATATATGAGGTTTTAACATATTGTTTGCTTTATATGAATATGCAGGATATAGTAGATCAAGCATTTGAATCTTCTCAACTGACAGTTATGCTACCCGTGGAACAAAATGTGCCAGTAGATTCACATGATCATATGGTAATTTATGCATACTAAAAATCATTTTTACTGTATTTACTAGACATTTAATTAAATTTATTTTTATCTAAAATTTTATATTTTCAAGTTTAAATATGTTTAATTATATCAAAATTTCTAAATAAATTTAAATCTAATTTCAAGTTTCTTGTACTCTTTTACAGCATGATGCGGGTATATCTAGTCGACATGGAACAAAGAGGAGACTTGATAGGACCAATTAGCCTAATAGTTAGATGGTTCTAAATTTTATGGACTATAGATCTCTAGTTTTATTTAGATATATGTGTTGGACTTAACATATACATATTGACATATAAATTTTATGGACTATCTATCTCCAGTTTTATTTTGAACATGTTATTATCATATTTGTATTTATTTATATCAGTTGACTTTAATATGACCTCCACCTTATGCTCCCAATTAGAGCATTAGATATTGAGAATAGAATGTATAGGGAATTTGCAAGTTTTTTTATGTTTATTTGTCTTGAATAAGATCAATCAAGACCTGTAGGTAATTTTTGGGGTGAGTTTTTGAGTTTAGAGGTCAAAATGTGAAAAATTGTGATCTTGCACCAAAAGTGTCTTTGTAGCCTTTGAAGGAAAATTATTTTGTACATGGATGTGAAAGATTTGAGTTTTTTTTATGTAATAAGACTATTTTCAAGCCATTTGTGTGGTTTAGGGAGTCATAGGTGTTAGGAGTTAAAATATTACAATATGAGTAATGGTGTTATAAAATGTGTAAAAGATGTAAATTTGGCCTCTAATGGTCATTAGTGATTTAAAAAGTAGTTATAAGGTGGTTGGTAATTGGTTGAGCATGGAGAAACCTTTAAAAGGCATGAGAACCTTGTTTGTAATGTTAGCTTGAAGTTTTGAACAATTGGCAATAAGAATTTTTTGAGTTTTCATTCATTTTCTAAGTTTTTTTCACATTATGCAGATCTGTATGGACTCGTATAGCTAGATTGTGTCATGAAATCATTCTTATGTTGTAAAGGCACGTGTTAATTTTTTTTGCATCAATTTTGAGGGAATTTTATTGAGTTTTGTGGTAGTAATCTCTATTTTCTTGCAGCAGACCGAGGATACCCTGTTTTGAGGGTTTTGTAAAAAAATCATGTTTTAGGGGCCCATGCATGGAATGTGATCACTATAACAAGTGTATGTTGGTGTAATTAATTAATTAATTATTACACTAGCATAAGTTAACTTAGGTCATAAATCATTTAGTCCTAGGTTGCATCATTTAATAAATCGGATAATATTCCCTTCCTAGTTTGTGGGATAAGATTCCTTCTAGAACTTATCTCATCATTTAATGATCATCTAGATAGGGTTCACATGTTGTCACATGTTGTTAGATCAAGACACATGGAAACATCTCATGCATATTAAGGTTTACCTATTGCCTATATAATCAAGCATCTTGTTCATTTGTAAATATCCAATATCAATCATATATCATATCAATATCATATCAATCATATTATCAATAGAATCTTTAATTAGCATTCCATTGTTGCAACACTTCTCTTTGTGGTTGATTATCTTTCATGGCTAAAGTCCTGCATTGAAGATTCTGGAGCTTCAAGGGCTATGCAATTCATCATCTCAACATGGTATCAGAGCTAGTCCATTGAAACATCAACCCTAGATCCAGGAAGTTGGAATGCGAGATTCTTTGCAGGCTTGGAGTTTTATTTTGCAGGCTAGTTGGTTCTACCCAGGAGCCAAGCTGATTTCTAGTGCAGATCAGGCTCTCTCTGACCTCTCCATTGCATCTAGAAGGCCTCAAAACCCATAGATCACCTATTCATTTGTCAAAATCAGAGACATCATTCGGGAGCCTTCGAGGTATTATCTAGGGTTTGCATTTTTTTGTACAAATCCATACATGTTTGCAGAAAAAAATCATCCCTGTAAGTCCTCCATCAAGGAAAATTTGTTTTAGAAAAATCAAAAAATTTCTGGCTATTATTGGGCAATTTTTTCTATAGTTATTGCAAAAATTGCAATCTGTAGAAGTCGACTGGCTATTAAATTATATGGTTGGCAGAAATTTTTTTGCACAGGCATATAGTTTGGGGTTATTTTTGTCCGTCGGCATTATCTATTTTCTATCGACATTTATTTGTATTTTTTTGAATTGCAAATTTCATTGCAATATTAAAAAAAAAACAATTTTCAGCGTCGGCTGCACACCGACCTCCGCAGATTGGTCGGCCCCATCAAATCATTGGCGTCACCCTGCCATCACCTGCGTCCTCCTAAGACTTTTGCCACCGGTGTTTTTTTCCCGGCGCCTGCTCCCGGCAACCGTAGACCTCCCGCCGACCACTGTTCTCCATTCACCATCGAAGTTTGCCGACTACCCACCGACAACCAAGCCCCTGCCATGGTTCTATCACTGACTAAGGGCTCTGCTAGTTCCTGAGCGGTGGCTTCTTCCTCCTAGCCGCGCCACCATCTCTGCCACCGGTCCGCCCCTCCGACACCACCCGCCCGGCGGTGATCTTTTTTAAACTGCCGACACTGCCCACGTTCACATCAGCGACCAAGGGCCAAATTTTTTTGCCCTAGGGTGCTACATTTTTGCGCCTATTTAGCTAGTACCGATCAAATTGTAGTTTTTCTTCTGGAGGCCATATCTTCGTGCCACGATATCAAAAATTTGCAAACGAGATATCAACGGAAAGAGAATTCAGAGCACTATCCAGTGGTGCCATCTGTTTTGTAGGATTTTCTACTATTCAATATTCAAGTCAACTAAAGTCAACCCTCCCTTCTAGACTCAAACGCACACATCTTCGCATAAGATTGTCAGATTTCAGAGATTCCAGCGGCATTTGAGAGATATTTCAGTGAATTTTTTCATCAGTCTAGTCACCTTCCTTGGTTTCCACTCTTAGGTATCTTTTTTTTGGTTTTTTGATTCTTGAGACATCTTGAAGATTGAAGAAGAATTTGTTGATCTCGGAGGCATATTCTCAATTGCAAATCTATTTGGAAGTCTTCTATTTTCTATTGAAGGTTGGTGTCTTTGATTTTTGTGGAGAAATTTTTGTTATGGGGCTTGCATATTATTCTCCTTCAGTTATGTTGCACAAGGGTAACTATCAACAATGGTGAGATGGGATCTGCCACCATCTTCATTCACTTGATTTGTTGCCACATCTATTTGGTACAGTTCCTCATCTGAGTGAAGGTATTCATGAACTTGCTTGGAGTTGCAGCAGGTACACTATTTTGGAAATCATTGCTATGTAGGTTGATTGTGATATTTTGAGTTCTATTGATCATTGTGATTGTCCTCACATTCTTTGGACTAAGCTTTGGGAGATCTATGGAGATTCAGAAACTCCACCATTCCCTGATGATTATGCTTCAGAATGTCATTCTTCAGATCAAGTACCCCATGATGCTATTGTTGTGCAGGAAGTTGATTACCTTGATCTTTCTGAAGAGGTTGACAAGGTACCTTTTAGTGCTTCTTCTTCATCAGAGACAGTTGGTATCCCTTCACATTCAGTGATTCCTTGTCCAGAATCATTGATTCAGGCTTCCACTATCATCATCGATCAGGACACATTCAGTTTTCCATACTTGACATCACATGATGGCTTCATTTTAGGTATCACTGACTTGGCTACTTCTACAAGTTTGGAGGACATTCTTAAGGGGATATCACTCCTCTATTCAGATTTCACCTTGGAGAGTTGTTTTGAGTCTCCTCATTCCTTTGTCTAAACCTTGATTGGGAATTCAGAGACTACATTGGAGGCATTGAGTTTCTCTTCATAGATTTCATATCCGAGACTTCTTCCCTGCCATTCCATTCAGGACTTGAGGTTTCTTCTTCATCTACCATTGGATTTGCTTTAGACTTCCTTCAGTGGTTTTGAGGACACTTCATTCATGGGGGGCTATCAAGTCTCCATCACATCCATCATATCCATTCTATCTTTGTCTTTGGATATTGTTTGACATCAGTTTCTGCATCGTCTTGGTTTGTCACCCTTTTCATTGATTGTGGCATCTTCATCAGGCAAGGAGACATTTGAGCAGGGTTCAGAGACATCATCATCCATGTTCATTCTTCCTTCCTTCAATTCCTATCCGGAATGGGAAGCATCTCTCCACTTGCAGCTGCTTTTGTTTCTTCCGAAAGGGAGACAAATTGTTTGTCGGCATTGGATCTTGTTTTGTCTTCAGACACCTACCTTTCTTGTAGGTGATCTCATCTTCTGGGGGGGCTATTTTGCCTCTCTCTTTCCTCCCTATGGGGGGGATTTTGATTGTATTGTATCCATGTGATGGATGGTGTCCTTGGGGGGTATTTGGGAGTCCTCCATCCTTCCCATTCTCACATTCTTTCTTTTTATCTCCTTTTTGGAGAGGGGTTTTTTTCCTACTAGGTTTTCCCCTTTTCTCTGGTTGTGGGAGATTTTCTGCATCTTCATGTACATGGGTACCTAACATGGCCTTGTAGCTGGGACCCATCATCATCATCGATCATCTTTGCATAATCATTGCATTTTCCTCCCTAAGTTGCACTTATGGGGGGGTGTTGGTGTAATTAATTAATTAATTATTACACTAGCATAAGTTAACTTAGGTCATAAATCATTTAGTCCTAGGTTGCATCATTTAATAAATTAGATAATATTCCCTTCCTAGTTTGTGGGATAAGATTCCTTCTAGAACTTATCTCATCATTTAATGATCATCTAGATAGGGTTCACATGTTGTCACATGTTGTTAGATCAAGACACATGGAAACATCTCATGCATATTAGGGTTTACCTATTGCCTATATAATCAAGCATCTTGTTCATTTGTAAATATCCAATATGAATCATATATCATATCAATCATATTATCAATAGAATCTTTAATCAGCATTCCATTGTTGCAACACTTCTCTTTGTGGTTGATTATCTTTCATGGCTAAAGTCCTGCATTGAAGATTCCAGAGCTTCAAGGGTTGTGCAATTCATCATCTCAATAGTGTAATGGGCCCGAAGAATTCTATGTAGAATGTAGGATGCATGATTAGAGTGTTGGAAAAGAAATAAAGGAGATGAACCTACTATTTTGTTTATTTTTGTTAAGGAAAATGTAAGAAAATGGTGACTTGGGTCTAGGGTTTGTCAAAATCAATAAGAGTGGGGAATTTTCTTCAACTTTTAAACATATTGGGGCTAAAATACAGATTTTTGAGTCACTGGCATAGTCTGGAAGATTGTGCAAGTGGTA
>VDFB02086081.1:388451905-388557289 GCA_007258455.2 Sequoia sempervirens
CTCCCAACATCTAGATATAATATATCAATTCACACATGTGTACAAATTCAAATTAAATTAGATATATCCACACAAATTATTCAATATATACTGGTTCAAGTACCTATCCAAAAGGTGAGCCTAAATCTATAACACTCGACATATAGACATGATGATCAGGCACCGTGTGGTCATGCATCTACACCAAACACTTATTGAATTAATATTGTATTATATATATAATTTGATGTTATTATTTACATGAATTTTTCACATTTCAAACTTGAATTAAATTTAAGTTCAAAAGATGAACATACCTATGTAGGATGATCCTTAGAATATAGTAAATTCATGTATGAATCAGTCCCATATGCATGTGGGTCACCTGAAGTGGATGCTTGAGTATTCCTATAGCCTTAGCCTCAATGCTCTCTATTGACGACTTTAGTTGTTGCATGTGTAGTTTGATGAGTGAGATGTTCTGAAAGTGAACTCAATGCTCCTAATGTCGATAACATGGTCTGCTTTTGAAATGTAGCAGGAACACCAAGAGACAAAGGATGAATAATAGGAGCAATTAGAGCATGTCATTGAGGATCGACACATGCTCCTAATCTATGTTGGGGCATGCCATGCCCAACTCCCTAAAATGACCTCATATCAAAATAGTTGGGGTTTTTACCCAACTCAAACATAGCCCATAACTTTCTCAAAAAGTATAGGGGCACCTCACACTTGCCATGTGGTGGATTATCAAACACCATCCACCATCTATCCCAAAAATGTGCAACTATTTGTGGGTGCCTGCACCATAAAATTGAAATTAATTTTTTGGTGGGTGGAATTGGTTGGTTTGTTTGGGGGTTAATAAAATATTGGCACATGGCTTGTTTGGTAATTTTAAGGTCATTGATTTCTTTATAGGACAATCCATCTACATAGAATTGTATCCTCTCTTCTCTCCATTGATGGAACCTATCTAGGTCCGCACCAATACATCAAACATAATCGACAATAGTTTGCATCGTAGATGCAAACCATGTGAGATGGGGAGAGAATCTAGGTTCATTTTTTATCAGATCTATATTTCCTTGAATCACAATAAAGTTTTCTCGGATGCTCTCTCTTAATTGATCCTGATCTACTACAGGGGGTGGGGGGTTAGGCGGTGAAGAGTCTCGAGGTGTGGGGTTTTGTTATGGTGGTGGATCTGGATGTATGGGATCTATAGGAATTTGTGGATCGGGCATAAAATCCTCTATATTAAATTTTGGATCCATGTGAGAAATTAAATGGCAACTGCATGTTAAACAATTAAAAAATATATGTCAACCAACTAATTAAATAATGCACATAATTTGAAAGTTATTTAAAAATCACATTGAACATGCAAAAATTCAAAATACATTTCACTTAAAGACCATTCGATTTATAACATTAAAAAATCCATAACATTAAAAATCCATAGCATGTACACACATTAAATTGAGTCCAGTGCGTGGTTGTTAATATGAAGGGTAGAAATGAAATTAGGGGGTTTTATTAGAACCCTATTCAAATGCATGCACTATGTCATTGGTTTATTAAGTGAATCCCCTAAAAGAATGCCCCATAAACTTATTTTTAGCTAGATATCACTTGATAATTAAACTGTAGCCAAATTTGACGATGTATACATTAATTGATTTATTTAAAAATAAATAAAACCACATGGATTAATTTAAAGACTCAAGATTTATTTAAATAAATCACCATCAAGGTAAAGACTTAAGATTAAGGTAAAGGAATAAAGAATATAAAATAAGACACATGTAGACATATAACTTTGATGTCTCAAATTGGGTGTTAAAATAGGAGGTTAGGGGTTGTTTAGAGTGTCTTCTATTACATATATAAAGGTGGGAAAAGAGAATGAAAGGTCCCCAAGCTAATTTAGGTTATGAACAACTCAAGAATGAGTGTCAAAATGGGTAAATGATCAAAACCATGTAGTTTAATTCAAGTAAAAATTATACTAGATTCTATTTATATTAGGATTATTGTGAGATAAGGGTGCTCAATGCAGCTCATAAATATCAAGCCTATCATTAATTAACTAATTCATCAATAAGTAATTTATTCTTCTAAGTTTTTATGGGTCTAGAGCTTTATCTTTTGGGGCAAGGGGATGTTTACTCATAGGTGTGGTTGTTTCCCAACAAGAGTATATCTATAGAGCTAAGGCATATAAAACAATAATACATGTATTAATCAAGTATGACATAATTTAATTTAAAAATCTAATGACATAAATTTATATATCTAAATTTTCAAATTTCATGATAAGTACACAAGTTATCTATAGTGAGACAAAGTAGTTAAGAAGAAATTATAAGCTTAACACTAACATTAAAATTTATAATCTCATTCATTGTTTTCAAAGAATACTAGAGATAAGACTGAAAAATTAATATAAGACATAAAAAGGGACAAATAAATATATGCTAGTGACCTAATTGCAATGTACAAAATAAACTAATATGAGCTTGATCTCTATCCACCAAATTTTTAGAACTTCTTTGATCTCATTAAGAAATGTCATATTAGGACCCCTTAAGACATTGATTTACAATTTAGGGTGATAGGATGGCTTAAGGGGATCTATGTGCAGTAAGGTCCTAGGCAAAAATGGTCCATGACTTTAGGGAATCAAATTTGGTGGAGTTGCCTAAGGCAACCAACTTTTATTTTAAGGTCCTATGACAAAATTAATGCTTTAGGGTTTAGGGTTTAGATTTTAGAGTTCAGGGTTCTGGGTTTAGGGAACTTAGGGTGAAGTTTAGGTGGCCCTTGGAATAATGGACATGGAAGTTAGTGAGCAACATTTTCTTGTGGAATAGTTGATTGAGATAGCTCCTGTTTTCCAGCAAGAGTATATCTATAGAGCTAAGGTATATCGATTGTGAATACATTTATTAATCAAGTATGACATAGAATTTAATTAAATTCGAGGACATAAATTGGTTTATCTAAATTTTTAAATTTCATGATAAGAGATACAAATTCTCTATAGTGGGACAAAGTAGTTAAGAAGAAATTATAAGTTTAAAACTAACATTAATTTATAATATCATTCATTGTTTTCAAAGAATACTAAAGATAAGAATGAAAAATTAATAGAATACATTCAAAGGGACACATAAATATATGCTAGTGACATAATTGCAATATAAAAAATAAACAAAGATGAGCTTGAGCTCTATTCACCAAATTTTGAGAACTTCTTTGATCCCCTTAAGAAATGTCATATTAGGACCCCTTAAGACATCTTTTTATGATTTAGGGTGATAGGATGGCTTAAGGGGATCTGTGTCTAGTAAGGTCCTAGGAAAAAATGGTCCATGGCTTAAGGGAATAAAATTTGGTGGAGTTGCCTAAGGCAACCAAATTTCATTGTAAGGTCCTATGAAAAAATAAATGCTTTAGGGTTTATGGATTATATTTTAGAATTCACGGTTTAGGGTTTAGGGAATTTAGGGTGAAATTTGGGTGGCCCTTGGAATAATGGACGTGCAAGTTAGTGAGCAACATTTTCTTGTGGAACAGTTGATTGAGATAGCTCTTGTTTCCCAACAAGAATATATCTATAGAGCTAAGGTATATCGATTGTGAATACATGTATTAATCAAGTATGACATAGAATTTAATTAAATCCAAGGACATAAACTGATTTATCTAAATTTTCAGATTTCATGATAAGAGACACAAGTTCTCTATAGTGGGACAAAGTAGTTAAGAAGAAATTATAAGTTTAACAGTAACATTAATTTATAATCTCATTCATTGTTTTCAAAGAATACTAAAGATAAGAATGAAAAATTAATAGAATACATTCAAAGGGACACATAGATATATGCTAGTGACCTAATTGCAATGTACAAAATAAGCAAGGATGAGCTTGAGCTCTATTCACCAAATTTTGAGAACTTCTTTGATCCCCTTAAGAAATGTCATATTAGGACCCCTTAAGACATCGTTTTATGATTTAGGGTCATAGAATGGCTTAAGGGGATCTATTTCCAGTAAGGTCCTAGGAAAAAATGGTCCATGGCTTAAGCTAATAAACTTTGGTGGAGTTTCCTAAGGCAACCATATTTCATTTTAAGGTCCTACGACAAAATGAATGCTTTAGGGTTTAGGGTTTAGATTTAGAGATTTAATGACATGAAAACATATCTATGTCAAATGAAAAATGTAAGAAATCTCCAAGGAGCCCTAATTTATGACACTACACAATGTGATAAGGATGTTTAATAAATTGGTCATTGAAGTGCAACAATAACTGAAAAATCCTAATGTGAATTATTTGTAGCTTCAATCTCAATTGTAATCTCAATGAAAACTACCTCGAATCTTGGTAACATTGCCTGGATACTTCTAAAATTCTCTGAACTATTAGTGTTTTAGGTTTTCATTTTATGGTTTAGGTCCAAGGACTAACTTGGGTAAATTATTTTTTAGACACCTGTGTTTTTTGGAACCTAAGATTTCTACGGTTTTGATTTCTAAGTTAAATGTGTCCAATTTAGGTTTAGTTTTTATGGTTTTTGATTTACAATTTAATGTTCCTTGTTTCATTGATTTTTTTTTGTTTTTTAAATGAAATTTAAAAACTATAAAATATTAAACAAAAACTAAATACCAATTACAAAAGAAAAATACAAGATATAAAGCAAAAAAAGGCAGAATTCAACCAACCTAGAGGTCGCTGAGGTTGGTTGTGTCGATGGGAGGAGGTGGCAGTGAAAATTTTCTTCAATCAGGCCCTTCAGAATGTGTATGTGATCTCATCTCCTCTTCTTTGGCACGACTAAAACTATGAGTGAAAATGAAAACACAATTGCTAATTTTTTTTAAAAAAAAACCTTTAAGAAACATGTACGTGTTTCAAAATGTGTACACGTTATGAATGCTTATGCATTTCATAATGCATACACATTTAGATTTAGGCTTGAGTACCTAATTTTTAATGCATATACTTTTTTTCAAAATGTGTATGCATTTCATGGGAAATTTTTTGTTTTAGCCGAAACTTCATCTCTCTGTTTACCCAACTTCTTGGTTTTACCCAACATCTTCTATGGATATTATCATTTGTCTTTCTATTGTGATTAACTTGGATGACAATGAAGAAACTACTAAAATTGATGAGGAAGTGCATAATGAGTTGAATTTTTTATTTTCCTCTTCTATGGCTTAGACGATAACAACCATGATGATCCTCCTAAATCGAGTGATTCACCATGTGTTGAACCTGGTGATTCTCCTAGTTCAACACTTGACATGATCCCTCTTGCTAGTGATTTTCATTCCACATATACTGAACAAGACTAGGATGCAGATGACTTGTTGGATGGTTGACTCGCATGTGCTTTACTAGTATTTTTTCTTTCTTTTTGGGTTAATTGCATGTGTGTAATGTGACCCCTCGTATTGTTTAATGTTTTCCCTCTATGTGCATTCCTCTATTTGTACCTACATTCTTCTATATGTCATAAGATTATTTTCCTTTTCATTGATCTTCATCTTTTCTTTTCATTTCATATTTGTCTTGTGTTTTCCTTTTGGGGATGACACGAGGTGTCGAGACACCCTATGTCTCTTCCATGTTGACCCAAAATATTTTTCCTCATCTTTTCTTTTTCTTTCATTTTTGTCTTGTGTATTCCTTCTGGGGATGACACAAGATGTCGAGACACCCTATGTCTCTTCCATGTTGACCCAAAATATTTTTCCTCATCTTTTTTTTTCCTTTCATTTTTGTCTTGTGTTTCCCTTTTGGGGATGATGTAAGGCATCGAGACACCTTGTGTCTCTTCCATGCTGACCAAAAATATTTTTCCTCATCTTTTCTTTTCCTTTCAATTTTTTCTTGTGTTTTCCTTTTGGGGATGACACAAGATGTTGAGACATTCATGTTTCTTCAATGTTGATCCAAAAGGTTTTTATTTGTTTTCTCTCTCTTTGTGTCATTCTTCTAGTTCTATGTGTATTTGGGGAATTATGATGGTTCCTAGCTCTCTAATATCATTGTAGCAAAGAAAAATACTGACCCTAAATCCATAGATCCCATATGTGTTCTGGGGGGAAACCCTCTTTTATTTTTTCATGTTTGGCTACTTTAAAGTAATTTCTCTCAACATGGTGCTTAGCAATTTATTTAAAGTTGGGGTGCCATACATTGGCATTATTTCATTTGCATTTTTTTCCATGTTCCTTGATGTGGTTTTCTTACTTCATGTGATGTTGTTTTCTCTTTGTGGTGACATTTGGAATGGCTTCAAGGCTAGATCCTATCTTATCTCATGTTACGTTTCCTCTTAGTGGTGATGTGACACATTGCATTCCTAAGTTCTTGAATCTTTTATCCTTTGGTTGGTCTCTTAGATACATTAGGAAAATGTCCCTAAGATTAAGACCTCACATGAACTAAGAAAAATCCCCTTTGAACATCCCTCTTTTCTTGTTTCGATTTATAAAGTCATGGAACCGACAATCAATTGAAGAGGTCATTTTATAGAGGTCCGATTATGGATCAGGAAAGGTGAAGTCGGTCGATCGAAATCGAAGTCGTCGGATCGTCGGGCAGAAAGGGGGAGATAGAGAAAATTGGAGAGGTAAGGAGGGAGGGATGGAGGAAGAGATAGAGATAGTTGAGATATATGGAAGTATAGAGGGAAGGAGAGTGTGTGTGAGAGATGTCTAGAGCATAAGGGATAAACAATGAGTGAGATAGAGTGAGAGAAAGATGATACAACTTGTTGATTACTGAAATTTGACCTCTGAATTACTGATATTTGACATGTTGATTATTGAAATTTGGCTAAGTCTAAAAAAATGTAAGATCTTTCAAAAAATAGAATTTGAATTATAGCGCACAGAGATTTGAAACCACTCTCAAACATCCTAAAACTATATACATAAAATATAACTTAAAAGTATAAAAAATTAAATCATATGTAAATGTCAGCGCCTCTTTCCTAAAGATAACAAGAAAGAAACAAGAAAGAAGAAGAAAATTTCAATGTAGACCAAAATCTTGTGACGCGTTTATAACACACTCACATTTTGGAATCTTTTTAATTTTAAAAATGCACATTTTTGAATTCAAAATCACGTGCATGTTTTGAAGTTAAACCATAGCTGCAGTGTGTTATAACTCCATTATATACGTTCTCATTATGGCTTGGTAGTGATGGCGCCCTGGGGCTTACGAGGCCGATTACCAACCCACTGCAATGAAACACGTTTTACTATGCTTGTGTGAACCATGATTCCAAACCTACACAAACACAAGACAAACACAAGAAACAATCAATATATTAAATCAAATGCAAGGTTAGTAACATGATTCCTCAAGAAATTCATTTAAATTACAAAAAGAAAGAGGATATGAAATGAAGAACACAACAAAACTTAAAACATATCAACAACTCTATTCCCAAAAGCAACCCTTTAGACCCCAGGGAACTGTTAATTTGATGAAAATATGGAATTATTAAATCAACTAAATGATTTTAATCAGTAAAAGCTGCAAAAATCTAGGAGATTTGGATAGGGATTAAATTAATCATGACTGATTAACCTACTGAAGATTACAATGATTTCTGGACTCTTTGACTTAGATTTTGATTAATAAAATAAAAAAGAGAGGAAATTAAATTTTGATTTTAGACTTTAATTAAATGTGGACATTTTTGACTACTAAACAAAAAGAGGAGATGGATTAAATCGTACTCAAAAGACTGGATTTAATCTATGAATAGAATGACTTTTTAGAGATTTAATTAAACAAAAACGGACATTTTAACTTAAAAATGATTATGTAAAATTAATTAAATAAAATTGATTTATTTAATTAACAGGAGATGATGAAATAATTAGATAAATGATTATTTATTTAATTAAGGGATGAATAGTGATGATAAGCTGAAGAGGTCATTCAGGATGAAGTGATGTTAGTTAATCAGGATCAAGTGTACTAGATCAATCAATATATTTTACGTGTCTTCAATAATGTACTCAAATTTTCACTATTTCAGGATGAAAAAGTAATTTGACCACTTTTTGGCTCACCATCTTTTTGCACTTACCCATATCATGGTGTTATAAGTATATGTTTGCATGTGATCTGTGTTTTATGCATTTGACACATCATCACCATGGTCCTTATATCATGGTGCATAATATTAGAACTACTATATCAAACATCAAGTTTCTCACACCAATTCAATATGACTACCCTTCCATTCCTCATTTATATCTAATCTTCTTTTATCATCCTTCCTTTCCATCCATTTCAAGAGCCTACTCATGTCCTACATACCCACCTATCCTCAATTTTGCAAGCCCCATCCTCATCCTTTTTTCCATCTCATTCCACACCTATATTTTTATTCTTCTTTGAAACAAAATTGCTTCTTTTAATTAGAATATCATCTCAAAGAGGGAAAAAATGTAGAAATCTAAAAATATACTGTCATAATTCTATCGTTTATCATAATTATCCATTTTTCCCTAAATCCTAATCCATTTTCCCTAAATCCTAAATCAATTTAATAAGTCCTAATTCTTAATTCATTTCCCCTTTCCACATGATTTAATTAATTTAATCCCCACATAACCACACAAAAATGAATAAAAGAAATTAAAAATTATTTTTTGTTAGAAAAAGGTGTGTTGTCCACCTTGCATAATTTTATAATGCAATATGTTATTATATGTGGTGCACCTAGGGGATCTAGGGATTCATGCATCACATGGATTAGCATTTTTGGGGCTGCTTTATGTGTTTTTAGAAACATTGTGATAAATATTTAATAGGGGGTTGCACATTGAAAAAATATTTAATATTGGGAAAAATTAGTACCAAAAAGCAAATGTAGGGGTTAATGGTTTTGTAATTTAATGGTATTAGTCACTTGGTTTTATGTAATACCAATTGGTGGTTTGTGTGGGTTTATTTCTATATAAACAAGCACATGAATAGTGTAAGCAAAGATTTTGGCACCCGAATGCTTTCTAGCCCTTCTAGGGTTTGTCAACTAAAAGGGGAAAGATGGGTCAAATTACAATGTAAAAATTCAATGATTAATGTAAAATTTCCATGCAATATGCCTAAATGATATGAAATAGATGCGAATAACTGATAAAATAGATCGCTAATTGAATGAAAACTAAGAAATGCAAAGTGTTTGAAAACACAGTGTTGTATGCAAACATGAACTAAAAGTATGGACAAATCAGACTAGAACTTAGTGAAACTAAATGAGTTGCACCTAGAGCTTGAAATACGATGTTGAAAGGTTCTGGAATGCTACATAGATCAATGCTAAAACCCACTAGGACTCATTCACCATACATGGTGAATTAGTCCTAATTCTGGTAGACTCTGCTAGAACAAGTTTTGAGATGCTGAGAACACAGATCTTCAGAAAACACTTTTTCCAACCTAGTAGTGGGATAGATTCACCATAGATGGAAAATTAGTCCACCTAAAAATTTCTAAAAATTCAAAGGTCAACTTTGTAGGTCCTGGTCTAAACTTTTCTACCTGACAGCTTGTTGGATCTGAATCTAGAAAATCTAACAAGAAAATGGTCTCCAAGCTTCAAATAGGGTTATGTTGACTTTGATGAATTTGATGACTTTGCAACACATTTTTTCCACCTTTCTCCTTGACAAATCTATCTACAAGACCTTCAAACACACATGCAAAGAGGGGAAAAAGGGTTAAGGGTTAGAGTATAGGGGTTTGCCTTGGTCAAACCCCAATTTGGTAATCAAACCCTTGATATTGAAATGAAACTGTAGACACGTGAAATTGACATCATGCATTTGATTAGGTCATATTCATCCATTCATCAAATAAATCAAGTTTATTGGATCAATCTCCTAAAGTCATCGATTTAAATTAAATAAATCAACTTTATTTAATTTGATCCTAACATCACCCTCCTTGATTAAATAAATCAAACCTTTATTTAATTAAATCTAAAATCACCTTTCATCTCCCCTTGATTTAATTTAAATTCAAGTATTTAAGTCAAATGGGTCAAAAACCCCTAGTCATCATCTAAGTTAATCTAATCTTGATTAACCTATCCTAATCACCCATCACATCCTCTAGCTTTTCCCACTTGCACAAATAAATCAATTTATTGATTTATTAATTCATCATTTTCCATCAGCATGGCATCTTTGAGGAATAGTCCCTCAAATTTGAATTAAAAAACAACAAGTTGACATGTACATCCAACAAAGCATTTATGAGCTCTTACATGGATCTTACATGTCCCTTGCAAAGGTCAAACTTAGCATTTAAATCTCAAATTCAAATTTGAATCTCCCCCTCTTTGGCACATTGACCAAAATGTGCTCATTCCTCAACCTCTCACATGATGACAAGTGGCATCTTTTCATTGGTTGGTTTTTAGTCCCACATCCTCCATGTTTGACATTCTTCTACCATTCTATTCCTTAAATAGAGATCATCTCCATTGATTCAATCCTCCACAATCTTAGCATTTCATCTCCACAACTCATTCAAGTTAGGATTTCATCTTGATCATCTTCATAGCATTTTCACATAATTTTCATCATGGAGCTTAGCAAGGATTTGGAAAGGGCTTCTTTCCACATTGAAGAAGTACCAATCCACTATAAGATGCTGGTTTGATCACTAGAATAATGTTTCCTTATGTTTTGTTTTATTTTTGCATCTTTTCCACTATTCTTGTGTTCAAATGAATCTTATAGCGAATATTTTGTTTGCTTTGGTTCACTAACAATGCTAAGTGCTTTTTTTTTTAGCAAATGCAGATTTAAGCAGATGGCGCTAGAAGGAGGGCAGTTCATGCTTGTTTGAAAATCTCACCATCTAACATATTTCTTGTGTATCTGGATTTTTTGCATCTTAGTTAGAAGGATTTTTTATTTCATACTAAGATTGGTCATGTAGTAATTGCTGGCTAAGATAGAAATAAGTCCCTTTTAGAATTTACTTGAGGTAAATTGATGGCAATGTCATTACTCTACCTTCTTCAATATAGGCTCATTCATACATACGGATTATTATTACTCTATTTTTTTTATGACTAATCTTCATTCAAGTTTCCTGCAATCACGCCATTCTCTGAGATTATTTTTTTGTCAATACACTCTATAAAGTAATTCACATACCCTGTCAAAAACAAAAAAAAGAAAAAAATAGTCACACCATTTAAGCAATCATGTCATTCATTGAGGCGAAATCTCTTTCTAATTTCCCTGTGCCTGATCATTTATCCTCATGCTCACTCACATCCTGGCTAACATAGTGATGGGGACGTAGGTTAACAAGGTTAAAGACTGTGATGGAGTTAGAGATTCCCTGATTTGACCGTTTGGCTAGATCACCATTATGGTTTAGCAAGGAAGTGCGTATTTTGTTATTCTCAGACCCATTTTTTCCCCTCCTGTGTGCATTTATCATCCACCCTTTATCTTTAATCAGTTGACTTAAAAGTGGGTCAGTCATTCTACTTTATGCTTTAAGCCCAAATAGACCAAAATCTTAGTCAACACCCAATCCCAATCCCATTTTGCTTTATGCCCAAATAGACCAAAACTTAGGAAAATCTCATTCGATGCCCAAATAAATTTTGACCATAATAAATGATCAGTACACTTTATTTTATCACATCTCCTTATCAGTTTAGCGAGGGCCTGGTTTGTTCTCCTTTTGGTTAGCTTGTGAGAATTGCCTCCACCTACGATAAATAGAACCTGACATTCGCTACATTTCTTGAAATCACGTTTTCTCTGAGGCACTTTAATGAAAAACTCACATGCTTTTTCTATGCTCTTACAGGTAACTCTTTAAACAACTGACATATTATCTTGAATGATAGCTTTAATTTAGATTGTGATGGCAACAACCAGGGGTAGGCGATACATATTATTCACAAGTTAGTTCCTTGACATATTTGTTTCCTTGCAAAGAACATAAAAGAGCCCGCACTATCCCTTCAGGCATTTGATGAAACTATAGTTCTTTGAAGCATTCTATCAAATATTTCATGTGTCTTGTCTATGCTTTCACAGATTGCATTTCCTTGAAAGTTTCTAAAGCATTTTCGTTTGATTTTTACACCTACTAATCTCATTTACTTAAAAAAAAATTGTCTTACAGGCCAAGGGACATTTAATGAAGGAGATTGGTGATATGGAGATGTTTTTATCAACCAACTACCATATTTTGACTTCGTTGCCCAACCAAAATTCTTCTAGATGAGATATCGATGTTATCTTTTGTCTTATAGTAAAGCAAGACTATTTTTGTTTCTTTATTTCATTGATTACCATGGTCCCACAATCAGCTGAGGCACTATCTAGAATTGGTATTTGCGCCATGCCTTCTTTAATGCTCGATGGAGGCCTATATGTGTGGCATAAATATAGGGAATGGAGATGAAAATTGGAGTTCAAATCATTCTTGAACTGCTTCCATGATCTGAGTACCCTCCAAAATCATGATCTATTTATTATTGATGTGATAGATTTGGTTCATACTTAAATTGACAATGATTTGCGTGGTTGGATCATCGTTGTTTTCCATCATAGTTAATGCAAAGTTTTTTTGGTCTTCATGTACTCCTTGCATGAATTGAATGCAACACTTGAATGAATGCCAACGTAGTAGCCCACCCATATCCTATATCTTGAAAGGACTATATGGCTTGCTACAATTGTGGGGAAACAAGTTAGTTTGTGAGGCACTATTGTGCCAGAAATTAAGAGTGTGGTTTCTGTAAATTAGTATAGCTAGTTTATGATTATTTTGTGCAGTCTATGCAAGAAGGTTTTTAAAGTCCCGCCCTCTCATGGTGGTTCTAAATTGTCGCCAACTGCGAATCCTATGTTTTGTGTGAGCTAAAAACATAACTTTGGTCATCTCATATGATATGTCATTCTAACCTTATTTTTAGGTTTATTCATCATTAACCTTTCTCTAAGGGACTCATGGATTTGGAAATGTTAAAGAAAAACATGATAATTACTGATCCTTTAAGATTTCCATCAGCTTATTAAGTTGGGTAAGGTTTTTTTTTTTTATGGTGGTATCTTTTGGTTGGTTGTGAAGAAAACTTTCAGCCTGTGTTTTTAGATCTGTGATTGATTGCATTGAATCTTCATATCTCTTCTAAACATGCAAAGTATTTATGACCGAAATGTGATATTTTGTTGTATGCTTTCTAATATGTACCATGTTTTTAGCTTCGAGTAAACTATGAGTTACATCAATATTGAAGAATGAAGAGGTTATGCTACATTTCCAAATCTTTCTAAATAGCCGAAAACTCATAGAATATTCAATTGGAAAAGGTGACATAGTATTATAAATGGATATTACTTTGGTTGTTGTTGCAAAGCTACTTTTGTGATAGACCAACATTTGAGATCCTATAGCTTTCTTAAAATCTGATTTCTAGTGCTATAACTTTTTTTCTTTAAAGGATATATGCTTTCATTGATTCCTTGACATAAATCTCCAATTTTACTTTGTTTGAAGGTTGACATTAGATTCAAGTGTGGGAATCAAGCAAAAACAAGCGAAATTGCTCAAGCTCAAAAATTGAACATCAAAATTGAAGTTGACAAAGTATTTTTAAATGCTTTAAAGAGCTTCCATTTACGCTTTAGTTTTTTGTTTTAGATCAACTCAAATATTTTTGGATTCTAAAAAGAACACTTCCATTTTCATGAAAAAGGGCTTAAAATGAACATTAGGACACAAACTTACTAAAGTTGGTTTTTGGATTTAAATAATTGAACAAAGCAAATTATCACATTTCCTTTGGTGCTTAAAATGAAGTAAATATTGTTTTTTAGGGCTTAAAAAAAACATGTACCTTTTATGCTTTGTAATCTTTTTTGAAAAATAATCTCATATAAAAAGGTGTATGCACTTCTCTCGCGCTTCACGTCAATCTTGAGAATCAAAAGTATTTTTGATGACATTAAGTTGCATAAAAGATTGCCTCCACACTTCATTTTGGGAACTAAAATTGAACAAATCTTGTGAGTATGAGTTAGGTATATCACGTGTGTTCTCCCTTTGTTTCCAAATGAAGGTTAATCAAACTACGGATGTGCTTGCTCATTGTTGTTTTCCTTTAGAGGGGCCTGCCTAAGAGACACATCCAAAAGGAGAACTCGAAGGTGACTCCAACCGGTTTTTCATTTGGGAGGGTATATAAATGGATAAGACTAAACTATCAAGTCCTCATGGTATGTAGGCCTTAGCCATACATTGTCTTTCAGAATGGGGTACTACTGTAAAAAGTATAAGCACCCCTAGTAGGATTGATTAAAGCCTTTAGTGGCTTGCTAGGCACTCGCAAGGTGCCATGTCCTTGATGTCCTGTCATTAAGAACATTGTTTGTAGTAACCAACCATTCCATCCAATGAGTTTATCAAAGTGGTGCATTGGAACTTAGATTCCAAGAAGTTACTTGCCATGTCCGATCTTGGTTAAAATATAGAAGTTAAGACTTCATTCTTAACATAGCTTTATACTTTTTCCTTGGTTGCATGCAAAATCATCTCTTCTACTACAAAGGGAATGAGGAAATCCCACCAAGAAAAACATACCAATTGAGCTAGGATGTTATATTGCTTGAGAGTTAGTCTGAAAACACAGTGTTTGGTTCTAAAACATTGAAACCAACATTCAACAAATCATCAGAATTTCAAACCCTTTGTAAGGAACAAATACCTTTGAAAATTCCATGTGTTACTGCTTGTCCCTAGGGGTTCTTATCCCTAGAAGGCTTCTAAACACTAAGACCTATATCTCGATTTGTTCATTCCAAAGTCGACAATAGGAAACTATGCTCTTGAAACCTTGATTTTCACATAATGGACCTTGTGGAATGAAAAGGAATTGAGACATAGAAAATCAGTTTGAAAACTAAGCAAGAAGTGTGTTTTTGGTAAAAGCAATTCATTAACCAAGATTAACTCAAATTGAACCTCACACATATGCTTTTTTTATCTTTTTATCATCTTTTGAGCAAACATTGGTCTTTTGGTTTTAAACTACTCTTAGAGAAAAACATGTTCTTCACTATCTTGGTCTAGTAAACAAGTCCTTCTTAGGTTCATTAGGATCAAATCAAACACTTCATTCATTCAAAAATTTATCATCCCATCCCACCAAACAACTTTAGAGCTTTGGAAACATCATTCTAGACTTGGGTAAATCATCAAAATCAAAATCACCTTGTTTAGTTAGGAGTATGGGAATGCATCCTTTCTCATACCTCTAGTTAAATTAGCACCCCTTTGAACAAGTTCATCCTAAGATAACATCTAACATCTTAGGGTTTACAAGTTCATTATCCAAATCAAACAATCAAAATCAAGCCCTAAGTCTAGCATTGATACAAAGTCCCTAACCGTTCAACACTCATATCATTCACCCATTTTCATCCTTCATCTCATCATTGGTCCTAAACACCTTAGAGGTCACTTTTACAACAAGGTCAAAACACAAGAGGAACATGGAATATAAACTTGATCCATACATCATGAGTAATCCAAGTCAACCAAACTATCAAAACCTTACAATGCCAATTGATTTTCAAAACTCACATTTATACAATCCATACATGAGATCATTATCTGCTACAAACCTCAATGGCACAACAAATGTGAGTGTGCCCGATCTAAATTTTGGAACACCTTTCCCTATGGTAGATTTAAATCCAAGTCCAAACCTACAAGTCTATCAACCGAATAATCAATGCATGAGCCTTCAAACGAACAAAGTCATCCCACCAAATCCATACATCCTAAATATGAACATGCCAAGTACAAGTTTTCCAAACATGAATATTTCAAATCCACACTTGGAAAACTTTGGGGTAGATATGTTTGCAAATCATACAAATATTGTTCAATATCCAAACAATAGGTTAACGACTCCATTTATTGATCCAAGTCAAGGAAACACCATGCAAAATCAAAGTTACCTAAATCATGGAAATGTGATTCCCAACACCAACAATGCTCAATTTCAACCTATCATGCCAAATCTAAACATCATCCCAAATCAGAACATTGTCCAAAATTAATTTGTCCATGATCCCATGCAAAAACCACAAGTATGCATCCCAAATCTGCTTGAACAAAAACATAATCAACTATATCAAGGGAGTAAATATAAAAATCAAGATCAAATTTGGCAAGATCAAATTGCTACACTTACCAAAATAGTTGATTCATTGTGCCAAGAGACATCTCCACCACCATTACCCATATCAACATCATTCCTTGGTTTAGGGATTCCCCCTTTACCTAGCACCAATCACTCCATCCAAATCAATCCACCTAACACCAATCAAGCCATCACATCAAATTCTTTGAATATACCATCGACATCACACCAACAGATGGTATCTAATCAAATGAAAAAATTAATCCTGACAAATCAAAATATGGTCTCCCAAGGATCTATCACCTCAGTTATTCTGACCATTCCTATCACCTCGATCACTCCAACCACCCTTATCACACCCATCATATCTCAAACCCTCACGATCACTCCAAACTTATCTCAACGACTTGTCACTACATCCAACACGACTCCAAAACCACTATTTCCACCATCATCCACACCACTCCTTGACTTAGGGCTTCCCCCTTTACCAAGTATCAATCAAACCAACATCCCAAACATCAATCAAAACATCATGCCAAACTTTTAGAACTTGTCGTCGACATCGCAACAACAAACAACAAATGCACAAGCAATCACAATATCATCAACCACCCCCATAATATCTTAAAACATGGTCTCTCAAGGACCAATAACATTAATTACATCATCCACCACTCAAATACCAATCATCAATACGACAACACCCGTTATCACCACAACAAGCACTATTAAAAAACCACGTCTGCCACCACCACAACCCAAACCAAATACATCAAGCCAATATAGCATTACATTTCAAGCCACTCAGCAGGCTGCTTATCAGAAGGCACACCAACAAAACCAAAATCGACAAGCTACACAACTAGATGGTCAACAAGTTGCATAAGCTACTCATGTTTCCTAAGCCACACTACAAGCCCAGGCTCAAGTACAAGTGCAAGCTAAAGCCCAATACCAAGCCCAACAGGAAAATGTTGTTCAAAATCCCAACAAGATGTTAACAACTCCAAGTATCAATCCAAGTCAATGATCACATAATCAAGACCTATCCATCAACAAAAACATGGAAGATATTTCTACATCATCCAAAGATCAAATCAACATACATCAAGAGCCACTTTTAGTGATCCATTTCAAGGAGTGTTAACATTATTTGATCCTATAATCAACAATCCATTGACCAATGATCATGTTGAAAATGTATCTACATCACCTAATAAGTTAGAAGACATATCTCAATAATTTATTCTAAAGCACGATCAGTGTCTTTCACCAAGGTCTAGTAATGGTCCTTTCCAAGACAAATTGACATCCTTTGACCTCATGATTGCCGATATTGAAGGAATCTTCAACTCAACATTTGATCCAAGTTCACTAAAAAATGAAGAGGATATTGAGGAAATTCCCATGCCTAATGACAACATCCAAGAACCTTTTATAAGCAATCCATCCTTTGAAAATAACCCATGTCAAGAAATTGATCCAAAGCATGATGAAAGCAACTCCAAAATTATTCAGGATCAAGAATTTGTATCTCCATTATAATACAATAATCTAATAGACACTCTCCTATCTATGCAAGATGATCATATCCATGTAGCACATACTCCTCCATCTACCCATGAGATGCTTTCTACGGATGGACACATACATGATCTTCATTCAGAATAGGATTCCTTTACTCCTGATATTATTACACAAAAAGAGTAGATTATTGATTCCTACAGTCAAACTCAATTGTCAACATTAGGATCAGATATATCCCAAATTCAAATTGAGGACATCATATATGAGGATATCCAACATTATCCACTTAAGGAAACATGTCAGATAGAATAGGATATTCCAGAGTTAGCAGAGTAGCAAATTGAACTAACGTCATCTACAGTGGCTATCTATTAGAGAACACTTATCAAACAAGACATCTCAGAATAGGAAGAATCAAAGAACAAAGGTACTACTTCCACAATACTGGAAGCAACTTTATCTAATGCAAGCATCAACATAGGGAGCACAAAGAATCTTTATAGTGAAACCATTTCCAATACTACAACCAACCACATCATGAATCTTCACCCACCCATCACCCCATCCACGAATTGGGACCAACATCAAAATAAATATTTGAATCAAAGCAAGAAGAATATCATCAAAGAAAAAGAGTTTGAGAAGCATAATAGACAAATCAAATACAAATGGATACCAAAGAATACAAAGAAAGATTATCCCTATCAAACTCCATCAGTCAAAGAAACTATGGGGAAAAATAAAAAAGGGAAAAGTATCCATCAAAGATGTCCACAAAAGAAAAAGTAGGCTTTTCAAGTGATGTTCAAAGTATATCAAGCAGTTGGTCCTAATTCCATGCACACTTCCGTATCCACCCATCATTGCTCCTCTTCCCAAATTTGGAGAGTCAAAGGTTCCAAATTGTCAACCAATCCATCTTTTATCCCTAAACACACTCCATCCATGCCTCTACGCATGATATCCAATTCTCACATTGACCATGTATTGGCAACAACCCTTCATCATAAGGATTTTGAAGGCACTCTATCGTGATGTGCACACAAAGACAAAGTTAACTCTAGTATCGACAAAGCAAATCAAGAATCCCAAAAGTTGCATTCAAGTTCACTTATCTTAGCAAAGCAACTTTTTCAGGAAGGATATCGATGACACATTATGATAGAAGCATCTACATCAACACCACTAGGTGGCTCAACATGAATCTTTTAGAAAAACCAAAAAATATCAAAAAATATGAAAATCCAAAAAAAAATTAGAAAAAGGATTGAAAACAGTAAAGATAAAAAATTTCCTCTAGGGAAAACCACTACAGTGGCGCTTTGGGAAGGTATCATGATTAGAATCAAGCATCTACCTGCGCCACTTCAAGTGAAAGCATCTTATTCCATCCATCTCAGCCATAATAAATCCATTCATTCATGAACTAGTTATCCAATCCATTTTCATCCATCTACATCCATCATCCAAGTTATCTTGATCTTGATGAAAGTTTGGAGCACACTTTAGGCTTGCTTACGATAAACATCTTGACATGGGTCATTTTCATTGCTCCTATCCTATCCCAACGTTATATGAGACATGAATCATTATCCAATAAAACATTCCTCCATTCAAACACCTTATCTTATCACAAAATAATCCTTGGCATCCTTTGCATGCTTACCATATCCATCCATCCATACACCTATCCATGCATCCACCCATTGCAGTCCTTACATTGCTAGGCATTGGGGGAAAATATTTGCATCCTCCTTTGGAAATATATTTTGATCTATATCCTCCAACTTATATGGTGATCCGAACATTGGCAAACATGAAATAAAATTGGTCCACCACTTGTGAGAAAAAATCCAAATTACTAACCCATGGAACATTTTGATGAGGATATGTTCATTATCAAGTTTTATCTTCAATCAAACATCGATCCAAACAATCAATATCAGTCACATCTAATGCACCCTTCAAACGTCACATCAAATCATTCGAACAACTTTTGTTCCAAAATCAAGCTTCATCAATCATGATCAATCAAATCCAATCAAAAAATCATCATCTCAGGATATCCTTGTGTTGCTTAACACTATCCTTGCATTGTTTTGTATCCTCAACAATGTTATCATCATCAATCCAATTGACATCTCAATCCCTGTGTTGCTTAACACTATCCTTGCATTGTTGTGCATCCTCAACAATGTTATCATCATCAATCTTGATCAATCAATCCTTGCATTGTTGTGCATCCTCAACAATGTTATCACCATTAATCCTGATCAATCAATCCTTGCATTGTTGTGTATCCTCAACAATGTTATCATCATCATCAATCCATCGACCCAATCAATCAACCTTAGCTTGGTTTTCAACAAAATCCCAAACAGAGAATTGATATCATCACACATATCCATATCCAAATCATCAAAATCATGCGAAAAATCCAAAAACATCCAAAACATCAAAAAATCCAAAAAACATACAAAACATAAAAAAAATTCCAAAAACACTCATAAAACAAAAAACGTCAAAAACATGGAATCTGAACTACATCATCTCTTAGCTTAAACGTAGGCAAGGCTAATCTTTGATCAACCCCCAAAACATCAAAATCCAAAAACATTTAAAAAAATCAAAAATCTAAACACTTGAAAAATCTAAAAACCCAAAAACAGCCTCAAAACATTCCAAAAACGTCAAAAACATCCAAATATTTGAAAAAATCCATCTGTCTTGTTTCTCCTTCACCCATAATAATCAATCATCCATAATAAATTAATCATCACCTTCATCCTTTGGAAAAACAAACACAAACAATCACATCAATCAACAATAGCAAACTTCAAACATAAAATCAAAATCGAAGCAACAAAATTTTAAACACAAAATCAAACTCTCGATCATTTTCAAACATGTCAATCAACTTTATATCAACAACCTATCAATCAACTTATCAAACCATCATCATCCCATACAATGCATTTCCTAGGATATATCATTCTGACAATGGGGATCATTTTGGATATCACTTTGGATTCTTATCCTATCAAAACACATCCCTTTGGCTCAAGGTATGAAGAACATTGGCTTGTTTGCGTACTTAATCTTTTCTTTTGATTTATCTTATTGCTCTCATTCCAAGGACCTCTCGATGATATCCGAATGAAGGATTTAGAGAGATAGGAATGAGGCAACAATCATTATCCTTTTCTCTGTTGTGCTTGTTGGACATTCTTGTAATATAACTTGGCGAATACTTGCTTTGTTAGGTATGTCCTAGCAAGGTTTCTGTATGTCAAGTTTGAACAATAATACTCCTATCTATTTTTCAAGTTAAAGTCCATCACACTAGGTACAATGCCATCCTGGTTCTTTATACCTTAATGCATCGTATCTACATGTGTAATCAAACATAAGGTAAGTAGCCCTTTTAAAATCCCAATCCTTGATAAGAAAATCATCATCTATCATCATCATCATCTGTAAAGTCTCGTCAGATCATGGACTTGTTGGATCCTCTTGTCATCATCTCATTTCTTCTTCTTCTCTCCATGCTAACATCATCATCGCCAGTGCATCCATCCTTCATCCACAAACCATCAACATTTTGCACATCATCTCACATGCATGTTCATCATCATAACATAGATCTATTAGTCTAAGAATTTCATAATCATAGCATATCACATCATCCATTTCATCCATCTCGCATGCATCACATCATCATTTAAGTTGTTTAAGATAATATAGATTGGTTATCCTAAGCATCTTAAAACCATCTCATTTGCATCATCATCATAAGCATCCATTTTGAACTTCTTTATCATGATATCGACCCTCAAATAAAATCTTTTCGCTCGATCTCTCGAGGGGGCAATGTACTAGTGTACTTCTTTCCACTGGGGCATCCAAAAAAAATTAGAATTTTTTTAAATTTTGATTGTGGCAAGTTTATTCTTTGAACCAACGTAGCAAGTACATTTCTTCAAAGATGGGCAAAATGTAGACACATGAAATTGACATCATGCATTTGATTAGGTCATATTCATCCATTCATCAAATAAATCAAGTTTATTGGATCAATCTCCTAAAGTCATCAATTTAAATTAAATAAATCAACTTTATTTAATTTGATCCTAACATCACCCTCCTTGATTAAATAAATCAAACCTTTATTTAATTAAATATCACCTTTCATCTCCCCTTGATTTAATTTAAATCCAAGTATTTAAGTCAAATGGGTCAAAAACCCCTAATCATCATCTAAGTTAATCTAATCGTGATTAACCTATCCTAATCACCCATCACATCTTCTAGATTTTCCCACTTGCACAAAAAAATCAATGTATTGATTTATTAATTCATCATTTTCCATCAACATGGCATCTTTGAGGAATATTCCCTCAAATTTGAATTCAAAAAAACAAGTTGACATGTACATCCAACAAAGAATTTATGAGCTCTTACATGGATCTTACATGTCCCTTGCAAAGGTCAAACTTAGCATTTAACTCTCAAATTCAAATTTGAATCTCCCCCTCTTTGGCACATTGACCAAAATGTACTCATTCCTCAACCTCTCACATGATGACAAGTAGCATCTTTTCATTGGTTGGCTTTTAGTCCCACATCCTCCATGTTTGGTACTCTTCTATCATTATATTCCTTAAATAGAGATCATCTCAATTGATTCAATCCTCCACAATCTTAGCATTTCATCTCCACAACTCATTCAAGTTAGGATTTCATCTTGATCATCTTCATAGCATTTTCACATCATTTTCATCATGGAGCTTAGCAAGGATTGGGAAAGGCCTTCTTTCCACATTGAAGAAGCACCAATCCACATATAAGATGCTGGTTTGATCACTAGAATAATGTTTCCTTATGTTTTGCTTGATTTTTGCATCTTTTCCACTATTCTTGTGTTCAAATTAATCTTATAGCAAATCTTCTGTTTGCTTTGGTTCACTAACAATGCTAAGGGATTTTTAGTTTTGAGCAAATGCAGATTTAAGGTTCATACATAAACAAATAAGGAATGATGAACAAATAAGGAATGTTCAACCATTTTCGTTATAAGGTCAGGGTTTCTCTCCCCTACTATCTTTTATGTTCTTTAAGAAAGAGTTTGGAAGACCACAAGAAAAACCCAAAAAGATATCCTATTTTGCATACTAGTTTGATTAGGTTAATTGTTGAACATTTTTAAAATTTGTCTGCCCTTGCTATTGTGGATGTCCCCCCTGAGTCTGAAGAGGATGATACCGAACCAAGTTGTTCAGAGAATGAGCCCAACTTGAGCCCAATGAGAGAGATCCTGAGTTCGCCCTCTGTCCAAACTGGTAAGAAAAGCCAAAATCCGCAATTTTCTAAAGCCTGCACTACGTCTAAGCCTAGAAGTTCTTCTCTCATTCCCAAAGGTGATGAAAAGAATCTTCTGGTTAAAAACCTTGTTTCATATTCTGAAGACTCTCCTGATTCTGAAGATTCTGGTGCCAATACTAATTCTCCTTCTGTTGTCCCTTCATCGAAAAAAGATGTTAGATTGGGATTCCCTAGAGCCCTCGACCTAGCTAAAAGCCACTTTAATCTTGATAGGGAACCCTCTGTTGATTTCATGGGTACAGCTATGAAAAATGTAGTGGACCAATTCATAAACTTGAAATGGGTTTTTCATGAAATCAATGAGGTGAAAATAAAAAATTGGGCCTTTCAAAGTAAATTGGAAAAAATGGGAGCTAAGGTCACTGCATTATGCAAGGAGGAAGAGCGTAAAGATTACAGTGCCAGTAAAGAAATCCAAGACAATGCAGGCAAGGACAAAAGAATTGAATTTGATTTGGAAAAAATGAAAAACGCTGTAAAGATAATAGGTGATCAGAATAATAGGATGGCAAGACATAATGCCATCATTATCAACGATATGACTGAGAAACTGGACAAAGCACAATAGGGGTCCTTGGTGGTTGATTTGGAAGAGGTTAAGGATAAAAACCAGGAAGAGGATATTGGAATTTCAAAGAGAACCAGGGCGAATCTGAAAAAGAAGGCCCCTCCCATGCCGTAGATGATCCAGACTTTTAAGAAGGGTGTTCAGGACATGCAGGAACTAGAGGCTGAGATAGAGTATGTTCTGAAGACTCTGAGTTAGTTTTGGCTGGTCTTTGGCTTGTGGTTCGGATGGTTTTTTGATTGACCTTCCTGGTCTTTTGTGGTTGGTTGTTGCTTTTTCTAGTTTTTTTTCCTTCTGTTCGGCATGTTTTCTCTGCTGGACTTTTTTTCCTCTTTGTTTTTTTGTAAACTTGGTGGTTTCAGGTTCCTGTAAAACCCATTTTTCCCTTTATCAAAAACATGCAATGTCATAAACTCACCAAACCCTTGTTGTTGAAGTCTGAAGATATGCTACTCCAAGATGCTTGAATGCTTGATTGAATGTTAGAATGCTTAAATGCTATGATGAATGCATGAATACTTGAATGAATGAGTGAATGGATGAATGGGGTGAAAATAAATAGAAAATCATGTATTTGTACACACTTATGCCCTAATTTCCTGAAAATACATCATAGGTCGACCTTAGGTCTTAAGGAATAAAAAGCAACCAGTAATTTGAGTTTATTTTGATTTTTGTGCATCCCACTCAAGGCATGTGAATGAGTGTCAGGAATTAAGTTGCATTAAATAATGTTTGTCAAGTTTGTATTCAAAAATACACTTAATTAAGGCCTATAAGTGCATAAAGGGGCGAAATAAAGTATAAGAAAGGTGTATTTGTTGATGACAAGTCTAGAAAAGTGTGAAAGTTTGTTACAAGAATTTACAACACTTTAAAATAAGACTTGGAAAGTGATAAAAATGGGGTATGTAGGTGAATTATAATAAGAAGAGTCTAGAAAAATGTGAAAATGTGTTACAACACTTCACAACATTTTTACAAGACATGATAAAGTCTTAATGATTAATAAAGATTCAAGACCTAATGTGAATGTGTGGGCCACATTGCAACATTAAATCAAGGTGAAATCAAGCCAAATAAGCACAAGGAGGGACAAAACAAGAAAAAGTAGAAGGGTTACTTTTTTCGTGTCCATAGGTAGTTGTCTAAGGTTATCTAATTAGCTATTTTGGATAAGGGATTGAGAGAATCTCTTGTTAGAATTTGTGGGGTTTGAAACAGTGAACATGGAAGTTAGCAAGATCATATACAATTGAAATTGATAAAGAAATCAAAAAAATGATACAACTAAACCATATTCAATTGAGATTGCCTACAATTCCTAATTAAGACTCCATTAGAGAATGAGAGAACAATGTAATTCAAACTATAGAAATCATAACTAGATGCAAACCTTAATCTCATTGGGGAATTAGTGTTGGATTGATGTGGAATGCTTAGCCTTTTCCTAATCCATGATGTTGCAAAGATTTAATTGATTGAAATAGATGCAAAGTCAAGGTAATTGATTCACAAATGATGGTTTGATCTCAAAAGTGAGTATGAAAATGGCTATAGTATATTTTCTTGAATGCTTGTGAATGAAATTCTAATAGAAATGAGGATTGTTTATAGGCTTTTGGAGAAATGAATGGCTAAAATCAAATTGGATAATCAATGGATTCAATTCCGTGAGAGGAAATGACATGGATCAAAGATCACATCAAAGGATGATATTGAATAATGACATGGATTGAAATGATATTAATCAAGGGCTCAAATTGCTCGAGACATTTGCAATCCCATGATTTTAGGAAGATGGAGAAGATATTTCTATTTGGAGGAAATGTTTAAATTCAAATTGGAGGAATATTCAATGATTAGAGGAATTAGAAGAAATTAGTCAATTAAATAATTAAGAAGTTATTTAATTGTGCAAGTAAAGAAAATTTAGGAATTTAATTAAACATTTAAGAAATCATTAAATCAAAGTGGGATTTAGGACATTCAATTAAATAATTTATATTATTTAATCAAATGAGAGGACTTAGGAGATATAATTAAATAGTTTACATTATTTAATCAAATAAGATGAAAATTAGTGCAAAAGAACTTGAAATAATCAAACAATATTAATTATTCAATTAATAGAGGAAAAAATGATGAATTTAATCAAACAATTGACATTATTTAATTAAATTGATGAAAATGAGCAAATCATGGTAGAAATGGTGTTAGTAATTGAAATCAGGCATGTTTTCCACCTTGCATAATGTTATAATGTAATATTTTATTATATGTGGTACACCTAAGGGATATAGGGATTTTTGCATCACATGGTTTAGCATTCTAGGGGCCACATTATGTGTTGTATGTAACATTCTAATAAATATTTAATGTGGGGTTACACATTGGAAAAATATTTAACATCGGGAAAAATTAACTAACCAAAAAGTAAATGTGTGGGTTAATGATTTTGTAATCTCTTGGTATTAGTCACATGGTTTTATGTAATACCACTTGGTGGTTTTGAGTGACCTTATGTCTATGTCTATAAGATAAAACACATGGGTAATTGTCTAAGGTTGGTTGATTAACTAATTGGTCATTTTGGCTAAGGGGTTGAGAACATCTCTTGTTAGAATTTGTGGGGTTTGAAGCATGACATGGGATGTGTGGTTACATTCTTGTTCACATGGAGTGCTTGTAGAGGGCTTGATGTTTCAAGGGTCTTCATGGAGAACTTTGAAGATGTTTTGTAATATTTATTACTAAATAATATGACATGAGCGATGGATTCTTTTGGAGGATAATTTTTTCCATTATGAGGGTTTTTCCAGCCCGTATATCTTGTGTCACATTTGATATTATGTTATATATTATTTTATATATATGGATTATTAATACCATTTTGCATATATTTCTCTATTTGGGTTATGTGAAAATTATATTGGGTGGATGCATATTTCCTTTCAGTTTTATTCCTCACCACTCATCTCATAAATTAATAAAATAATTTAAAAATATCAATTTATCTCCTCTCTCCATCTCTCAACTACCCAACCAACTCAATATAAGGCATTCATCTCTCTTTTTATCTCAACTATTGATCTTCATCTTTCCAAGCCTATAAATATACCCTCTAATGAGCCAATTTTAAGGGGATTATCTTGAATCATCACAATGTCATCTTTCTAGGTTTTAATGTTTCATTTGAAATATTTATTTTGATCTATAGTTTATGTGTAGACTAGGGTTTTTGTGTTCTATCTCAAAATAAAGCCTTATTGAGGCTCATTTTGTATGTTCTTTCTTCTTTTCTTTACATAGACTTGTATGTTAAAAACAACTCTATTATTGTAACTAGGCCCAAGGCCTTAAGATTAATAAATTTGAATCATATTTTACCTCTTCTCGTCTCTAGTTTCATTGTGTAAGTCTTTAAAAGTGCATTCTCTATCATTTTCTAAGTTGTATTTTGTGTTAATTTTGATGTAAGTGTTGGCCAAGGATTCCCATTTGTCCCTCTTTATGTGTATTAGACCCTAACCATTATAGATGATCTTAAAAATAATACAATAGAGAAATGTGTGAGTCCTGATAGTTTGATTGATCCTTTATGTTGTATTGGGTAGGAAGAATCACTCTAATTTAGGTATGCATCACTACCCCTTTTCTTTTTCATTTCTCTTTCTCTCTTGTTTCCTTATGTAGGTTGTTAGTTATAGGATTAGCTTAGAGTTATTTAGTGCTGGGTTGGACCAACACTATTGCATTTAGGTTAAAAAGGAATCCATCCTTCTTTAGAGGTCTGATCTCAATAGCAAGGGTCCCCCACAACTTGGATCATTTCCATTTTGTCATTAGAATTCTAGACCTAGTTAAATAAGGTGCAATTTCATGTGACAACAATTCTTAGAATGCATAGTGGGACAAATACAAAATTTGATAATTTTCATGACATTTTTTGAGAATATTGGTATTGATATTAGTAACTACAACCTTTAAGGAGGAAGTTCTTCAACTACATAACAACTCTTCTAACTTTGCACACCTTCAAACTGTCTTTGATTTCAAACCAGTGTTGTGACCTTTCATGACAAGAGTTTAGATATAGCATATTCAAGAGGTAATTTTTAATATTTTTAATTACCAGTATCTCATTTAAGGAAAACTAGGGTTTCTTTATACCTCCAAGAAGATCTAGAGGTTGTGCAACAATATCTATAACCACCCCTCTTGACTATGGATATATTAAGAACATGGGTTATTAAGAATGCACACATTAATCACCTAGAATTAGCATTATATAAAGACAGACTCAAAATATCATTTTCCAATCACACATTGGATACATATAATAATCCAATTGAACAAGGAAGAAGAGAGAGTTTGAGACATGTGCTCTATTCCATCAACATTTCAAATCTAAGATAGAATTAGGTTGATTATACACCTCTATAGGAATCACCCCTTAATGTGTGATTATCTTATAAAGGGGACATTATTCCAAATACTTGACATTCATTATACTTTATTCATTATTCATTATTATTCAAAGGTGCATATATTTGCTACTTACATCAATTAATCTTTGTTAATTATCAAATAAAGGCCCATCTTTAGCTACTTATGTTAATCATTCTTTGTTTATTATTATGCAAAGGTCCCTCTTTTAACTACTTGTATCAATTAGTCTTTGTTCATAACCACTCCTAACCTCCAACTATCTATTCCTAAGACATCAAAGAAGATCAAAATACTATATGTCAATTAGGAAATGTATGAAGGATTGCAACAAACAACAAATAAACTCTAAGCCTTAGCTTTTTTCCTTATCATTTCATTTTGCAAATACATGTAAAAAGAAACATCATATATAATTTAATAATTCATTTATATTTCCAATATTATTTCAAAGCTGATAAAAAATATAGACCTTCACTAATGGAGTTGTCAAACATTTTTAAATGAACTTAGGGAATAAACTAAAACACTCATTTTGTAAACACGGGAGAGACATATAGTCTTTCATTACTTCTACCATTCTAAATCACAAGAGGAATACCTTGAAATTGAACAACCAAACAATAGAATAATTGATGAACTTTCAATCTCAACAAAACACTAAGCAACTTCAAGTAGTGCAAATATTCTCACAATCAAATGTATCTTCTAACAACACCACCAACACTTCCTCACATTTGAATTTTTTTTAAAAATGCTCTTTCCTTCTCAAAAGTAAAAGAGGTAAAAGATAGGTTCCAAAATAACGAAAATCAAAATAATCTCTCATTTCTTTTACTTTTATATTTTATTTTTATAAGATAAATTAATAAAAAAATTACAATTGATTTTTATATTAATACTTGTAATAATATTTAGTAAAATATTATATAAATGTCATTTTATTATTATTCTCAATGAGATACACAATCTTTCATTCTACAAAATATTTAATTAAAAGAATCTCTCATTTACTTTTATCTATGTTATAATAGAGATGATTAATTGAAATAAAGAGTCTTTTAAAATAACTTATATTTTTATTGTCATTAAAGACATAATATAATGATTCAGTGTGATGTTGTTTCAACAATTATTAAGACTTAAATGTGATGGTCCATTTGATTCGTAAATTTTATTTTTTTTATAATAATGCACAACTTTAATTGGAATGAATACTCCTTAATCACTGCTCAATCTTTAACTCTCAATCTACTTAAAACTTTCATATAATACAATCTTCTTATTATTGACCATCAAATTTAAACCCTAACACCCACCCAAATTAAATTCTCTTTCGAAGTTGGGGGCCACCCTCAATTAACCAATAACAGGAAGTCTGTTTTTATACTTATAAGACCCTTACAATGTGATCGATACTAATTTTCCATTTCACAGAGAGAACAGCCGTAAAATTCTAGCAGATCATCACTCTTTTCGCTACCTGATTTAAAACAAAAAAACACGCTTATGGCAGGCCTAACCAGATTGTGAAATTCTTCATCCGTCAAATAGCGGACAATTTTTCGTTCACGTCACTGCGTGCTGAGAAAAGAAGGAAGAAAAGCCTGAACCTGCGCGGCCCACCTCTGACAGCGTCCATAATTTGTGCCTGTTTCCCTGCAGTCGTCGTTGAGGCTGACAGACGTATTGTTAGATATTAGTATTTGTGTCAGTTGACAGAGTCAGATTTTGGAAAATGCCGTCTCCGAGTTCAGAAAATCAAATGACTCCTGTACGGGAATGAATCTACGCCTTACACAAATGGATTATTTCAAATTTGAGCTCCTTTACTGAACGCCTTTCGCAAAATCCGCTCTGCTGCAGGTGCAGAGTCTGCAGAAAACAGCCTTATGAAACAGAATTGGCTAAAGTGGAGAAAATTTCCTGTCAAAATTTGTTGTACGGGACTGGTCTGTATGCACTTCAAGCTGTCTGCATGCACTTCAAGCTGTCTGCAATGAATTTGCACGTTACATGAATTTTATATTTCTGTCCGATGTCAGTAAATGTTCTCTGTCATTTAACGTTTTCAAATGGAGTTAGCCTGCCATCTGAGAAAGTATGGATCATGGAAATTCCAAATTAGCTTTCTTCACAAGTGTCTTTGATAAGGTTTAAAATATTAAAAACGCAGCCTATTTTTTTTCTTAAGAGGATTTGTTGAAAAAGTTATCAAGTTAGGGAAAATGATTGAGTGAAACAATACAAATTATCAATTTTAAAAAGTTAGAATATAAAAATAATATATTACTTTTATATTATTACATTTTTTTTTTTTCTTCTGTGGAATTAATTTTGCATTCAATTCTAAAGGCATAATTAGAATTTTCTTTTTGGATGAGTTTTCAAGGAGGAACTCAAACTAGATTATAAAAGAAAGTCTTTTTAGTTTTAAGATATGTAAAGACTTTAGTACATGTGTATAGGTGGAAGGAAATTTTGTGATCACCATTAATATTACTTATAATAAAGACTATCCAAATTAGAAAATAAATTATATGTGGCAAAACATTTTGTCTATTTTTTACTTTTGATATATATTTTTTTAATATATGATGAAATGAACTCCCTTACAAACCATGTTATTGATAAAAATATAGAATACATAGTCAACAAGCAATCAATTTCATAAAAAAATTTCAATTCTATTTCAAATTATAATATATTATCTCAAGCATCATTCGTCAACCATTTATTTGATATTTGGACTTAAGAAAAAATGTAAATTTTTTTATTGCAAATTTGAAATAATGAATGAATAACACTAGTGACTACAAAACTGATGTGATAATACTTTGATGGACTTGGTATTTATTCTAGAAAAATATTTAAGCTTAATAATATATTTATGGTAGTGAAATTGGGAAACATTTCATCCCTTCCTTGTTCTTTCTCAAAAAGATAGAATTGAATTTTGCAACATGGATTCTAATGTGAGATTGTTAGCAAAGAAATGCTAGATCACATTTTTGGGTGGTATCTTAGATTTGTAAATGGGGAGGGTTAAAGAAAAAATAAAAAATAATGATTCATGTTAATTAAAATATGTAAAGGTGAATAATGGTTGTGAATTAGTCTTACATATTATTAGGTTATAGAAATTATTGATAGTGTAAAATTTTTCTTTGGTTGATGGTGTTGGGTATGGTGGTTTTTTTTTCTTTTGATTACAATTGTATTGTAAATTTCACAATTTAATTTTATAAGTTTATTTAATGAAATGGATGATTTTAAGATCACACTTAACTTAGCAAAGGAAAAATAAATTTGCAATTTTATTTTTTTCCTATAATAAATATAAAAAATAGATATAAATTTTAAATCTTATAGAAAATGATATTAGCTTATAAAGAATGATATAAGTTGAAAGAAATTTTACATAAATTAAGATCAATTTACATAAATATTATTCAAAAATTATGTATATTTATTTTGATGTTGATTTATATTTTTTTCTAAAATTCATAGTAAATTGATGTAATATTTATCTAGAATGTAAATTTTATAATAAAATTCATATATAAAACTCATCTAAAATATTCAATGTTTACTAAAATAAAGATGGCGAGGAGTGAGGCATCTACAGGTCCGAAGGGAAAAGGCAGAGAAAGCTAGTCAGACGAAGTGATTCGGGAAAAGCCAGAGAAAGCAGAATTGTAGAATGAAAACCACATTCCACAATGGGTGTTCGTCAATGGAGAATGGATTGATCATTGTTACTCGACACACCGTAAACTGCCACGCGAAGGCTAGGAGGCGCAGGGTCCTGTCTGAATGCAACATGATTCTCCTTTAGACGACATAAGAGAAGATTAGCGAGGCAATGCAGGAAAAAAAGTCAAGCAACCTAGTTTTCGTAATCACAAAACACAGAATAAATCAGTATGGAGGAAAAAAGAAAGAATCCTCTATGAAGATGGGAATGCCACTGCAAGGAATCCGGATCTAAAGAAGGAACAAAACCCTAATTCAATAGAAGAGGAAACAATCCTGTTGATTGATGTATCGCAGGAGATAAAGAATGATGTGAAAATCCTAAATGATTTTGCAATAATATGTCATTTCATTGGAGGTTGTCCTAGTAGGGCAGAAATCAAAGATTGGATAAAGAAGGAATGGAGGACAAAAGTATTACTTAGATTTCTGCCATAAAACTTTTTTGTGGTGGTTTTTGCAAATGAAGAATCAATGAAAAAAGTAACTAAGGCAGGGGTATGGCATATGGGCATACTTTCGCTCTACATGCAACCCTGGGAGAAAAATTTTGATCCTACCCGGTTCAAGCCGTATGATCATCTAGTCTGGATTCGCCTTTACAACCTTCCATTCGAATATTGGAATGGCGGTTGTTTGGAAAAAATAGGAAGATCGTTGGGAACCCTATTGGACATCGACATGGATATTATTGATAGCAATTTATATAAATATGCAAGGTTGCAAATCGCTGTGATAAACACCATACCTCGGTCTATAAAACTACAGGTGGAAGGGGAAACATGGACACAAGTCATTGAAATAGAAGAGGACAAAAGATTCTTCCTAAAATGTAGTTCAAGGATGCACAATGAGGAGTCATGCAATCTTGGGCAAGAAGATAGAGACCCCAGGCGAGTGGTAAGAGAGAATAATAGATTGCAATTAGTTCCATACGAGTCAAGGGAGCTGAAACCAAGGTCAGTGGAATCCAAGGAAAAGAAATTTGAGGGAGTATGCACGGATCAAGTTGGTACTATTGGGATCAAGCCTCACCAGCCATCAGAAGAAATGGAAAAATTGGACAAATAGAAAAAAGATTGGTTGGGAAATTACAATCCTCCGACATATTTTGAAGCTAAATTAGAACCTGAAGATGAGTTAGACATAATTGATGAAAGAAGCATCACTCAAACTGCAATTGTGCATTTGGGTATGGGTAAATTCAGCAAACAAAGAAAACCCTGGGGCAAAAAATCATTCAAACAACTAAGGGAAGAAGAGGCAACAGTCAAAAATTATCCCAACATCAAAGAATTTTTTAGTACCAAGGGAGGATCGGCCTCCCTTGGGAAACAATGAAGTTCACCACCTGGAATGTTAGGGGCCTAATGGCCCCTGACAAAAGATGCCTGATAAGGCGTCAGCTGTAGAATAGTGTAAGTGATGTAATTCTCATACAAGAAACAAAATTGTCACAATCAGAAGGTGGAACATTTTTGAAATACATCAGATCTTGGAACGACTTCTTTCAAGAATCGGTCGGTGCCTTAGGAGGTCTTGGGTTAATTTGGAAGGAAACTGAGGCTTCAATAAAAATATTGTGTTCACAAGTAAATTGGTTAGCAGCGGAAGTATTTAGCTTGAGTCTCAACATCCCATTCATTCTCATCAACATCTACGACCCTACTGGAACGAAGGAGAAAGCCCGTGTTTGGATGGAGGGTTCGAGCTTCATCAAGGACCACTCATGCTCCAACATGATAGTTGGTGGTGATTTTAATGCAGTTCATGAAGTTTCAGAAAAAAGTGGTGGGATAAGGTCAGAAACACAAGTAATGGTAGATTTCAGGAAGTTTGTTGCTTGCTCAAAATTGGAAGATTGTCAAACATCAAATGGTGTATTCACTTGGACCAATAGGCGAAAGGACTTTATGGCAATATTAGAGGGTTTGGATAGATTCATGATATCTGCTGGATGGCGCAATCTTTGTTCTACCATCGAGGCTCACATTTTGCCAATTTCCATTTCAGATCATTTCCTTGTCGAACTAAATCTCTTCACAGGCTTGGACCGCCCAAAGTCAACATTCAGATTCATGAACATGTGGTGGTGTGATGACCAACTTTTGAAGTTGCTAGAAACTTGATGGAAAGAGCATCGCGTGGGTGGATCGGCCAGTTTTAAAATTGTTAAAAAATTGTAGCACCTGAAATTTATACTTAAAACATGGAACAAGGACAAATTTCATAATATATTTGCAGAAAAGGCGAGAGTGGAGTTAGAATTGCAAGCCCTAAATGAAAAAGTAATCAGAGATGGTATGAGAAATGAGGAATTCATTAGAGAGAAGGATTTGAAGAACGAATTGGCAGAAATACTTAAGAGGGAAGAAATATTTTGGTGTGACAAATCAAGAGAAATTTGGCTCTCAGATGGTGATTCAAACTCAAAAAAAATTCACACATCAGTATTGGCGCGAAGAGCAGAAAATAAAATCAAGTCAATTTATTCGAAGGATGGTTCCTTGAAAAGCGGCACTCAGGATGTGGGGTTAGAGGCAGAGGCGTTCTTTAAAAACTTACTAGGGGAAGAATTTGGTCCAAAAGGGGAGGGGAATATCCTGGATGCAATAGATAGAAGGGTGGATGATGTTGATAATTCCATGTTAATGAAGCCAATATCATTGGAGGAAGTAAAGGCTGTTGATGGTGTTTTTATGCACTTTTCAACACAGGCAGTGCGTAGGTGCACTACCTCTCTTAAAAGATAATCTTCCACAATCAGATTGCAGAACACTATCCCAAGGTCTCTCAGATGTCAGGTCTTGACAGTACTTAGATACCTCAGTAGCTTGATGTGATTTTCTAGAATCACAAGGCGGTCTTACACAGGAAATACAAAGCATGGATACAAAGCGTTGAAGTTGAATCTTGAAATGGAGTTCGTAGGATGGAAAGTTGTCATGTGCTAGCTGTAGGTTCAAATAGTAGTCTTGGACTCCATTTTGTTGTTGGATTTGGCTTTACAATGTGCAATGAACCTTAGCATAGGTCAGTTATTCAAAAAAAGAAGAAAAGGAAAGGAAAGGGGAAAGTTCCTAAATCTGCAACTCGCTATGAATAGTAACAATGGAGTTCTTGCAATGGACAATTCCTCAAACAATGTCCCACTTAACCAGGGATTTCACAGTATCATGGAAATTGTGCTATCTTCTAAGGTCTGTAGAGATTTTATCCTTCATCCACCACATACATGCATGAATCAAAGATAAATGTTTAGAGCAGCTTTGAAATCAAGTCTAGGCTAACTTTGCACAGCTATCTACTATTAGCAAACAGCAAAAAGTATGGACAAAGAAATCATCAACATGGTAGGAATTTTCATGATCACCCAACAGCATTCTTAAGATCTATCCAAAGAAATAAGACAGCTAACTAAACAGTAATAAAATCTAAGTCAAACATCTAACATTAGAGACTGAATCAAGCAACATGAGAGAAACCAAGAAAATACACCAAGTCAATGCCTTTTCCTTATAAATTTTTGCAGCATGTCTTTACAAAAACTCAACTCTCCCTTTGCAAATGAGAGGGGAGGCCTATTTATAGTTTTCAAAAAGTCAAATGAATGGCCAAGATTCATTCTTATTGTGTGGCCAAGATTCATTACAAAATAGGGTTTCACCTACCCCCCATTATCTAGCAATTAAAAATTACCTTTTTGTCTCTTCCCTATTTCGTCTTCTTGCTGATGGCACTGTAGCTCTTTTGTCTTTTAGCAGATTGCTATTTTGCTATAGCTACTCTTCAGGAAGTTCTTCATCTTTGGCAAGGTTGTCTTCTTGTTCCTTGGAGGCTGTATATTTGATGAACTTGAGGACGACCTCTTAGAGTTTGTCTATTTTGATGACTTTGCATCGCAGCGCCTGGTAGCTCCACTCCTTTGCATTTTCTTCCAGCCTTTTCTAATCTTCATCATACTTTGAGCCCTGGTCTCTGAACAACTTCAATTGGTCGGTGGCGCGGGCAGCGAAACTCAAGAATTCTGTTGTGATATCACCAGCCATCTCGTCCTTCATCTTTTCCTGGAAGTAGGGTTTGATCTTTTTTGGATCCATTTGCACAGTGGGCATATCATAGCCTATCATCAGCTTAAGATACCGGGCACATTCTGCCCAGATTTTCTTGATCCACTAAATGTCCAGATCCACCCTACTCAAGATTTGCTCCAACCTCTCCTTCTGGTTGTTGAAGTCTCTGTGCCATATATCCATTAGCTAGTGATCTTCATGTTTAAATGTGAGCTTCTTCTCCCACGTGGCTTCAGGCATCCGAAGGATAGCTTTAATCCTTGGAAAGGTGGAGTCGTAGGTTGCAGGGAAATTGGTGCAGAGCCCCTTTGTGCTCTCCAGAGACTGCATTAGGTCTAAGAACTTGTTGGCTATTCGTACAACCCTGCTAATTCCCATGTTTTTGACGTATGAGACTTGTCAGAACTAGTCCTCTGTAGTCTTCTCCAAGTTCTTCCTTCTCTCCATTTTGTCGATCTGCTCTTTGGAAAGCAACTGAGGCGCAGCTGTGGATGTAGTGGGTAGGTCATCCACTGAGGACCATTATTTTATGTAATCTGTTAGGGCTGCAACCTGTACCTTGAGCTCATCCTTTGAGATTTTATCTTGCTTTATTAGGTGCGCCACTATGGCCACTGACTCCTCAAGGTGCTCGACCTTTTGCTCTCTGGTTGCAGTTCCCAGGTCGATGGTGGAGATGTTATAGCTTACCCCAGCTTGACCAATCATGGGCATTGCAATTTGGGCTGCTCGAGAGCTAGAAGCATCCATGGTTATTTTGGATAGGACCTTGGGCTTCTTCTCCTTCTTCATTGTGATCTGGGCTTGAGCCAAGATGGCCTCCAACCTCGTCCTTGGGTCCTTCAGCACAGGGGTTGTTCTTTCAAGTTGCTTCTCCAACCATTCAGGCATAGCAGACTTCCCCTTGGCTGAATCACGACCGCCTTCGCCCTTCTCGGTCAATTCCAAGATTTCTCCTTCCTTTTCCTTTTGGGATTTTCCTTTCTCTTTGGCAGCATTCTCCTCCTCTTCGTCAGAGTCATGGACAAATACGAGGCGTTTGACCGGCAGCCTTGTGGATAGTTGTTGGATGGGACTTTCTTCTCTTGATGTTTCTTCTTCTTTCTTCTCCTCAGTACCCTCAGCTTTGGGGCTTTTGACAGCATGGCTTTCAGCTTCGGTTAAATCCTTTATCTGTTATTCTTCTCGTGGCTGCCTTTCTTTATCATGTGGTGACCCTTCTGCCTTTGTCCCAACGTCCTTCAACTGTTGTGCCATTTCTTCTTCAAGGTCATCATCAAAGGTTTGAATGATTTCCTTAGCACCCAAGCGATCCTCCTCGTCCCCACTCTTGGAAGAGCCCATCTCTTCCTCCTCATAAACCACCCTATCGATGGTTCGGTGTTTGTACTCTAGGTGCTCGTGGTACTCATCAGCCTCCTCTTCGATAGACTTCGAGGCCTCCTGCTCTTGCTCCTCCAATTCCTTCAAGATTAGCATGGTGGCCTCCATGGCCGATGGCCCTGTTGGTGGTTGTGAAGGTTAAGCAGTTGCAAGGATGTGCGCAAGGGCTGCTTGGAGAGTTGGGCCCATTAAGATCTAGGAGAGCTCAGGGGGGGCTCTGCATGTGCCTTGAAAGAGCCTTGGGCATAGTGGCAATGGGAAGAGGCACTGTTATGGTTTTCAGAGGGAGTGATGTGATTGGCAACATGGCAGTAGAGGAAGGGGGAGTGGTCATGCCGAAAGAGGAGTTAATGATTATTACCAATTCGGCCGGAGGTGAAGGGGCAAGATGGATAAAAATGTCCACTACCGGTGGGGAGGCGGTGACCGCAGCCAGGGAGGTGGGTTATGCAACAGGAGGGGCAGGGAGAGCCAAGGGAGGCCGCAATTCTTCTGCACCTTTCGCCTGTTTAAGCCTTTTGGAGGATGAGCCTCCCGTTTCTTTCTTTGCAGAGGCCTTAGGGTCTGGAGACTGCGCAGTTTCTATTCCTTTTCTTTTCTAGGACCTAGTGACAGGAGGAGACTTGGAGGTCCCACCAGTTGACATGGTGGCAACAACATCCTCCCTGGCACTTGACTCGCTTTTGAGCCCTTCATAAGTTAAGACCACCCCTTGTTGCTTTAAATGAGCCACCTGCCCATCAATCCACTCCTTAGTATGAGTTAAGATCAGCTGGGTTATGGTGTCTAGGTCATCGACCTCCTGTTCATCCCAATCAATTGAGGGTATTGGCAGGTTGGCAACCGCAAGGTACCTCGGATGCATGATTGTGGACTCGTCCTCCTCAACCTGGTCCAGTATTGGAAATGGTTGCACTCTTCTTAGGAACAGTACCGTCATGCGCATGTAGTGCCTTGTGCGCACTTCTTTGTCATCTTGGCAGTCGACCCAGAAATCTTCAATGTGATGGTGGGCATATGCTGGCCCTAGCGCTTTCTTGACATGGCCATGGGGGTCCATCCACGGGCGAGCAGTGTGTAAGTAAAAGTGGTAATCCTTCAGTTCCTTCTCGGAGTTATCTACACATTATGACGTCTGCAGTCGGTACATGCCCTGGCCGAGGGTCATGGGGTAGGAGATCCCCGCGATATGTTTGTTGCTAAAATTTTTTTGCAGGTGCTAGAGTTGCCAAGAGAGCTCCAAGAGGATGATTTTGTCATTGGGGTATCGAAGCAATCTATTTGGCCTTTCAGTGAAGCCCTGGGCCCGAATATACGTGAACTTCATATATTAGATATAGAGGAAGGCGTATTGCTTCAAAAGTGCGCTGGCGCTCTGGGAGACCCTCCTCTTGAAGTCTCCAGCGATCAAGCTGATGATGTGGCCAATGAAAGTGTCGTTCACTCTGCAGTAATCTCTTTTGAAGTTACGGTACTGGAGCTACGGATAGTTGTCATAGGCTTTAAGTCCTCGCTTCTGCCCCTGATCGGGTGCTACAAACAACCCACTGTACTGTCTCTGATCTGCCAGGGAATATACAAGGTAGGAGGTCATGTAGAATTTAGAGCTCTTTTTCACATTGACAAACTGCTCATGGAAGCAGTTGCTTATGATTCCTCCCTAATAAAATGAAACCTTTGTCGTGACGTCTTCGTTTCCACGCAGGATCTGCTCAATAAAATATGCCATCCATTCCTGGAAGTAGGCGTCTGTAGGGAGACCCATAACCCTGCTCAACATGGTTACCAAGTCATGGTAATCCTCAACGAAATCGCTATGAAAAAGCTCCTAAGGAACTTTCGCAGCGCTTCCTCATCATTCCTTAAGCCAATGTAGGTTTATTGACTTCTTGCATCCCGTTGGATTATCATCCCATGCCGCCTAACATTCTTATAATGTAGGGACCTCCATCTATTGGAATGTGGGAATGTGGAAGGTCTTGGTGATCCCCTCTGGTGACATTTCTGCGAGGATGTTTCCCTCCTTATCAACAATTATTCTAGTATCAGTTTGGTAGGCTTCCTGGCAAGCCATGACTAATTTGGGCGCCACGAGGGATGGAGGGAATCCGGCAGCCTTAGCTATTCCACTCTGCCTTATCAATTGAGCATTCTTTGTTGTTGGGTTGACCTGACCCTCTGAGTGAATTCATTGATATCCACCCGGCCAATGTTAGTGTCTGTGATTTTGTTCCAATCTATAGTGACCTTTAAGTGGAGCGGCTCGCCTTGGAATTGGTACTCCATCTGGTGTTTGTCTTCTTTCCCTCGAGGGGTCCTTCCAGACTTCTTACCCTTGTCCCCTTCGGCAGATGCCCCTGAAGTTCCTACACCCGATTCCATATATTCTGTAAGCAAGGGCAAAGTTAGCACAATGGATCAGGAAAGCATTCGTATTAGTCCATATCTCAAAAACAATATTCATTTCAAATAATCAATCAAGTATATCATGAATTTTCATATCTAGATGTTATTGATCTTTGATTTAGGGCATTTAGACAATTCGGGCCCGAAGGGCCGAACTTCCCTTGCAAGAATGTTGTCTAGAAGGGAAAACGTAGCGAAAAGCTCCCGGAGACTTTCTTTGGTCAAATTTTAATATGTCAAGAAGTACATGATGAAGATGACCAAAATTCAGGATGTGGGTCGAAGTTAGATTCCAGATTTGGGATCGTTTGGATGGATTTAGGAGAGCTCGGAGGTCTCAAGCCAGAAAGCTGTCAAGAGATAGCATTTTGAAGCGGCAGACAACAGATGAAAATTCAGAGCTGGAACTCCAGGGTATGGAGCCTAGAGGGCCGAAGGGCAGCCGGTGTTAAGTCATTTCACTTTTGAGGGCTCGGGCTGGTGGCATTGGAAAGATGCAAAAACTTCACCATTTGGGACGACCAAAGTCGGACGGAAGTCCGGGAGTAAGAGCCCAGTGGCAAGGTTTTTGTTATTGAGCTTGGCGGCGATTGGCAGGGCGAAGCCAGGTGGCCGAGACACCAGACGGCGATTTCCGTTAGCAACGGCAGGCGCTGTCAGGAATTCTGAGTTACGGGGCCCGGTGTGGAGAGGGTCATTAGTGGTTAACAAGGTATCCAACGGCAGACGACAGCTCGGGGCCCGGTGATCGGATGGACAGGGTGGAATCTCCCCGACGGCAGGCGAAACGCGGACTTCTGGGAACAAAAGTCTAGACACCGAGGCCCGAGAGGCACGACAAACACGGATGCAAAAAGAGAGGCCAACAACGGGGCAAAGGTCGGGGTTTGGAGCACGGAGGGGCCAGAAGACTTCGCTGTGGGGAACAGCAGAAAATGGAGCAAGGAAACCAGAAGACTGGACCCCAAAGACCAAAAGGACGGCATAAGTTAAATCGCGAGGTTAACAGCGAACATAGAGACGGAGTCCGCAGGGCAGGAAGCCGGGCGACGTTCACCGTGGATGGCAGAAAAACACCCGGGGTATCCCTGAGGCGAAACTCCAGCTTCCCGGGCCTGAGAGGACCAAAGGACACATGCTTAGTTTTAAAGTTTCACGGCGAGGAGCATGCCGGGATCTGGAAGCTGGGAGGCAGGGTTCAGACTGCAATTTAGGCGCGACAAAATACAACCCGAATTCCAAAAGGAGAAGTCCGATGAACTGGGCCTAGAAGGTGACATCGCTGTCAGCAGGATTGCTCGAAGGTTTATTAATGGACGGTGAAGGCGGGTCCTCGGCCTGAGAAGGACGTCTTCCTTGCACGAAGAATAGCCGCAACAAGGAGAAACTCCAGATAGGCGGCAAGGATTTTCTAGGAGGTTTGTGAATTTTTAAGCACGTGGGTTTTATGCGCAATCTCATGGTCTATCATTCTATGTCCTCCTAATGATTATTCATTTATTTAAATTCCTCAAAATCATGAAATAAAGCTTGGGAGGGCAAACGGATGGCCTACCTCAAACACGTGGAGTGGGGAGATGTGGGATCCACCAACGGACGATGGAATGACACTGAGGGCAATGATCGTCATGATGTCAAAGATGGTGGGCTCCAAATGGTAGTTTGTCCAATTTGCTGCAATCCTATTTGATAAAAATGACAGGTCGAAGAGGGCATTTTATACCCCCAACCGCCATGAATATGCGCATTTATTATAGGTATGACGGCAAAAAGAAGTTGGTGGAACCCAGAAAGGTCAGCGACAGCGGCGGGAACACCGGGGTCTGGTGGCCGGGTAGGAGCAAGATGACGGCTGCTTCAAGTTTTCAATCGGTCGAATAGCGGCGGCGAGAAGTTGGTCAGGGCCCGAAGGGCTGGATGTCGCCAGGGATCCACTGTCGTGGACGGTAGAACCGTCACAGAATTTTGGATTCAGAATTCCAGACGGTCAGGCTCGGAACGCCCCACAGTAGATAGGGGCTCACACAAACTTCGGACAGCAAAAAGGGGGGCGCGACCTGAGATGCAGGTCACAGCAGGAAGTCCGCCGTCGCGGACAGCAAAACATGGACGAAACCCTAGAAGTGGAACTCTAGGGTTTGGGGTACGAATGGTGGAACGTCGTTAGAAAATTTTGATAAGTTTTTTTTGCAGATGGCAAGAGGGGGATCGAGCCCCGAGGTCCGGAAGGACGCGGAGCGGATGCTACCAGGAACGGCAATTCCAGCATGGAAACCTGGAGACAGAATCCCGAACGGCCGGGCCCGGCAAGCCCCGAGGCCGTTGGCAGGACCAAATTACTAGAGGGACCCCGCGAGGTGCCAGAACGCGGCAAAATTAAAAGGGGAAGGCATGGTCAATTTATGATGGGACTTTAAAGTAACATCAACCATCCGAGACATCAAAAAAGGAGGCACGCAAAATGAGGCGATAACAAAAACAACCCGACAAGGCAAAAGAAAGAGGGTCCCCATTCCGAACGGGGCGTGTGTACTAAGGGCACAACAAATGGCGACTCTGCTGGGGAATGATCCCGAGCATTCTAGGGATAAATATTCATTCAGGACCCAGAATCTCTAGTTTTGCAGACTAGGAGTGGCTTCCAAAGATGAATCTGGGAGGATGAGATCCTTAATTGGGTTAGCTTACAGGACATCTCAGAAGTGTGTGTGGAGTGAGTTCATTCCTTTCCTCGGGATAGTGACCAGGGTTACCAATTCAACCGAGCGAGCTACATAAATCATCTAACACAAAAGTAACTTGGACATTGCCCCGCTACCAGTCAGGCATCCATAGCCCCGACAGGGTTGTTGCTGCAACCTCATGGATATTGCTCTACTGCCGACCGGGCATCCATAGCCCCGGTAGAGTTATCCTAACAGCCATACAGTCATTTATTTCCTTTTTTTAGAATTCTTTTTTCTTTCTCTTTTGTTCTGATATTTCACTTCTCTTTTATCATTTAGTTTGACCAAGTAAGCATTGAAGCCTATAATGGGTTTGAGGCTGCAGTGGTCACTGGAGCAGACTTAAGATTTTTTACTTGTTGGGGTGTCATAACAACCATGGTACGGTCCTTTAGAAATAATTATTATGTGTTTTGTGCAAGATCCGAGATGTGTGTAAGAAGATCCAGCCAAGGGTCAAGTTTTGAGCAGAATTCAAGCAAGAAAATCATTCACGAGCAGCTTTCAAAGACCGATAATCGAGAGTGAATGTTTAGCCAAAGAACACAAAGAACGGACATCAAAGTGAACCGCTTGTCGAGCAAGCATGGCCACCGCAAAGGAGCAGGAAACAACTTTTGAAACAAAACCACTGGGAGGGAGAAAACAAAGGAGCAACACAAACAAAATGCAAGCAAGCCAGAAAGCAAACTACCCTAACCTATGTACAAGTATTTACAACGATGAGCTAGATCGAGCTCAAGCCTGGAAGTAATGCTTTAGGAGTTGCCCATTGACTAGCAACGGGATGTTTTCACCAGTTAAGGTTTCTAGGCGGAAGGCATTATCTCCCAAAATTTCAACTATTTGAAAGGGGCCAAGCCAGAGCTTGTCGAATTTGTTGTGTCCCCCTTTCTTTTCATGGGCCTTATCCCAATATAGGACCAAATCTGCAATTCTAAAGGCCTTGATCTTGGCTCGATGGTTGAACCATCTCTTAACTATGCCCTGATGTTTGGCAAAATTTTCTATTGCATGGTTTCGGACTTCCTCTAAGTGCAAGAGCTGAGCTAACCGAGCTTCCCTACGATCTCCTCCTTCATAAAAAATCGTTGATGAACTGAAGAGTAGGAATCTTCAGATGGATGGGGAATATAGGCTCTAGACCATGGATAAGGTGGAATGGGGAATCACCGAGGGTAGTCTTGTGGTGAGTGCGATTAGCCCAAAGGGCGAAACAGAGTTGGGTATGTCATTCATTGGGATTCCTATCTAGCAGCTTCTTGATCACAGTAATCAGGTTTTTATTTGTCGACTCGGAAAGGCCATTGCTCTGAGGGTAGTAATTAGATGAGAATTTAAAGGCAATCCTATAGTCAAATGCCCAACTAGAAAATTTTAATGAAGCAAATGCAGGCTCATTATCACACACCAAAGCATAAGGACAACCAAAGCGATTTAAAATAAAACTTTCTAGGAAATTAGTAACTACTTCAGTTGTGCATTGCTTACATACTATTGCTTCCGTCCATCTAGTACAGTAATCAGTAGCAGTAAGAATATACATGTCCCATAGACGATGGAGGGCTTACCGGACCAATGAAGTCGAGACTCCATTGTGCAAACGGCTTTACCTCCAGCACAGGTTGTAGTGGGACAGCAACATTCTTCTCCCTGGTGGCAGCGGTTTGACATGTGTGACATGAACGAACGTGGCAATGGGCATCCTTGAAGACAGTTGGCCAATAATACCCTGCTCTTAATATTTGATGTGCTATGGAAGAACCAGAACCATGGCCCATGCCAAATTTGTCGTGGAACTCTTTCAAGACTTGATCTGCTTCTTCCTTGCCAAGGCATCTTAAATAAATGCCTTCATAATTTTTCTTGTAGAGAATGGAACCTTGCAGCATGTAGCCATTGCTCTTCAATCTCAGGGCCTACTTTTGGACTCCTTGCAGGTGCGACAGACACTTATGGTTCAGCAGATAGTAGACGACATTCTGGTACCACTCTCCCGGGGAGACATCCTCAAGCTGGTACTGCTGCACAATGAGTTCATGTCCAGCTTCTGCTACTGTTTCAACAATTGTGCAGGTGAGGGCCTGTCCTCTCTCCAGTTTCATTGATTGGATCTTCATGTCATATTCCTAGAGCAAGGTGACCCATTTAGCTCTTCGTTCGCCCAATTCATTTTTTATGAGCAGTGTTTTCACTGTCAGGTCGGGGACAATGGCAAACACCTTATTGCGTAGAATATAGTGTCTAAATTTCTTCACCCCTCTTACGAGAGCATATGCTTGCTTTTCAATGTTGTGATATCACAATTCAACATCCTTAAGGGGGGCACTCATAAAGGTGATTGAATGCTCATTTTCTTCATCATCCTTCTGGGTTAACATGCTAGCACAGGAATGCTCTGAAGCAAATGAGTAGATGTAGAAAGGCTTCAGATAATTTGGGATAACTAACACAGGCGCCTCAGCGATGGCCCATTTGATTTCTTCAAAAGATTGTTTGGCATCGGGCGTCCATTCAACTTTATCGTCTTGTTTTAGCATGGCATTGAGAGGTTTAACAATCTCCGCAAAACCTGTGATCAATTTTAGGATGAAGTTGATCTTTCCAAAGAAAGATTTTAATTCTTTCTTGCTGCTCTGGGGTTGAATTTTGAGTAAAAACTCAATACGTTCGGGGTCTATAGAGATCCCCTATTCTGAGATGATATGCCCGAGCAATCTGCCTTCAGTCACTCCAAAAATGCACTTCTTAGGGTTAAGGGAAACTCTAAACTCCCTGCATCTTTGAAATACCTTGCATAAGTCAGAGACATGATCGCCCCGCCTTTTAGAAAATACGGTCAAATCATCCATGTAGATGATTATGCACTTGCCAATTAGGTCCTTGAAGGCGATATCCATGGCATGTTGAAAAGTGGCGTCGGCATTGATGAGCCCAAAAGGCATTCTCTTATATGCAAACGTCCCCCACTTAGTGGTGAATGTCATTTTGTGACGATCCTCATATTGTACCATTACCTGGTTGTACTCGGAGTATCCATCAAGGAAAGACATCATCTGGGAGTCGTTGACGATCTACATCACCTCATCTAATGAAGGTACTAGATCGTTGTCTTTCTCCGAGGCGCGGTTCAGATTATGAAAATCCACACACAATCTAATCTCTCCATTCTTTTTTCTGACTAGGACCAAGTTGGCCACTCACGTGGAATACCTGACTGGAAAAATAATTCTTGCTGAGAGAAACTTTTGCACCTCTTTGTAAACGACAGGTTCAAGCAAGGCATTGATAGGGCGCTGCCGCTGGCAGAATGACCTGACTTCCATCTTGAGAGGGATGGTGTGTGTGATGACAGAAATGTCATAGGTTTTTAGATCTCCGTAGCTCTATGCCACCACATCATGGTATCTTCGCAACACATCCATGATTCCTCTCCTTTCCTCTGGTGTGCACGCTTTGCCGATAAAAACATTCTTGATCTCCTTGGTTGTCCCAAGGTTGTGAGCATTGCATTGGTTGCTTATGGCCTCCTCTTTTGTTTGCTAATTTTGATCTCTGATCTGGTCCAAGTTAAAAATGTATTCTAACTTAACCATACCCCTGGGGATCATATTGGTTTTGAGGTTAATAACCCCCTCTATATCCAGTTCAGCTTCCTGTGGATCAACTTCATCAATTATTTGAGCTGCGAAGACATCAGAACTTGTGATGAATTGAAGGATATGCTTGTCGTCATTGAAGACTTGCAAGTGGGTAACATTATCTGGGATCGATGGTGTGGATGTTAGCTCAACAGTGAATTTCTTAAACCCAGACAAAGAGAGGGGTTGTAGAGTGCTAGCTGCTTGAGCCAAGGCATCAGTTGTACGATTCTAAGCACGAGGAATCAATTGTATATTGAATGCATCTAATCCCTCCAAGAGATCCCTGACCCTATGCCTATAGTTTGTAAGTCTCTGATCATGATAGGAATATAGCTTCCTGACCTGTTTAACTACGAGTTCAAAATCTCCAAAAATTTGCAGCATTTTTACATTTTTCTTCAACGCTATGAGAAGGCTAAGGACTAAGGCCTCATATTCCACTACGTTGGTGCAATAGAACTGCAATCTATGGGCAGCAAGAAATGTCTTACCTGTTGGACTGATGTGTTCGAACCTAGCTCTAGCTCCTTGCCTAGACTTTGATCCATCAAATCAGAGCGTCTAGCATGCGGAGGATTTTTTTTTCAGGTCTGATTAGCCTTCTGTTCTCTTTCAGCTGGGAGGCTGGCCCTGTGATCTTAGGAGAATTCTCTAGTTCAATGTATTGATCAATAGGTGGTTCTACTGGTGCCTCCTTTGACGTTTCTATCTGCGAAGTAGCTAATTTTTTAACATGTGCAACTGCTGCTTGACACAAGCAACAATCAAATTCGAAATGTGCAACATTGTGAACCCTGCACCAGTTCGGCAATAAGAGATCCTGTAAATTCATTCAAGCCCCTAGGCTGAGCTAATCCCTTGCACATTTTTTTATGAATTCCTGGAAACCACTAAGTAGTCCCCAATCGTCGCCCTTATTAGACTCATCACCGGCTTCTACCAATGTTTCTGTGTCTAGGGGCATTCATGTAGACTCGGTCGAAGGACTACACAACACCAGCAACACTTCATCCCCACATTCCTTCTGAAACTCGACGTCATTTTGGTGGGTGAAAGGGTGGTAATTTCTTAGGTCAATCTCGGCGAATAGCACCTCGCTGAGATTATTGTACTCTGTGATCATGTAATTGATACGGGGTTCATGGTTGATACGGATCTAATTTGGTAGCCCCTTCCATGGTAGCCACATGTGAGAAAGGTCTGTGGCGGTATATCCATTTAGTGCCTTGGTGAATTCCCTTCCCAAGATGATTCCATATGCATCAGAAATGTTAACCACTTGAATATCGATGACTTGTTATATCTGTGGGTCTATGGCAATCTGCATCGGGATACGGTTTATTTCACCCACGATGTTGATCTTCGTTTTGTCCAGCTGGGTCACCTTCCTCTTTGAAGGCATGGGGGTGATGCCAAGAGCCTTACATACTACCAAGGGCATGACATTGGGAAACGCTCCTGAATCGAGTAGGTAGTTATGCAGGTTCTTCCCAAAGACCCTAATGGTGGTCAGGAAAGGGGGAGTTTTCGGTCTCCCCTGGAAGATGCCTATAGGCATGTCCATGTGAGCTATCTGACCTTTGTTCTTATCAATGCCTATATCCTTGGTTTTCCTAAATAGCTGGTCCTTGGAAAGCTGCCTACTAGCCCTTTCTGACTCCTTTTCAATTTGTTTACTTGCCGACTGATTCACAAGAACATCCTTCATTTTCTTGGTATTATCCTGTATCTCCAGTTCTTTCATAGGCTCTTCAAAGGTAACTTTTTTGGCTGACATTTCTTGTGTTGTACTAGAAGATGGAGTCCCATTAAGAACCCTAAAGAAGGCATGCCTTATAGCAGGGACTTTGAGTAATTTGAAGGTTGATAAGCTGATTTTTATCTTTTTGAACTCTTCTGCCACATATTCACCCATTTGTTCAATTTCTGAACTAAAAGCTTGGCTTATAGCAGAACTGGGAAGTTGGACCTCCGTTTGACTAGACGAATTTTGAGGTTGGCCCTGAGGCTGATTTTGTGACTGATTTTGAGATCCATTTTTATTGAAGTATTGGGCAGGTATGTGAGGAAGCCCAGGGTTATTGCTGGCGTTAGAATCAGGCAGAGTGGCAAAATTATTTGGTGGGGTAAAAGTTGTAAAAGGTCCACCCACCTATCTATTCCTAACGAAGTATGGAGTCAACCTTTGATGAAACATGTGGACCTCATCTACAAATGGTTCTTCTTCATCTACCGAACCATTATCTACTGAATCAAAGAGCTAAGTCAGAGTTTGTTCATTACTTACCTCTTGCGCTTCCTCACCCTCAATCGGAGTAGGCTCAACCTCGGGTTCATTGCGGTCACTTCGTGGGAATGGTGCTTGATTAACCATGAGACAGGAGGAATCATATGGCTCGGATGGGACGATGTCCCTACAGCCGGCATTGTCCACTGCGTTTTGCACCTCCACCTGGAAGATTTCAGCAGCTGTCTGGAACTCGGGACAATCCAATTTAGAATGTCTGCTGGTTTTGTGAATTCGACACCATCCAGACAAGGCTGCCTCGGCAAGGTATACCCCACTAGTCATTTTTTCGTTGCTTGTCGATTGATCGGAAGGCATAGGGACACCACCATTATTAGGCCCAGTGTTCCACGTGCGATTCTGCCTCTAAGAGGGTCTCATTTCTGCAGTTTGATTGGCATTTTTCCCCTATCATAATTATGCCCAGAGGAAGTGCCTACTTCTCGATTATCCCTGCGGTCCCTATTGTCTTGGTTGTCCCTATTAAGATTGGCCTGAAAATTGCGCTGGGAGGCCTGCAACTGATTATTCTAATTTTTTAGGTGCGTCATTTTCATGGACATTTTTTTTATCATCTCAGTCAGCTCCTCTAACTTCTCTTTCTCAGTCGTGCTTCCAGGCGACGGCGTCAAATTTTGGAGAAAAGCGGGTGGGGCTGCCGGCTGATTCTGATAGGCTAGAGGAAACTCTGGTCTCGATAAGTACAATGGTGTCTAGGGCTGATAGGAATACGCCTACTATTGTGGAGCAGCCTGGGAATAGTTATACTGCTGCTGAGGCTACAAATAGGAAGGCGCGGGAGGCACATAATTTAATGGCTACCCTAGATGTGGTACCATTGGCAATTGAGGTACCTGGTTTATAAGAGGGGTTTGATGAGCAAATGCCTGATTAAGCCCCTGAATCTACATTGGGTGGGCTATCAGCCCCAAAGAAGGCAGCGGGCCAGAGATATTCTGCCCCAAGTCCGCATGGTGACAACGACCTCCGCATAAGCGGTCACCAGGGTAGTGAGTGGTGGGTGCATCCTTTTCACCAAGGCCGACGTGAGGTTGTCTAGCGCCACATAATAGACCAAGAGAGCTGCCGCATTATTATGGAGGTATGGATCCTGAAGCCTTGTGTAGGCCCGATGGAAGCGGTCGTTGAAGGAGCCAATAGGTTTGTTGACTTCCCTCCTGACCGACATGAACTATTGGTAAAGCTCTGAAGGGCTGATGGGGATCTTGTATTTCTACAGGAAGGCATTCTTCATCAGGTTCCATGAGGTAATGGACCCCCTCGGCAGGTTGATGTACCAATAGAAGGCCTCCTCCCCCAATGAATGCGGAAAAAGGCAACATGCAACGTCTTCGTGGTTAACTTGCATTTCGGTGATTATTGTCTCAAATATTTTGATATGCTCCTTAGCTATTTTTTGTAGGTCGCGCGGATGAAACTTCGAACAAAAACGCTCCAGATTCTTAGGCATATCATTGTAGGCAGTGAAATGTATCGGCAAAGGGTTATGTGCTAACCAAGCCATAGAGGGTGGCGGAAGTGGTGCTTGTTATTGGAAAATGGGAATTTGGGGCTGTATTTGCAATACAACAGCAATTTGGGACTGCACTTGAGCTATGGCTGACTAAACTGTGCCTTGGGCTGGAAAGGCCAGGAAAGGAGCAATCCCCTGGCTGCTGGAGATAGGAGGTGCAAATGCAGTTTGAAATGATTAGGTGAAAGATGAAGGCCAGCCAAATGAAGGTGAAGGTGGAATGGAGGTAGATGGAATGGAGAAAGAGGAAGAGGCAACGCTACTTCCTCGAGCTCCCTTTGCCCTCGTAGGAGGCTGCAATTCTTCAAATTCTCCCTTGTTTGGCGTTGACCGTAGAACCCTTTGAAATATTTCTGGGGAGAATGATCCGATTCAATCCAGCTTCACTTTTAACCCTTAACTTGGTATTTCCACCGTGGCCCTCCTTCTAGCACCAGTTCTATTGATGGTTTTATTATGCACTTCTCAACACAGGCAGTGCGTAGGTGCACTACCTCTCTTGAAAGACAATCTTCCATAATCAGATTATAGAACACTATCCCAAGGTCTCTCGGATGTCGGGTCTTGACAGTGCTTGGATACCTCATTAGTTTGATGTGATTTGCTGAAATCACAAGGCGGTCTTACATAGGAAATACAAAAGAAGGATACAAAGCGTGAAAGTTGAATCTTGAAATGGAGTTTGTAGGATGGAAAGCTATCATGTGCTGGTTGTAGGTTCAAACAGCAGTCTTGGACTCCATTTTGTTGTTGGATTTGGCTTTACAATGTGCAATGAACCTTAGCATAGGTCAGTTATTAAAAAAAAAAAAAAAGGCCAGGAAAGGGGAAAGTTCCTAAGTCTGCAACTAGCTATGAATAGTAACAATAGAGTTCCTACAATGGATAATTCCTCAAACAATATCCCACTTAACCAGGGATTTCACAGTATCATAGAAATTATGCTATCTTCTAAGGTCTGTAGAGATTTTATCCTTCATCCACCACATACATGCATGAATTAAATATAAATGTTTGGAGCAGATTTGAAATCAAGTCCAGAATAACTTTGCACAACTATCTACCATCAGCAAATAGAAAAAAATATGGACAAAGAAATCATCAACATGGCAGGAATTTTCATGATCACCCAACAGCATTCCTAAGATCTATCCAAAGAAATAAGACAGCCAACTCAACAACAATAAAATCTAAGTCAAACATCTAACATCAGATACTGAATCAAGCAACATGAGAGAAACCAAGAAAATACACCAAGTCAATGCCTTTTTCTTTATAAATTTCTACAGTATGTATTTACAACAACTCAACTCTCCCTTTGCAAATGAGAGGGGAGCCCTATTTATAGTTTTCAAAAAGTCAAATGAATGACCAAGATTCATTCTTATTGTGTGGCCAATATTCATTACCAAATAGGGTTTCACCTACCTCGATTATCTAGCAATTAAAAATTACATTTTTGTCTCTTCCCTATTTCGTCTTCTTGCTAATGGCACTGTAGCTCTTTTGTCTTTTAGCAGATTGTTGTTTTTCCATAGCTACTCTTTAGGAAGTTCTTCATCTTTGGCAGGGTTGTCTTCTTGTTCCTTGGAGGCTGTATATTCGATGAACTTGAGGACAACCTCCTGGAGTTTGTCTATTTCAATGACTTCGCATCGCAGCACCTGGTAGCTCCACTCCTTTGCATTTTCTTCCAGCCTTTTCCAGTCTTCATCATACTTTGAGCCCTGGTCTCTGAATAGCTCCGATTGGTCAAAGGCGCGAGCAGCAAAACTCAAGAATTCTAATGTGATATCTTCAGCCATCCCATCCTTCATCTTTTCCTAGAAGTAGGGTTTGATCTTTTCTGGATCCATTTGCACAGTGGGCATATCATAGCCCATCATCAGCTTGAAATGCCGGGCACATTCCGCCCAGATTTCTTTGATCCACTCAATGTCCGGATCCACCTTGCTCAAGATTTGCTCCAACCTCTCCTTCCAGTTGTCGAAGTCTCGATGCCATATATCCATTAGCCAGTGATCTTCTTGCTTAAATGCGAGCTTCTTCTCCCATGTGGCTTCAGGCATCTGAAGGATAGCTTCAATCCTTGGAAAGGTGGAGTTGTAGGTTGCGGAGAAATTGGTGTAGAGCTCCTTTGTGCTCTATAGAGACTGCATTAGGTCCAAGAACTTGTTGGCTATTCGTACAGCCCTGCTAATTCCCATGTTTCTGACGCAAGAGACTTATTAGAACCAGTCCTCTGTGGTCTTCTCCAAGTTCTTCCTTCTCTTCATTTTGTCGATCTGCTCTTTGGAAAGCAACTAAGGCGCAGTCGTGGATGTAGTGGGTAGGTCATCCACTAAGGACCATTACTGTATGTAATCCGTTAGGGCTACAACCTGTGCCTTGAACTCATCCTTTGAGATTTTTTCCTGCTTTATTAGGTGCACCACTGTGGCCACCGACTCCTCAAGGTGCTTGACTTTTTGCTCTCTGGTTGCAGTTCCTAGGTCGATGGTGGAGATGTTATAGCTTACCCTAGCTTAACCAATCGTGGGCGTTGCAATTTGGGCCGCTCAAGAGCCAGAAGCATCCATGGTTATTTTGGATCAGACCTTGAGCTTCTTCTCCTTCTTCGTTGTGATTTGGGCTAAAGCTAAGATGGCCTCCAACCTCGCCCTTGGGTCCTTCAGCACAGGGGTCGCTCTTTCAAGTTGCTTCTCCAACCATTCGGGCACAGTAGACTTCCCCTTGGGTGAATCATGGCTGCCTTCACCCTTCTCGATCAATTCCAAGATTTTTGTTTCCTTTTCCTTTTGGGATTTTCCTTTCTCTTTCGTAGCATTCTCCTCCTCTTCGTCGGAGTCATGGACAAATGCAAGGCATTTGACCGACAGCCCGGTGGATAGTTGCTAGATGGCACTTTCTTCTCTTGTCGTTTCTTCTTCTTTCTTCTCAATACCCTCAGCTTCGGTTAAATCCTTTATCTATTGTTCTTCTGGTGGCTACCTCTTTTTATATGTGGTGACCCTTCTACCTCTGTCCCAACGTCCTTCAACTGTTGTTCCATTTATTCTTCAAGGTCATCATCAAAGGTTTGAATGATTTCCTTAGCACCTGAGCCATCCTCCTCGTCCCCACTCTTGGAAGAGCCCTTCTCTTCCTCCTCATAAACCACCCTATCGATGGTTCGGTGTTCATACTCTAGGTGCTCATGGTACTCATCAGCGTCCTCCTCAATAGACTTCGAGGCCTCCTACTCTCGCTCTTCCAATTCCTTCGAGATTAGCATGGTGGCCTCCATGGTCGGTGGCCCTGTTGGTGGTTGTGAAGGTTGAGCAGTTGCAAGGACATGCGCAAGGGCTGCTTGGGAAGTTGGGTCCATTAAGATCTGGGAGAGCTCAAGGGGGAGGCTTTGCATGTGCTTTGAAAGAGCCTCGGGCATAGTGGCAGTGGGAAGAGGCATTGTTATGGTTGCCAGAGGGAGTGATGTGATTGGCGACATGGCAGTAGAGGAAGGGGGAGTGGTCATGCCGGAAGAGGAGTCAATAATTATTACCGATTTGGCCAGAGGCAAAGGGGCAAGATGGATAGAAATGTCCACTGTCGGCGGGGAAGCGACAACCATAGCCAGGGAGGTGGGCAGTGCAACAGGAGGGGCAGGGAGAGCTAAGGGAGGCCGCAATTCTTCTGCACATTCTACCTGTTTAAGCCTTTTGTGGGATGAGCCTCCCATTTCTTTCTTTGCAGAGGCCTTGGGGTCCGAAGACTGGGGGGTTTCTATTCCTGTTCTTTTCTGGGACCTAGTGACGGAGGAGACTTGGAGGTCCCGCCAGTTGACGTGGTGGTAGCAACATCCTCCCTAGCACTTGGCTCACTTTTGAGCCCCTCATAAGTTAAGACCACCCCTTGTCACTTTAAATGAGCCACTTGCCCATCGATCCACTCCTTGGTACGAGTTAAGATCGGCTGGGTTATGGTGTTCAGGTCATCGACCTCCTGTTCATCCCAGTCAATTGAGGGTATTGGCAGGTTGGCAACCACAGGGTACCTCGGATGCATGATTGCGGACTCATTCTCCTCGACCTGGTCTAGTATCGAAAATGGTTGCACTCTTCTTAGGAATAGTACCGTCATGCACATGTAGTGCTTTACGCGCACTTCTTTGTCATCTTGGCAGTCGGCCTAGAAATCTTCAATGTGATGGAGATGGGCATATGTTGGCCCCAGCGCTTTTCTGATGTGGCTATGGGGGTCCATCCACGGGCGAGCAGTGTGTAAGTAAAAGTGGTAATCCTTCAGTTCCTTTTCAGAGTTACCTGCACATTGTGACATCTACAATTGGTACATGCCCTAGTCGACGGCCATGGGGTAGGAGATCCCCGCTATATGTTTGTTGCTGAAAATTGCCTGTAGCTGCTGGAGTTGCCTAGAGAGCTCCAAGAGGATGATTTTGTTATTGGGGTATCGAGGCAATCTATTCGGCCTTTTAGTGAAGCCCTGGGCCTAGATATATGTGAACTTTGGATATTGGATATAGAGGAAGGCATATTGCTTCAAAAGTGCTCTGGCGTTGTGGGAGACCCTCCTCTCGAAGTCTCCAACGATCAATCTAATGATGTGGCCAATGAAGGCATCGTTCACTCTGCAGTAATCTCTTTTGAAGTTGCGGTACTGGAGCTGTGAATATTTGCCATAGGCTTTAAGTCCTCGCTTCTACCCCTGATCGGGTGCTACAAACAACCCGCTGTACTGTCTCTGATCTGCCAAGGAATATACAAGGTAAGAGGTCATGTAGAATTTAGAGCTCTTTTTCACGTTGACAAACTGCTCATGGAAGCAGTTGCTTATGATTCCTCCCTAATAGAATGAAACCTTTGTCGTGATGTCCTCATTTCCACGCAAGATCTGTTCAATAAAATATGTCATCAATTCCTGGAAGTAGGCGGCTGTAGGGAGACCCATAACCCTACTCAACATGGTTACTAGGTCTTGGTAATCCTCATGGAAATCGCTACGGAAAAGCTCCCGAGGAACTTTCGCAGCGCTGCCTCGTCTTTCTTTAAGCCAATGTAGGTTTATTGACTTCTTGCATTCCATTGGATTATCATCCCACGCCACCTGACATTCTTCTAATGTAGGGACCTCTATCTATTAGAATGTGGGAATGTGAAAGGTCTTGGTGATCCCCTCTAGCGACATGTCTGCGAGGATGTTTCCCTCCTTATCAACAATTGTTCTGGTATTGGTTTGGTAGGCTTCCCGACAAGCCATGACTAATTCGGGTGCCACGAGGGATGAAGGGAATCCGGCAGCCTTAGCTATTCCACTCTCCCTTATCAATCGAGCATTCTTTGTTGTTGGGTTGACCCTCACCCTCTGAATGAATTCATCGATATCCACCTGGCCAATGTTAGTGTCTGTGATTTCGTTCTAGTCTGTAGTGATCTTTGAGTGGAGCAGCTTGCCCTGGAATTGGTACTTCATCTGGTGTTTGTCTTCTTTCCCTCGAGGGGTCCTTCCAGACTTCTTACCCTTGTCCCCTTCGGCGGATGCCCATGAAGTTCCTGCACCCGATTCCATATATTCTGCAAACAAGGGCAAAGTTAGCACAATGGATCACGAAAGCATTCATGTTAGTCCATATCTCGAAAACAATATTCATTTCAAATAATCAATCAAGCATATCATAAATTTTCATATCTAGATGTTATTGATCTTTGATTTAGGGCATTTGGACAATTTGGGTCCGAAGGGCCGGACTTCCTTGGCAGGAATGCTGTCTAGAAGGGAAAACACAGTGGAAAGCTCCCAGAGACTTTCTTTGGTCAAATTTTAATATGTCAAGAAGTACATGATGAAGAGGACCAAAATTCAGGATGTGGGTCGAAGTTAGATTCCAAATTTGGGATCGTTTGGATTGATTTAGGAGAGCTCGGAGGTCTTAAGCCGGAAAGCTGTCAGAAGATAGCATTTTGAAGCAGTAGACAGCAGACAGAAATTTGAAGCCAAAACTCCAAGGTCCGGAGCCCGGAGGGCCGAAGGGCGGCCGGTGTTAAGTCATTTCACTTTCGAGGGCTGAGGCCGGCGGCATCGAAAAGACGCATGAACTTCGCCATTTGGGATGGCCAAAGCCGGACAGAAGTCTGGGAGGGGAAGTCTAAGAGCAAGAGCCCAGCGGCAGGGTTTTTGTTATTGAGCTTGGCGGCGATCGGCAGGGCGGAGCCCGGTGGCTGGGACGCCGGACGGCGATCTGTGTTCGCAATGGTGGGCGCTATCAGGAATTCTGGGTTACAGGGCCCAGTGCGGAGAGGGCCGTTAGTGGTTAACGAGGTATCCAGCGGCAGACGACAGCTAGGGGCCCGGCGATCGGATGGACGAGGTGAAATCTCCCCAACGATGGGGGAAACGTGAACATCCGAGAACGAAAGTCTGGACACCGGGGCCCGAGAGGCACGTCATATACGGATGCAAAAAGAGAGGCCAATAGCGCGGCAAAGGTCGGGGTCCGGAGCATGGAGGGGCCGGAAGACTTCACCATGGGGAATGACGGAAAATGGAGCAAGGAAACCCGAAGACCGAACCCCAGAGACCAAAAGGACGGCATAAGTTAAATCGCGAGGTTAACAGCGAAAAGAGAGACAGAGTCTGTAGGGTGGAAAGCTAGGCGACGTTCACCATGGACGGCGACAAAACACCTCGGGAATCCTGGAGGCGGAACTCCAGCTTCTCGAGCCTGAGAGGACCAAAGGATGCATGCTTAGTTTTGAAGTTTCACGGCGAGGAGCATGTCGGGATCCAGAAGCTGGGAGGCAGGGTTCAAACTATAGTTTAGGCGCAGCGAAATGCAACCAGAATTTTGAAAGGAGAAGTTCGATGAACTGGGCCTGGAAGGTGACATCGTCGTCGGCAGGATTGCTCGAAGGTTTATTAATTGACGGCGAAGGCGGGTCCCGGGCCCGAGAAGGACGTCTTCCCTGCACAAAGAACAACCACGGCAAGGAGAAACTCTGGATCGGCGGTAAGGATTTTCTAGGAGGTTTATGAATTTTTAAGCACGTGGGTTTTGTGCGCAATCTCATGGTCTATCATTCTATCTCCTAATTATTGTTCATTTATTTAAATTCCTCAAAATCATGAAACAAAGCTCAGGAGGGCAAACGAATGGCCTACCTCGAACACATGGAGTGGGGAGATGTGGGATCCACCAACGGTCGATGGAATGACGCTAAGGGCGATGATCATGACAATGCCGAAGACGGTGCGCTCCAAATGGTAGTTTGTCCAATTCGCTACAATCCTATTTGATGAAAATGACTACCTGGAGTGGGCATTTTATACCCCTAACCGCCATGAATACGTGCATTTATTGCAGGTATGGCAGCAAAAAAAGGTTGGTGGAACCTAGAAAGGTCAACGACGGCGGCGGGAACACTGGGGTCCGATGGTCGGGGAGGCGCAAGATGATGGCCGCTTCAAGTTTTCAATTGGTCGAACGACGGTGGCAGGAAGTGGGTCGGGGCGCGGAGGGTGGGATGTAGCCAGGGATCTGTTGTCGTGGACGACAGAACTGTCATGGAATTTTGGATTCAAAATTTTGGACGGTCGGGCCCGAAACGCCCCACAGCAGAAGGGGGCTCACGCAAACTTTGGACAGCAAAAAGGGGGGTGGGACCTGGGACGCAGGTCACCATAGGAAGTCCACCGTCGCAGACGGCAAAACACGGACAAAACCCTAGAAGCGGAACTCCGGGGTTAGGGGTCCAGATGGCGGAACGTCGTTAGAAAATTTTGATAAGTTTTTTTGCAAATGGCAAGAGGGGGATCGGGCCCCGAGGTCCAGAAGGATGCGGAGTAGGTGCCGCTAGGAATGGAAATTCCAGCGCAGAAACCTAGAGACAGAATCCCGAACGGCTAGGCCCGGCAGGCCCCGGGCCATTGGCAGGACCAAATTACCAGAGGGACCCCACGAGGTGCCAGAACGCAGCAAAATTAAAAGGGGAAGGCATGATCAATTTATGATGGGACTTTAAAGCAACATCGACCATCCGAGACATCAAAAAGGGAGGCACGCAAAATGAGGCGGCAACAAAAAAGACCTGACAAGGTGAAAGAAATAGGGTCCCCATTCCGAATGGGGCGTGTGTGCTAAGGGCACAACAAAGGTAGCCTTATTTCAATTACACCCCGACAAGGCACCTGGGCCGAATGGATTCCCTACTCGATTTTTCCAAAATTTTTGGGACTTCTTAGGGGCAGACTTGTGGAAAATGATAGAAGACTTCAGGAAGACAGGGAAATTTGTTAAGGACATCAATAATTCAGTCATTGCCCTCATTCCTAAGAAAACAAAATGTAGGACATTTGGAGATTATAGGCCAATTTCACTCTGCAATACCATCTATAAGGTATTAGCAAAAGTATTAGCAAACAGACTCAAAAAGATTTTAGGCAAGATTATTGCTCCTGAGTAGACTGGTTTTGTTCCAAGGAGGGAGATATCTGACAGTATCCTCCTCATCAATGAAGCCATGCATTCGCTAAAAGTGGAAAAATTTGCGGGTATGGTAATAAAGCTGGATGTCTGCAAAGCATATGACAAAGTCTCATGGGATTTTTTGATTAAAATAATGCAGCATATGGGCTTCAACAGCCGTTGGTGTTCACTCATTAAACAATGTATTTCCTCGGTGAGATTTTCTGTTTTGATTAATGGTTCAATGCATGGCTTCTTCGAGGCAACCAATGGACTGCGGCAAGGGGACCCTATTTCTCCATCCTTATTTGTGATAATGGTAGAAGCACTAAGTTGTGCAATTAAAAAGCGTCGCCATTAACAGGACTGGAGGGGGATTACTGTAGCTCCAAACGTTGAGCAAATCACCCACACCCAATTTGTTGATGATACAACCTTGTTTGGTGAGGCTAGTCTGCGTGAGGCAAAATGTATCACAAAAACATTGGAGGAATACGAAACACAGTCAGGGCAAAAAATGAACAAAGAGAAGTCGAGAATTTACTTCTTCAACACAAAGGTCCATCTACAGAAGGATATTGCGGCAATTCTGGGATTCAAAGAAGACAAGCTCCCGGCTAGGTTCCTTGGAGTACAGATTTTTGAAGGGGCCTGTAAATTGAAGCATTGGAACGAAGTTTTGAATAAATGCAAAACCAAGGCGTTATCATGGAAAAACAAATGGCTAACTCTAGCAGGTAGATTGACCATGACTAAATTAGTGCTCTCGGCAATCCCAATTTTCACACTTGCCTGTTATGAAGCCCCAAAGAAGATAGAAGTGTGTATAGAGAAGATTCTAAAAATATTTTTATGGGAAAGGGTCAAATGAAGAAAAGCGAATCTCACTCATTGGGTGGGATACTGCCTATGAGTCGAAAGTCAAAGGGGGTGCAGGACTAAGGAGTATGAAAAGACAAAACATTGCTTTGGTTGCAAAGCTAGTCTGGAAAATGTAAAGACACCCAGAGAAATTATGGTGCTGCATAATGCAAAGTAAATATCTAGACAACAACTCTCCCTCAAGGATCTTAACAACAGATACAATAAGGGGTGGCTCCGCAATCTAGAAATTCATTGACAAATGTCGTTTATTGATTACAAGTCATATAACTTGGAGAATTGGAAACGACAAACTGGCAAGGTTCGGGACAGACTCTTCGAACGGCTATAGGAGCTTGGCTGAACAATTTGATTTAGAATTGGAAGTAGGACAACTGGAGAGTGTAGGGGGTATTGAAATTGCCAGGTATCTCAGTCCTTCTGCATCTTCAGAAGGTGAAAAGGTGAACTGGATTAATCTGTAACATTTACATCTAGACTAAATTAAACTGAAGGCAATCATAGAAGAACTAAACAATCGGGTAGTCCTGATATCCAGAGAAAATGATTCCATTGTGTGGTGTGGGGAAAAATCAGGAGAATACTTTGCCAAATTGAGTTTTCAAATTCAGGCAAAAATTGGCGCAAGAATAGATTGGCTAGCGAGATTATGTTGGGACCAAGTTGTGCTACCCAAAGCAGGGGCATTTCTTTGCGTTGCATTCCATAAGAGGTGCTTAACAATGGAACGTTTAAAAAGAATGGGAATTGTAGGCCCAACTCATTGCGTCATGTGCGAACATAATGAATAGGACGCTGATCATTTATTCCTTTCATGCCCTACTACAATGTTTTGCTGGGATTGGCTTCAGAACTCTTTTTCAATACCAAGCTTGAGACAAAAGAACTTGCGAAATATCCTCAACTCATGGAAGATGGGTAACAGAAATGGATATTGGCAAAGCCTTTGGGTATTGGCTCCATCATTGGTAGTATGGCACATTTGGAAAGAAAGGAACATGAGAATCTTCAGAGGCGAAGCACTCGAAAATACCAGGTTAATTAAAAAACTGAAGGCTGCAATTATCGAGGTAGCAAATAATAAGACAAGAGTGAAATCCTGCTCGAAGTTCACAAAATGGGATGAAGATATTCAGAAAACATGGGATAGCTTAAGAAGACCAAAGGTATGCACGCCCGTAATAGAAAAGGTTGATAGAAAATCAGTACGATGGTAGGGGCCAGTGGATCTCCCTCGGAAATTGAATTTTGATGGGGTGGCGAAAGGGAATCCCGGGGCTGCAGGGGTTGGGTGCATAATTAGAAATCGCATGGGTGAATGTGTCAAGGCTGCCTCCAAAAATTTGGGGGAAAGAACCATTAATGTTGCCAAGTTTGAAGCACTATTGATGGGAGTTCAATTATGTATCAGTAAGGGAATGAAGTTGTTTATGTGTTTTTTATGCACTTCTCAACATAGGCAGTGCGTAGGTGCACTACCTCTCTTGAAAGACAATCTTCCACAATCAGATTTCAGAACACTATCCCAAGGTCTCTAATGTCAGGTCTTGATAGTGCTTGGAATATCTTAGTTGTTTGATGTGATTTGATGGAATCACAAGGCGGTCTTACGTAGGTATTACAAAGCATGGGAAGTTGGATCTTAAAATAGAGTTATTAAGATAGGGAAGTTATTATGCATTTTGCTGTAGGTTCAAACAACATTCGTAAACCCCATGTTTATCATTGGATTTAGCTTTACAAGGTGCAATGAACCTTAGCATAGGTTACTCATTAAATAAAATGAAAAAGAGAAGGGAAGAGAGGAGGTTCCTAGATCTGCAACTAATTGTGAACAGTGATGATGGAGTTCCTACAATGGATAGCTTCTTGAAACAATATTCCACTTAACTAGAAATCTCACAGTCTCATGGAATTTGTGCTATCTTCTAAGGTCTACAAATGTTTCTTCTGTCATTCACCATATGCATGCATGAACAAAGATGAAAGTGTGGAGCAGCTTTGAATTTAAGTCCAGATTAACTTTACACAGCCATCTACCATCAGCAAACAGCAAAAAATATGGACTAAGAAGTCATCAACACAGCAGGAATTTTCATGATCACATGACAGCATTCCTAAAATCTACCAAAAGCAAGAAAAAAGCTAACTAAAACAACAATAAAACCTAAGTCAAACATTTAACCATGAAGGTTGAATCAAGCAACATGTGAGAAACTCAGAAAATACACCAGTCAATGTCTTTTCCTTATAAATTTTTGTAGCATGTCTTTACAACAACTCAACTCCCTTTGAAAATGAGAGGAGAGCTCTATTTATAGTGCCCAAAAGATCTAATGAATGGCCAAGATCAATTCTTATTGTGTGGCCAAGATTCATCACAAAATAGGGTTTCACCTACCCCCCAATATATTACAATTTAAAATTGCATTTTGTTATTTTCCCTATTTTTTCCTCTACTAACAGGACTGTAGCACTTTTTTCTTTTAGTCGATTGTCGTTTTACTGTAGCTACACTTTAGGGAGTTCTTCATCTTTGATGGGGCTGTCCTCCTGCCTCTTAGAAGCTGTGTATTCTATGAACTTGAGGATGACCGCCTGGAGCTTGTCTATTTCAACGATTTCATATCACGGCACGTGGTAGCTCCATTCTTTTGCGTTATCTTCTAGCCTTTTCCGATCCTCATCATACTTTGCGCCTTGGTCCCTGAATAGCTCTGATTGATTGAAGGAACGGGCAACAAAACTCATAAATTCCACCGTGATTTCACCAAACATCCCGTCCTTCATCTTTTTCTGGAAGTAGGGCTTTATCTTCTTCGGATCCATTTGCATTGTGGGCATGTCGTACTCTGTCATCAGCTTGAGATAACAAGTGCACTCTGCCCTGATTTCCTTGATCCATTCAATGTCTGGATCCACCTTACTCATGATTTGTTCCAGTCTTTCCCTCTAATTGTCAAAGTCCCATCGCCACACATCCATCAGCCAGTGATCGCCCTTCTTAAATGCAAGCTCCTTTTCCCACATGGCTTCTGGCAACTGAAGGATAGCCTTGATCCTCAAAAAGGTGGAGTCGTAGGTCACAGGGAAGTCAGTACAGAGCTTCCTCGTGCCCTCCAAAGACTACAACAGGTCTAAGAACTTGTTGGCTATTCGCATAGCCTGGCTAATTCCCACATTTCTGACGTATAAGACTTGTCAAAACTAGTCCTCTGTGGTCTTTTCCAAGTTCTTCCTTCTTTCCATCTTATCGATCTGCTCTTTGGATAGCAGCTGGGGTGCAGCTGTGGATGTGGTAGGTAGGTCATCCACTAAAGACCATAGTTGTATGTAATTTGTTAAGGTTGCGACCTGTGCCTTGAGCTCATCCTTTGAGATCTTATCCTGCATTATCAAATGCACCACTGTAACCACTGACTCCTCAAGGTGCCCAACTTTTTGTTCTCTGGTGGCGGTCCCCAAGTCGATGGTGGAGATGTTGTAACTCACCCCAGCTTGGCCAATCATAGGCATTGCTATTTGGGTTGCTTGAGACCTAAAAGCATCCATCGTCACCCTGGATCAGACTTTGGGCTTCTTCTGCTTCTTTGTCGTGATTTGAGCTCGAGCCAAGATGGCCTCTAACTTTGCCCTTGGGTCTTTTAGTACAAGGGTTTTTCTTTCAAGCTGCCTCTCTAACCATTCGGGCACAACAGATTTTCCCTTAGGTGAATCATGGCCACCCTCGCCCCTCTCGGTCAAGGCCAAGGTTTCTACTCCCTTTTCTTCTGGGGACTTTTCTTTCTCCTTGGTAGCATCTCCTTCTTCCTCGTCGGAATCTTGGATGAACATGAGGTGTTTGATAGGAAGCGCGGTGGTCAGTTACTGTATGGGACTTTCTTTCTCTGCTGTCTCTTCTTCTTTCTTTTCCTCAGCATGTTCAATCTCATGGACATGTTCTTTGAATTTCTCAACTTCGAGGCTCTTGATAGTTTGGGTCCCACCCTCAGTTTTGTCTTCTTGCTGTTGTTGTTCTTCTTCAAGGGGCAGCCTTTCTACCTCTAATTTGGTGTCCTTTGGTTGTTGGGCCAGCTCTTCTTCAAGATCATCGTCAAAGGCCTACACTATTACCTTGCCACCAGTGCTATTTTCCTCGTCCCCGCTCTCCGAGGAACCAGTTCCCTCCTCTTCATAGGCCACCTTGTCAATTACTCAGTGCTCGTATTTCAGGTGTTCGTGGTATTCATCAGCCTCCTCCTCATAGGGCCCTGAGGCTTCTCATTGTCGTTCATCCCACTCCTTAGAGATTAGCATGGTGGTTTCCATAGCTGATGGCCCTGTCGGCGGTTGTGAAGGTTGACCAGTAGCGAGGGCTTGTGCAAGGGTCGCTTGAAGAGCGAGATCCATTAGGATCTGCGATAGCTCAGGGGAAAGATTTTGCATATGTCTCGAGAGAGCCTCGGGCATGGTGGAAGTGGGAATAGGTGTTGTCATCATTGCCAGAGGGAGCGATGTGGTTGGTGAGATGGCAGTGAAGGAAGGGGCATAGTTATGGCAGAAGAGGAGTTGACAATTATTACAGACTCGGCCGGAGGCAAAAGGGAAAGATGGACAGAAATGTCCACTGCCAGCGGGGATGTGGCAATCATAGCCAGAGAGGTAGGTGGCGCAATGGCAGGGGCAGGGAGAGTAAAGAGAGGTTCCAATTGATCCGTACCCCTCACCTTCTCCTCCTGGGTTGAGGGTTGTTTCGTGGTGCTCCCTGCTTGTTTGAGCCTTTTGGAGGGTGAGCCTCTGGTTTCTTTCCTTGCATAGACCTTGGGGTATGGAGACTGTTCTATTTCTGTCTCCTTTCTCTTCTTAGTTCTGGTGACCGGAGGAGACTTGGAGGTCCCGTCGGTTGAAGTGGCGGCAGGGACATCTTTTGTGGTACTTGGCTCACTTTTGAGCCCTTTGTAAGTCAAAATTACTCCTTGCCACTTTAATTGGGCTACTTGCCCATCGACCCACTCCTTAGTACGAGCCAAGATTGGCTTGGTTATGGTATCAAGGTCATCAACCTCCTACTCGTCCCAGTCAATTGTTAGTATCGGCAAATTGGCGACTGCAGGGTACCTGGGGTGCATTATGGTGCTCTCATCTTCCTCGACCTGGTTCGGTATGGGGAAAGGCTACACCCTCCTTACAAATTGTGTGGTCATTCGCATATAGTTCCTTGCATGTACCTCTTTATCATCCTGGAAATCTCCCCAGAAGTCTTTAATGTGCTAGAGATGAGAGAATCCCAGCCCTAGCGCCTTTCTGACATGGCCATACGAGTCTATCCATGGGCGAGCAATGTGTAGGTAGAAATGGTAATCTCTTAGTTCCTTCTCGGAGTTACCAGCACACTGGGAAGTTTGTAGTTTATACATTCCTTAGCCCAGAGTCATGGGATAATAAATCCCCGCTATGTGTTTGTTGTTGAAGATTTCCTGTATGTGTTGGAGTTGCCGAGAAAGCTCCAGAAGGATGATTCAGTTGTTGGGGTATCGAGGCAACCTGTTTGGCTTTTTAGTGAAGCCCTAGCACAGATGTATGTAAACTTCGGGTATTGAATGAAGAGGAAGGCATACTGCTTCAAAAATGCCCTGGCACTGTGGGAGACCCTCCTCTTGAAGTCTCTGGCAATCATTCTGATCATATGGCCAATGAAGGTGTCGTTTACTCTGCAGTATTCCCTTTTGAAGTTCTGGTACTGGAGCTACGGGTACCTATCATAGGCCTTGAGTCTTTGCCCCTGCTCTTGATCGGGTGCCACAAATAGCCCATTGTACTGTCTTTGATCCGCCAAGGAATAGACGAGATAGGAAGTCATATAAAATTTGGAGCTCTTCTTCACGTTGACGAATTGCTCATGGAAGCAGTTGCTTATTATACCTCCCCAATAGAATGACATCTTTGTGGTGACATCCTCATTCCCCTGAAGAATTTTTTCAACGAAGTACACCATCCATTCCTAAAAGAAGGCGGCCGCAGGAAGACCCATAACCCTACTTAACATAGTGACCAAGTCGTGGTAATCTTCATGGAAGTCACTATGGAAGAGTTCTTGAGGAACCTTCACAACACTGCCCCACTTTTCTTTGAGCCAATGTTGATTTATTAACTTTTTATAGCCTGCTGGATTATCATCCCACGCTGCTTGGCATTCCTCTATGTTGGGCATTTCCATTTCTTGAAATGTGGGAATATGGAAGGTTTTTGTGATCCCTTCAACTGACATGTCGGCAAGGACATTGCCCTGTCTATCAATGATTGTGCTTGTGTCGGCTTGATATGCCTCCCAACAAGCCATGACCAACTCAGGGGCCATGAGGGATGGAGGAAATCCAGCAGCCTTTGCGATTCCACTTTGCCTTATCAGCCTTGCATTTTTTGTCGTTGGATTGACCCTGACCCTTTGTGTGAATTTGTCAATATTGACGTGGCCTATGTTGGTATCGGTGATATCCTTCTAATCTATGGTGACTTTTCAGTGCAGAGGCTCACCATGGAATTGGTATTTCATCTGGTCCTTGTCCTTTTTCCCTCGAGGAGTTTTGCCTAACTTCTTTCCTTTGTCCTTTTCGATGGTTGCCCCCGAAGGTCCCGTGCCCGATTTCATATATTCTGCAAGCAAAGGCGTAGTCACCACAATGGACCACAAAAGAATTCATGTTAGCCGAAATCCTAAAGATGACATCTATTTTAAACAATCTATTAAGCATAACATGACCTTTTATCTCCCGATGTCATTGATCTTTTGATTAAGGGCATTTGGACAGCTAGGGTCCGGAGGGCCAGATTCCTCGGCAGGAATGCTATTTGGAAGGGCAAATAGGGTGGAGGGCTCCCAGAGATTCTCTTCGGTCATATTTTAGTACTTTGAGAGGTTCGCAATGAAGAGGACCAAAATTAAGCATGTGGGTCGAAGTTAGATTTCAGATTTGGGCTCATTTGGATTGGTTTGGGAGAATCTGGAAGTCTCGGGCTGGAGAGCTATCTGGAGATGGTAGTTTGGAACAACAGATTGAAAATAGAATTTCGAAGACGGAACTCCAGGGTCCAGGGTCCGATAGGCTGCAGGGGGACTAACAGTTTGTAACTTCACCTTTAAGTGTTCGGGTCTATGGTACTAGGAAGGCATTCATCTTTCGCCGTTTGGGACAACAAACATCGGACAAAAGTCCAGAGGGGGCAGCCTGGCGGTTAGGGCTCGACAGATCACAAATCAGCGTGAGGCCTCCACGGTGAGGTAAGGTTCTGGGGAGATCCACAAGTCTCGCCGATAGCCAAGAGCAAGACTGGACCCAACATGGGCATCTGCCATTTAATTTCATTTTCAGTTCAGTGGCGATCAGGAAGGTGGATCCCAGAGCTTGGAGGGGTGGGCGAGAATTTTGTTTTGAATGGCAGGCAAGGGAAGGAGTCCCGCACAACGGAGCCCGAGACAGATGAGGGCGTTCAACAGTTTTACATTACCAGGTCCATAAGGCCGGGGAGCCGTGGTGAGTTCAGTGTTTGGGAAGGCCAACATCGGACAGAAGTCCGGAGCCTCAAGTCTGGATGGAGAGGAAGCTGTCATTTCATTTCAGTCATGCAGTGGACGGAAGGGCGGAGCCCAGAGCTCGAATGGGCGAGTGATATTTTCCCCTCAGGACGGCGGATGAGGAAAGGACTCCTCGATAGCGAGAGCCGGCGGGAATGAGGGTTTACATTAGTTCAAGTTATATCCCAGTAGCCAACAGGGGTCCAGAGCCCGGAGGTCGGAAGGACATTGGGTGGTCGCTAAGAAGAAGGTAATGTCGCCGTGAGGTCTTAGCAAACATGAAAGGTCCCACCGAAAAGAAGAGTCTTTTGTGTAAGTTTTCGAGTCAGGGAAGGGTCTTGGCGAACCAGCGATGTCTCCCCGACAAAGAGCCCCATCAGCGAAAGAAGGGCTCGCTTCAAGGCGAAAGGTCCTGCAGAAAAGAGAAGGTCTCATCGACAAAGAGCGAGGGGCGGAATCCCAGGAATGGAGGTCCAGAGGGCAAGATGTGGGAACTCGAAGGGCACCCATCCAATTTTGAAATGCCCGCAACAAGGAGAAGGGCGGGCCTCGGCGGACAGGTGGTCGGGGAATGTTTGCCATTTCGACACGGCGGCATCCCTACGGACTTCCGAACGAGGAAGTCCGGTGGCTCGGGCCCGAAGGGGGAAATTTCCATCGAAAAGAAGGTTTATCGCTTTGGTTTGGATGACCAAGACAGGTCCCGAGGCCGAAGGGGATGAGCTCCTGGCGGGAAGAACAGCCGCGGCAAGGTGGAGCTCCAGATCGGTCATGGGGGCACCCGCGAAGGTTTTCTTAAGTTTTTGAAACATGGGTTTTGCTCGTGAGGATATGGTTCATCATTCATACATTGTTTTAATATTTATTGTCTATTTTAATCCTTAGAAATCATGAAAATAATGCCCGGGAGGGTGAACAGAGAACCTACCTCGAACACTCGATGCGGGGAGGTGGTGAATCCACTCGCGATTGACAAGCTAAGGCAATGGACAAAGATCATTGGAGGCTTCAAAGATGGCAGACTCCTATGGCAAGCTATGATTATTCTCTGCAACACTATCAAGTGATAATGACGGGCTTGAGTGGGTCTTTTATACCCCTAATTGCCATTAATGACCCTATTAAATGCAGGTACGGTGATACAAAGGTTGGTGAATTTGAAAATCAGCAATGGCGGCAAGAGACCCGGGGTTTGACGGCCGAGAGGGCGCAGGATGGCGGCCGCTTGAAAATTTTGACTCAGTAAATTCACCGACGGTAAAGAGGAGGTCGGGGCCCGAAAGGCGGGACGCCGCCAGAAGTTCGCCATGAGGAACGATGAAGCACTCACGGAACCCTGGGAGCGGAACTCCGGGGTCTCGGGCCCAGAGGGTTTGGTGGCCGTCGAGATTTTTGCAGTTTCTAGCAGACGATGAATGGAGGTCCAGACTCCAGGGTCTGAGAAGATGCGACCCGAGCACCGTTCAGAATGGTGGGTGCGACGGGCAATCCCGACAAAGGAAACCCGAACGCCCGGGCACGGCAAGGCACGGGGCCGTTGGCAAGGACAAACTGCAAGAGGGACTCCGCGAGGCTCCAGAACACGACAAAATTAAAAGGGGAAGGCATGGTCAACTTATGGTGGGACCTTGAAGTAACATTGACCATCTGGGACACCAAAAAAGGTGGGCACGCAAAATGAGGCGGTGACAAAATGACCTAACAAGGTGAAAGAAAAGAGGGTCCTCATTTCGAAACGGGGCGTGTGTGTTAAGGGCACAACAAAATTCAATCAAAATTGAGGGAGACTCAATGATTTGCATCTAAGCAATTATGAATGGCAGATCCCCTAGCTAGTATCTTAACGACTGGGTTGGCCAAATCAAGGAACAAATAGGAAAATTGGAAAATTTTAAAATGAGGCACGCCTTTAGGGAAGCAAACAAAGTTGTCGACTGTCTAGCGAACACCGGGGTGGGACAATTGGATGAGGTTATCATCGATTCCAAGGTGGAACAATGGAACAAACTCCTGGATTTGGTGGCAAGTGACCAGGAGTGGAGCCAAAGGTCACCAGCATACGGTTACAAAATATAAATAGTGTTGAGCTGAACTGTCAATGGCAGGATGATGAGCAACTTGGTACGTTTGCAGATTTACACATATCATACGACCGATCTCCACACTTGATATCCCGTATGGGTCAAACTGGAAATGGTGGCCCTCTATCTCTTGCTATTCACGAGTTGTTTTGGATTGACAGTTTCGACAGTGTGTTATTAGGTCTCGGTGGGATGGACCATCGAACCTCTCCATTTTCTACGGGTTACAAGATATCCTTTCAACTATATTTGGCCTGAGGAATGGGGTTCTAAGGCGTCAATGTGAAACCATAAAATCATGGTTTTCCAATTCGGAGTTGCTTGTGCCTGTGCTAAGGAGCCTATGGCAAGCCAATGCTCTCATCTCTTCATTCGCCAGAACAGAGAGGTCCTTGACACAACTTTTGCAATTGCTACGAAGGTATTAGGTGTGCGTCAACATTGGTGCGATGGCAGAATATATGAAATTGTTTGCGGTGCTCTGGTCGATGTTCATGAATCAAAGGAGTGGGTTGCAGTGCAACTGAACAGGATTGTTGTTCGCATCAATGTTTCTGCTACTGCTAATGCAACATTGGAGTTGTGTACTAACGGATGGGTGAGTTTCTTGAGAGCATTTTTTGACCTGAAACTGGCCCTGGATGAGGGGATGGAGGATGTCGAGGCCACAGTAACAAAAAAGAGTTAAAAACAACAATATGAATGCCTTTTCCCGGTTCATGAATTTAGATAGAGCATGGACCGGTTCTGATAGCATAAGGCACTTAACAGAATTGGGGGGTCTTTTGGCAATCTTAAATCATAGTTTGGGGATCTAGGTGATTGTTTTGTGATGAAGCATTCCTTGCGTATTCTATGTTTGGTTTTGCGGTTGTCTTCTTTCTACATGCTGTAGAGGTTGGGTTCTTTCTGGCAATTAGGGAACCTTTTTTACTGTTAGGTGATGGTAGTGATGTTGTTCTTTAGTGACAACCTGAAAGACCTGCGGGTTGAAAGTATTTTGTTGGAATGTAATCGAGAGTTACCCCCTATTCTTTGGTAACACTCATCTATATAAAAAAAAAAAAAAAAAATCATCTAAAATTTATCCAATATTTAAATTTTACATACAATCCCTTAACGTATAAAAAAATAATACAAATTGGTATCAATTTAGTACAAATTTGAGCTAAAATTCATATAAATTGATTAAATTTTTTATATAAATTTGATATAACATAAAAAAAAATTGATAAATAAATCATGAGTAGGTCTCTTTATGTTATATTATATTAGAAAAATATTACATAGGTAGGGGTGAATATAGATATCCTAGATAAAATAGTAGAAGTATACAATTATGGTGGATAATTATGTACTAAAAACACTACATAATTGAAACCTAGTCACCCATATATGAAAGCTAAAATTCCTACTTCTAGTAAGAGACTAACACTAAGACTACCTATGAACAAATATTCATAAAAAGCATATATAAAAACAAACTTGGAAAGTTTAGGGAAAAGATAAAATCAGGGAAAGAAAAAAAAAATGATAACAAAAACCATAGAGTAAAAGGCCTATGGATGGTGGATTTGAAATAAATCATGTCAAGATTCACTACAAAAGAAGCTATCTACAACACCATCAACTTATTTAGAGGAAAACTACCCCTATTATTCCAACTCTAAATCCACCACACTAGGGCCCAACGATGATAGAAAAATTGTTAGGTACCTTATTCATCACTAAAAATAACTCTCTATTAGTTTCCCTAATCAACATACCGATGAATTACCATAAGAAATATACTAGTAGCTTCTTCAAAATTGAATCCCTTATAGACATACAATAAAAAAAAAAAAGAGGAGAAACTCCTAAACCATGTGAGAGGAAGCATTGAATGGAAAATAATGTTGAGAACATTCATGCTTTATGATTATATCTCTTTTCTATTGGCTATGGATTGCTCACTAGTTTAAATTGCTTAACATTGGATTTATCTCTAGTAAAATTATACATGAAATGTATTCTTACCATTTTATCTAGAAAGAGAATACATTTTCTTTCATAAGCTAATATTATTAACCTATTTTATCAACTAACATATCTAATAGAGAGTGAAGGAAACTAATAATGTAATTATAACTTTCTCAGGTCAAACCTATTGTGGTAGCATATCATAGTAGTTAGTGTTTGTTGTTAGTAATTTAATTTTTAAAATCAATTTGAGGGAAATGAGATTAAGGAAGATTGACTATATTTTCTCTCTAGCATGAAAGAAATATCCAAAAATTTAAGTGTCAAGATTTTGGTGAGACTAAAGGAACTTTCTCTGCTTTCCTTGTATAAGAATTATTTGGCATAGAAGACATGATGACAAGTGTGAGTAATGCGGCTTCAAGTGTGGTTGACTTGAGTAGTAACAATGAAGATTCACTTCAAGAGAAAAATCCTTTAGAAATATAATTGCAACCATTTATATGAATACTGGTTTTAAAAAATGAATGCTCTCAAAATTTATGGAATACATAAATAGAACGACTGATTTTTAGAGCAGCGATGATAATGTTGAATACAATTCACAGAAACTCAGATACTAACCATATCAATGTGTAGTGGATTCTCTAAGTATTTCTAAATAGCTTTGGGGAAAAGTTCCTACATGGATAGAAGGTTTAGCAGCCCTCGCAATACCATAAGTAATTAAAATATAGCTTTCATAATAAAGATTTGATTATGAACTAATGAGACACAGGGCCAAAACACTACCCTAGGCTTATTAAAAAGATTGAGCTCAGAGTTCATTGGCAAAAAAATTATTTAACAAGAGTAGTGCTCTAGTATATAAAACCTTAAGGCCAAGTGGGAATACACATAAAATGTTTGTTGATTCCTAAGTACACTTAGATGACTGATCATAGTACTGATTTTGTATTGGAAAGGCTTAGGGGATACAATAACCTACACTTATTAGGTGCTTTGGTTTAAAGTTGTGTTGAACATAAATTCTTTAGTAGACTCAGAGATTGCACTTAATTTGAGCCAATAGTTATTATACGCTGGTAAGGCTAAGGGGTAAGATGCTAACTCACACTTATTACAATGTCCAATTTCAAAGCTTGGATGAGCAAATATTCTCTTGCAGAGGACACACCACATAGACCAAGGATCATGATGACATGGAGATTGAAGGAATTTTTTGGACTACATGTCGAAGCATGGTAAGTGATTCAATCATGATAGCTAAAGACTGCAAAGACCAAAAACTTAAAGAATTAAAAAAAATGTAAATTGTTGCAACAAACAAAGATTATTTTTCAACACATGCAGAAGATTCTTTTATTTAATCTCAAACATCACAATTGTTTGGAAATACTATATGAGATAAAACTCATGATTCTACTATTTTGATCAATTGATTAAAAATAAAAGACAAGAATGAGCTACAATCACCTCTTTATATAGAGATCTTAGAAACATTTAAAGATTTTTAAAAACTTATCATACAACTCCATACAAATTATAAACTCTAAAATTAGCATGTATTTTTTATATTTAAAAATCCTATTTTTATCATCATGCAAGAATGTAATTCTCCTTGTGGAAGAAATTACTAAATATTCTAACAAAACTCATCACAATAAACCATCTTGTAGAGTTCTCAATTTGAAATATATTAGACCAAGAGTTTGATTCCCGTCGACTACAGATAATTACCGTCAAATCCATTTTCCTTGCTACATTTTCATCTACCTAATTTGTTATGAAAACAATAGCATTAAAAAGGTAAAATTCTAGCTAAGTTTAACATTGTGGAATAATTTTTTTTGACTGTTAGATAGAGACATTTAAGCAGATTTTCAAAGCAGCATGATAACGTTGAATACGACTCAAAGGACAATACTCAATCATTCATGAAATAAGATTTTATAAACCATATCAGAAAAGGGATGAAAAAACAATATACTTGCTATAATTTCTGAGCTATAACACTTCAGGGAGCTTCTACCTCTTCTCGTGAGACTTTAGTCAAGCTTCACAACAGAAATAATTTTTTTATTTTATATGAAATGGAAAAAAAATCAAATAAATTTTATTTGTAGTCATATATCAAAAATAAATGAATGTACAATTTCAATGTTTGAGAGCAATGTCTTGTTTATAGAAGATAAATGTTAATAAAGTGATGCCAAGAAAAATGATATAAATACATTTTTATCAAATTTGATTAATTTATTAATTAAATTATCTAAATTAAATTATTTAAATAAATCATTATTTATGCTTAGAAGTCACTATTTTTATATATTTATAGTTTTCAAAAATAAATTTGAAAAAAAACTAAAAAATTGTAAAGTAATGAAGAACAATGATTAAATAATTACATATGAAATTTATATATAAAATATAGAAGAAATTCAAATTATAAAGTAATGAAGAGCAATGATTAAATAATTACATATGAAATTTATATATAAAATACAGATTTTAAATTTATAAATATGACTTAAAAAAGCATTTCAATTAATTTATTTAAAATTTAAAATTTAGAAAAAATTAATCAATTATATTTTAGGTATGAAAGTGATGTCAAGAAAAATGATATAAATAGATTTATGAAATTTAATTAATTAATTAATTAATTAATTCATCTGAATGAAATTATTTAAATAAATCATTATTTATATTTAGAAGTCAAGATTTTTAGATTTTTATAGTTTTAAAAAATAAAATTCAAAAAATAATACAATATTTCAAACTATGTACTTTATATAAATTTTAAAAAATACTAATAAATTGTAAAATAACCAAGAACAATGATTAATGAATTACATATAAAATTTAAATTTATAATAATTTTTTTTTAAAAATCACTTAATAATAATTTTTTTAAAAAAATCACTTAATATATGTAAGATTGGAAAAAAAAAATTATCATCAATATTTTAATTCTGAAAATGATTTAAACTTATCTTCATTAAATATTAGAAATTTACTATTATCATTGCAAACAAATTTGTAAGCATCAATTTCTAAAGCGGCGTTCCGACAAACTAAAGCTTCAAAATTTTGTGAGGAATATTTTAATCCAACCATGACAACTGAAAGAATATTATTTTAGTAGGAAAAATTAAATTTATCTTCAACGATATACACATGCCTACAAAATAGGACCTTGACAATTAAAGCGAATAATTTAGTGAGAAGGCTATGTCCTTGTCAACGCTACAACCTACCAGGATGAGTACACAGGTTGGATAGATCTAAACTTTTCATTGGCCATGAAAGATTGCAATCTTTCTTGCTTTTCAAACATCTTTCGGCGCCCACTTGCTAACCAAATTCTGCCTCCCAAAGATCCCAACAAAAAGTATACATAGGACAAGGGCAGGGTTGATTTTCTTCCTTCAAAATATTTAATATATCAATGACGAACGTGCACCAATAATTTTGAGACATCAATGATTGAAAACGTAGGATGATTGGCTTGACTGGCTTCGGATTCCCATCCTTTCCGCGTGCAATCCTCATAAATTATTGTGGAGAAGCCGAGAAGCTCACTTGCGGCATTTGTTTCAATTGAATTCGTTGCCCACTTGAGGATAACGATGAATGGTGGAAACAATGGCACTTTGCACGCAGTTTTGGTGCCCTTTCCTGCGCAGGGTCACGTCAATGCTTTAATACATCTCGCCGATCTCTTGTCCGCACGAGGCTTTTTCATCACTTTCGTTAACACACAATGGACTGAGAAACGCATGCTTGGAATGGCAGAGCACAAGTCACACCTGCAGCACTCCAAAGCAAATTTCCGATTTTTGTCATTCGCGGACGGCCTACCGCCAGAGCACGGCCGCACCACCTACCTGGGCGAGCTATTTACAACGCTGGCAAAGCGTGGAGCCGTCTTGGAGGCCCTCCTCCGCACTCACACTGGGAATGGCGTTCCTCCCGTCACGTGCATCGTAGCAGACTGTTGCATGTCGTGCACCGCATCAGTGGCCGCCAATATGCGAGTGCCAAGAGTCGTCTTCTGGCCTTTTTGTGCCGCTGTCTGTATTACTCAGAAATACGCCCACTCTCTCCTTTCCCAGGGCCATATTCCTGTCAAAGGTGTTCTTCTGCTCTACTTTTAATATTAACTTGAATTCTTTATTCGCTCTAGTTTCAGTATTAACTTGGAGCTGTGATGGTTTCAGTGAGCGAAGGGAAACATCCAGAGAAAATGATCAGTAGTCTGCCCGGGAATATACCAGCGCTATGGCCCAGCGATCTGATATCGTTCTACCGCGAGCAGTTTACATCGGATCTCCTCTTCGAAGCGTTTCTATTTGAGTCGCGACTGTGCGATACGGGGGACTACGTGCTTGTGAACACCTTCGAGAAATTGGAAGGGAGAGAGGCGGTAGCGGCACTGTCTATCAAGGGGTGTCCATCTCTGTCAATAGGCCCCGTGTTTCTCCCTAGCTTCTTAGGAGGAGAGAACTTAACACTGAGCAACATGTCTATGTGGGAGGAAGACGATAGCTGCTTGCACTGGCTAGACAAACAACGCCCGCGCTCTGTGTTGTATGTTTCGTTTGGAAGTTTGGCACTCAAATCGCAAGAGCAGTTGGATGAGCTGGCGCTGGGTTTGGAACAGAGCGGGCATGCCTTTTTGTGGGTTCTTCGCTCCGATATTGCCCAGGGGCAGGCTGCTGTTTTGCCTAAGGGATTGGAAGAGCGAACCAAAGATCGTGCGTTATTTGTGAAATGGACGCCGCAATTGAAGGTCCTTGCACATCCTTCGGTGGGAGGATTTCTGACGCACAGCGGATGGAATTCAAGTGTGGAGAGCATAAGCATGGGAGTGCCCATGATTGGCTGGCCTTATTTCGGCGATCAGTTCCTCAATTGCAGATTCGCCAAAGATATATGGAAAGTTGGGTTAGATTTTAAGGATGTGGACGTTGACGATGGGAGATTGGTGAGGAAAGAAGAGGTGGAGAGTGCAGTGAGCAGGGTGATGCAGAGCGAGGAGTTGCGGAAGAAAGCCGCCGAGCTGAAGGAAGAGGCAACTAAAGCAGTGATGGCAGGAGGTTCTTCTTTTAACAACATAAATACCTTCACCCAGGATATGCTCAACCATGCCAAATCACAGTCACAGTCGCCTTTCGTGCACTGCGACGAAAAAGATGACAATATGCATTAGAATTGTTTGTCTGATTGGTTGCTATGTGGTGCATAAGATAAGTTTGTCCAGATTTAGAGTTTCTAGTAACTCTATTATCCATTCCGAACCTGGTGGCATTTACGATATTCTTTTGCTTTTTAGGTTTTATTGGGATGAAGTTTTTATTGATTGATATTGTATCTGCTATTGTAAACACATGTTATTGTTTTACTGCAAGAATTTTTTAGATCCCTGAACTTTTTATTTTACATACCCTAAGTTGAAGTTTGAAAATAAAGAAGATATATGTAATTGCCTTTGTTTTACTTTTCGAATAGTCTTAAAATTGGGTCCTTTAATATTATTTTTCATTCTTTAAAATAATATAATTTTTTAATATTTGAAAGTTATTTTAGAAAAGAGAATTTTTTCGAATAGTCTTAAAATTGGGTCGTTTAATATTATTTTTCATTCTTTAAAATAATATAATTTTTTAATATTTGAAAGTTATTTTAGAAAAGAGAATTTTTTGACGTAATTTGATTCATTTATATTAAAAAAATCTATTAATAAAGTTATATGTAACATTTAAAATTCGTATTTATGTGTTTTCAATTTAAAAGAAAATTTGAGAAATCATAAGGAAGTAAAATAATGGAGAAGTTAAAATGCTAGTGGCTTTTAGATGTGTGATAAAATTGGTGTTTAATGCAAATCAATTTTATGTAATCACTTTAATGGTTATTCAAAAATATGAGTTTTTGGAAGTAATAGTTGTACAATCACCTCTACTAAAATAGATGCTTCCCCACAACAACATAAAATACTCAAATTTTCATGAAAAACAACTATTCCCTTCCAAAAAAGTGTTCTACAAGCCATGCTTTAATTTTTTATGGATCCATAGATATTCATTTTATGATTACACCCTCAATACAAAATATTTTGATCCCCAAAAACTACATGATAGGTGAAATCAAACTTAATGGAAAATTGGAATAAAACAATAGGAATTGAACTCTAAATGAAATCACAAACTCTCACCTTTTGATTGAGATTAATAAAAATTTACATTAACACAAAATGAATGAAATCACAAATGTTAGACCAATACAAATCATCATTGTAGATGGAGTGGATGTGGTCATATGATTTGGAATGTTTATTTCTTAGTGTTGCAACATCCACTTGCTCGATTTAGATGGTGAAAATGGATGATTAAGATACAATTTATAGAATTATTGAGACAAAAAAATGCTAGAGATTTAATCTTGAACCTTGATTTTGATCCACCAATAATAGATGTGATAGGGAGAGGTGACAATTAATTTGTCAATTAAACATAAGTGTCTAGGTAGTTAACTTATTTAATTAGTAAGTTGATAATTATTTTATTTATTAATTAATTTGTGATCTTTAGTTAGTCAAATTGATTGTCTTGTTAATGGATTTGATTGTTGAGCTATCTAAATTGATTACTCAATTAACTATTTTGATTTGATAGTTAAATTCCATGAGGTGTAATTTAGGATTTAAATTAATTTAACTATGAATCATTTATATTTAAGTTCAAGTATTTAAAATTTGAGTGGGCAATGATTCATTTTGAATTAATTAAAAAATAAATATTATGAAATAAATTTAATTGTAATAAAGTAATAAACTTGGGGAAAGAATAATTATTTTAATGAATTTAAGAGGTGGTAATTGCGTTATATGTTAACATGAGACATTATTATGAAAATCAGTGCACATTTAATTTTAGTACCCATATTTTCCTAAGTGTTTTTGTGACTAGAAGTAGAAATGTTGTTTCAAAAAAAGTAGATGTGGACATAGGGTCTATCAACATTGATGAGAGATCATGCCTCAAGTGTTGTGATGTGAAGCCCAACAGTCACATGACCATTCGTATTCTCCCATCTCTTCATATTTTAAGAGCTTTTTATAAATACATGAGTACAAACTATGTATCTATTAACAGTTATCAGATACATGGTATGTACTCATGTATCTATACAAAGCTCTTCGAATATGAAGAGATGGGAGAATACGAACAATCATGTGTGGGCTTCACATCCCAACATCAAGCAACAAAATTTAATTTTTAATTGGTTAGATTGATATGATCAATTTGATTTATTAATTGATTAGATTATTAAATTTGAAGGATGTTTTGACACTTGTATATATTTTGGATTTAAAATATCAATTTAACTTTTGGAATTGAATCAAATGGTGAAATTATAATGTGCCATTGTGAGGATGGTCAAGTGAGATAAACAAAAGTGTGATGTTGAAATAGATGGAACAATATTAACAAAGATGAGATTGATGAATTGAGGTTAACAGATATGCTAAGAATTATGGAATATAAATAATTGAGTAGGATCAGAAAATGTATTAAGAATATTGGAAGAAGACTAAAAGTAGGATGATTTATAGATGAAGACCAAGAGGAGAATAATAAATATGTTGAAAATAAATTATGATGGTAGATATGAGAGACAGTGAGAATGGAGTGGGATTAAATATGAGGATAGGATAATGTGTTGTATGATGATTGGATTGGAGCTTAGGATGATGGAGATGGATATGGATTATTATAATATCTTCCTAAAATATTCAATCTTAGCTATATGTTGACAATATTTGAGGAGAATCTTCTATGTTTAAGAAATAGTTTTTATTTTGTATAAGAATTATGTATCATGATAAAAGGGGTCATAATGATAATGTTCCATATGTATAAAAGAGTGAATCAAAAAATAAAGTAAATATAAAACAAATAAAATAAAAAATTAAAGTAAAGATATAAAAAAACACCCAAATTTGTTGGTATATGGAGCCTAATCAGACTCGAAGGTTAAATTTCCCTAGTTTTATCAGCATGGTTTCCCCTCAAAAAATTTAACAGAGGTTTGGGGGCAGCGTCCCCAAGATGGGGTCAAGGGGTAGCGCCCCTTGCAGGGTCCAGGGGCAGCACCCCTCATGCTCTTCCTATCATGATACAGGACAGGGTCGAGGGGTAGCACCCTCGAAACCTCACAATTTTTATTATTTTATAAAGGCGCCAGGTGTTATTTTTTCTATTGGTTGACATTAAAAAACCCTATATTTGTAACCAACATAAGTCTTGATAAAAGGCTAAGGATTAGGGTTTCTGTTGGCAAATTGTATTGTAGCATTTGCAGTGGTATTTAGTTGCAAGGATTATTGGTTGTAATCGGTTTGATTTACTAGGTAATAATATTGGACTCTTTGTTGGTGGACTTAGCCCAAGTTTGGGTGAACCATGTTAAATATTGTCTCTTGCTATTATTATTTATGTGTTTTTCTTTCCTTTTTTTAATCTTTATTTGCATATAATTGATATTTTTTGCATGCAATTCCTAACAAAATTCACTAGAAAGCATAACCTCCAAAGATAGTGATCGTATAAGGAAATATGATGTCCTTGTGGAAGTATATATTGGGAACCAAGCTAGTCATGATAAAATAAAAGTAATCAAGGTGTTTATCACCCTCAAATTTCCAATATACTAATAGTAGTAGTTGGTTTTTCCAAACTATAGTGGGATCAATGAGCAAGTATTCTTTTTGGTTTGATAGTAGTCTAGTGTGACATGCGAAGGGTCACTATTAGTAAGAGGTGAAAATATCTTCAAACTTGGAGGACCCAAGGAAATTGGTTTCAAATGGTATAGATCATGATGCTATAGAAAATATAGTGTTGTTCTAGATATCTTCTTTGAAGTAGTGATCAAGGTATGATCCTATATGCTACAAGAGCCATGGATAAGGATGTGGTAAATTAATAGATGACTAAAATAAATTCCCCTAGTTGTGTAGATTATTTATAGATAAGAGTTATATGGAATATCATACATGATATCTACAAATACTTTTTCATTATGATTCTTTCCTAATGTGTCAAAAAAGAAGTTTCTACTAAAGGATGATTTTTTTCTCTTGACTATTTTGATTTTATTTTTTATGATTTTTTTGGTTGTCAAAAATTATGCATGTGAAAGTTTTCTCATCATGGTGACTTCCTCAAGGAACCATAAAAATGTTTCTCACCAAAGAGTGATTTTGCGTCTTTTTTTTTTGGTAAAAGGCATATAGCCTAAAATTATATTAAAAAGCATAAGTACAAAAAAGATAGGTAAAGAGTACCTTGATACAAAACATCCCATATGCAGAAGGACTAGGGCCATACTAAAGAAAATTAGCCCAGAAAGTAGAATCAGATACAAACAACTATATTAAAATTGAAAAAATAATTAAACCCTAGAAGCTTAGGGAGATAACAAAATTACATTCTAGAAGCAAAAGAGTGGCCAATTTCATTCTTCAATACTAGCATGGTTGGACGCATGGGAGGATGAGGTGCATGGGATGGAAACATGATCAAAGCCTTATAGACCTCAAAAATTCATCCATAGCGGCATGATCCAATTTCCTTCTTGCCTCATCCAATTCTACTTCCTCATGTACATGTGAAGCCCATTTTAGTGCCATATACACACAAACATCTTGATTTTTTATTTAAATATTTTTCCTTGAAGTAGCCCCAAACTAGAGCCCTCCTATTGTGTAAGTCATACTCCTAGATGACATTATTTAGGGAATGATCCATAAAGTATTTATCTTGCACATAATCAACCGCTAGCAACATAACCAAACCTTAGTGTTGCAAAAGATCCATAACATTTGAAAGGAAAACATAAGCCACATGGGAAGGGTAGAGCAATCATGGATGCCCTTGGAGAATTTGGTCTCCAATGATGACCCTTATTGCCAGCTCCACCTAGGTAGAATCAACCTTAAAAAAATTCTTTAGCATCTCAGATGTAAAGGTGCCCATCTTTGGATATTTATATTTGGGGATTGAGATGAGCATTCTTTAGTTTAGTGGTTCTTGCTCCATGAAATTCTCTGAAAGAAACCAACAAAACATCACCAAAGGAGAAAGCAGTTGAGGAACCAACAGAGTGCCACCAAAGGAAAGAGTAGATGAAAATTTCAAGAATTGGAGATTTGTGGGATTAAAAAAGTAAATTACATGCTTCAGGATTGCTTCTTTCCATTATTCAAAATGATGAGAGATTGCCACCTTTCCAAAAATTCATTAAATCCCCTTGAAACTAACAAGCTTCATTAAGCGATAGTATGTCACCTAAGGAACCATGCACTGCCATCCTACCAAAGTGTGCAATCAATCTCCAAAGTTGTCACACGCATGAGACTAATGCAATGTCAAGGATCTAGTAATTACAGCTTAAATTACTATTTGCAATCATACGAAGATGCATGTTCAGATGGCCAACTTGGATACTATCAAGCCCTGATAACCTGCAAGCACAACTAAACTAAACATATTAGTTAGACCCCTTCATTGGGGTTTCCCTTCTTTGATTCTAATTGAGTGGAGGACCGATATGGTAAAGAGATCTTCCTTCTTGAACAGTGAGACTCTATTTATAGAGTCACAAGAAAAATTTGTAAGGTTATTAGCTAACTAGTTTGCTTCAATATAGCAATGATCAATATGAAAGAAAGAAAGCTCATGTAGGTAGGATATGTTAGATTTGTGAATAACATAAGACACAAGATAAAACAATGAACAAAGCACCTTCTACTCAAGCGCTCTTCAAAACAAAGATTTGCAATTCCTCAAAAAGAAAATACTTACAGATTTGAGATTTTTTTTTCTTTTACTAATTCAAGTTAGTGCTTTTTCATTTTATTTTATTTAAATAATTTTATTTTATTATAGAATTGATTCTTAATGCTTTTTATATTTAACTTGGATGTATATGTACCTTCAACATTTAAAGATAAAATGTTCCTCTATTTTTACTATTTTTTTGAATAGTAATGCAATCCCTCTCTCCCCACCTTTTTTTGGTGTCATCTATCTAAGTGTCTTGCATCTTAGTATACAAGAGTTAGTCGTTAATTGAGAATGAGAATTCCTTCACTCCATTTTTAATCTTTATATATACTTTTGCAATACCTGTAAATTATGTTGGATATTGTTGTCATTTTCTAGATATTTTTCTCCTTGACATCATTCTTTTAAATTTTTTAATTCACATATTTTTATGAACAAACATATTATTATCATGCTATAAACAAATGAATATCATCAATAGACATTGTGTAAAAAATAAATTCCATTCATATGAATTAATGAATGTGCACCTTATATATGAATTGAGCCCCTTAATACATATTGTATTGTACATCATACACAAAGTACGATGAGAGGAGTGTAATTACCATCATCTATTAGGAAGAAGTTAACCTAAAGATGCCAATATTACTAATAAATTTCATTTCTTAAACAATATGAAAAAATAATAAGATTCCAAATATAGAAACCAATAAATATGAAAAATAATATTTTTTAAAACATTATTTATTAAAAAATTAAACTTCACAAATTAAATATTAAACAAAATGAAAAAATCATTAATTTTTTTTACTTGAAACTATAAAAAAATTTACGAGATAGAAATATTAAACACTAGGGGAGAGGGGCCCATAATGGAGCAGAGTCCAATAGTGGGGATAGAAGTAGTCCTTAGTGGGCCCCATAGTGGAGCACTTTGACATCCAATTGCAAAACAATTTTTATCCATAAAGTACACAAAGTGACAAATCATGTGATGCCACATCAACACACCAATAAAACATGACTTAGTGCACCACTATCGACTTCACTTTTTTTTGGGGCCTTTTTGGATACCTCAACAAAAAGCATGCTGATGTGGCCCTAAAATGAAATATAAAAGCACATGAGTTGCCAAATAAACTGTTGTACAAAATTGGGAGTGATTTGAAATTTTCATGTAGGATTTTGAGAAACGTGAAGTTAGGGTGCTCCACTATGGGCCCCTCTCCCCTACCTAGTATCTTCCCACGGGTAGGTGGTAAGACGAGGGTAAAAGAAAAACCAGTAAACATTGATTTAATACTAGAAGAGACAACCGGTAAGCCCAATTAAAAACTATTGATTGTGCCCCATCATTAACATGAGATTGGTAGGAAACGTTTTATTATCCTTATCAAGAGGCTTGTGTTAGAAGTGCACAACACTGTGGGAGTTTCAGTATTGGCATCTAGCATGGCTAGCAAAAAAAAGGAAATAATATTAGGAACTATCAGAGGGGATGGGAAAAACAAGCAATCTTTATTGGTTGATTTTAATTACAAAAAAATTATTGTTCTTATGGAAGACTAGGAATGAAGAAAAATACAAAGGTGTTAAGAGAGCTCTTATTGAGTCTAATAGAAGACTCATTCACAATGTTTCTATGTAGGTAACCATCACACTGGAGGTGGCCAAGGATAAATTCATGAAGCTGATGGAAAAAGGAAAGATAGAGATAAGTAAAGAAGAGACAAAAAATGCAAATAAATGGATATATTACAAAGAAAGCAACAAGAAATACATGAAGAAGTAGATAGAGGAACAAATGAATCTCAACAAAAATCACACAAAAGACCTAGACAAAAGAAACAAAGGTGGATGAAGATTCCATGAAAATAAAGGAAATGACCTCATTGTTGAAGTAGTAAGATCAAACGACATCATCTCAACAACATAACCACCTATCAATTGGAATAACTTGGATGACCACTATGAGAGTGTTAATTTTAGAGAAATGTAAACAAACTGATATTTTATTATGATATACAACACTATAGTATAGTACAATACTCATTTTGAGGCCCTCCAAAGCAAAGAAATAAAGACCTTGTGAGGTCATAAAAATCAACCAATACTTATCTTTATGTATATGTGATGATTAGAATGTAAAGAGAACAACAACGGTATATTTTGATTTTTTGTAAACTATAATGAATATAAAAAATATATATTTATTGTAGACACATTAATTAAAATATTTTCGAAAGATATAATAGAAATTATTTCTTCTTTAAATTAGAATTTTTTTCTGCTAAAAATTAGTTTATTTTTGAGTATTTTTCTAATATCAATTTAAATTTTATTTTTTAATTTATTAGTAAATTTAATATTTTTGTTTTATGTGTAAGTTTTTAGAGCTATCAAGAAAAGTTGTAAGTAGAGTATAACTTGTAAGCAATAAAATTATATTTTTATAAATAAAATCAATAAATCATTTGCTTATATCTCATTTTTTTGCATTACAAGATCATGCTTTTAATTTTTCTCAATTTTAAAATAATACTCTTTAAAAAATGAAAATTTTTAATCGTAGATTAAATTCAAGTTAGAATTGGTTTTTTTGTTGTAAATCAATGAGTCATTGTGGAGGATCCATAACTTGAATGAAGTGTTTTACTATAATCAGAATTGTCCATGTATTCTTACAATCTCTATCAGTGAAAGCAAACCCCATCGTAAAGAAAAAAAAAATCTCTACATCTAAATGAAACACATTTATCTATTTTCTATTCCACGCCTCCAAAATCTTATAGTTGAATGACAATCAAATGATTGATTTGACACTCACATGTTAGGCCAGTGACTTACACTATTGGTCATATATGCAGAAATGTCTTATACATATACAAACAATTACTTTATGATTTTGCTTTAGAGTCAAATTCATTGACCCATGCTTCTAAATATTTTAAAGAAAAAATTTATGAGAGTAAAAAATAATAATTGAAAAAAAAAAGGCGAAGTTCTTATATTGAATTGTCGAAAGCTTATAACAGTAAGTTCTATATTTTCTTCAAATATAATTCTATTGTACATATATTCCTTACATTTTTTCCCTCCTCGAAACCAATTCACTCAAAACCCTGAAAATTCAAAATTACCTAAAGCCACATATGTAGGGGAGAGGACCCAATATTTGAGGGTGTTTCAATAGTTGAGATAGTAGTTGTTTATATAATGCCCAATAGTTGTGATAGTAGTTGTTTATATAATGCCCAATAGTTGTGACATGACTGCCTTACCTTAAACAAAATGTATCCCTTTGATCTAAAAAGCAACCAATCATGTGATGCCACATCAGCACTCAACTACCCATGATGTGAATGCACTAGTATTGGTAACATGTTTGTTCTGGGCATTTTTGGACACCTTGACAAAAAACATGCTGATGTGGCATCATATTTGATGATGTGGCCCTGAAACGAAAGTTATAAGCAGGGGACTTGCCAAGTAAGCTGCTGTAAAAAAATTGGAGTGATTTGAAATTTCCAAGTAGGATTTTGAGAAGTGTGAAGTTAGGGTGCACAACTAGTGGGTCCTCTCCTATATATACACTTTAGGCATTGAACTTGTGATCGAAGAAAAGGCTTTCACATAGCCAAAAACATACATAGTACATACAGTATAATTTGTGAGACCCTGGTTTTAGCAAATCTTTAAGCAGAAATTTTACCAGCAAAAGCATCATCCAATCTCTGACAACCGACAAGATATGCAAAGCCATAAGCCAAATTCTTGAGTGCAGAATCATGCAAGTCTTTATTTGAGGTCGCAGTGGCATCCGTCGAGAAGAAAACCCTAAACCCTCTGAGAAAAGCATCTCTGGCCGTGGTCTCACAACAAACATTCGTCATAACTCCCGTAATTATCACTTCTGACTTTCCCTGCTCTCGAAGGTACTACTCCAGATCAGTATTATAAAATGCACTATAGGTGTGCTTGTGCATAACTTTATCATTCGCCTTTTTATCGACCTGTACAAGCGGACAAGATATTAAGATTTGACTAGGGCTTAAGAAAAATCAAGGTTCTTGTTAGGGGTTGAATAAAAATGAGAATTCGGTTGGTATTTGGGCAAAAATAAGCACAATACTGACCTAGAGGCCTCACAGGGTAAGTAATCACAAATATTCTGCTGCTCCGGAAATTTTAGAGTTGTTTGAGTATTTCAGTCCCTTACAAATTAATTTATTTCTGATGAGCTACAGGGTTTTAGGATTCTGGATGTCAAATTAACAGAAAACTATTTCAGAAGCAAATTGGCATCTGATATGGTAGAGCTGCAGAAAGATTCAGGAGTTATTTGCAGTTTAACGTTTCCCTATAATATATTTCGTTTCTGTTTAGTTACTACATTTTAGGATTTTGGATGTTAAAACAAAAACAAAAATATTTAAGCAGCAAGGATAGAGCATAAATAAATTGAGATCTGATTGTACTACTTGCAAAACTTACAGGGGGTGCCACTAGCAGTAGTTGGAATTCTCCAGCAGCTTAGAATTTTCAGGATAATTTGCAGTTAAGTTTTTTGTGCTACATGGGACAATCTGCAGCATCACAATAGGAGCTGTAGCCTAATATAAATGAATTAAGGTTCTGTTAGTGTTCGGTTTTTTAATTTTTAAATTATGTTGGGGTTTCGGGTTTGAATAAGAAAAATGAGGCTTATTTAAGGGTTTGAACAATAAAATAAATATTCTGTCAGAGTTTGAACAAAAATCAGAATTCTGCTACAGTTCAACCAAAAAAAACTATGTTAGCATTTGAACAGAAAATGAGAGCTGTCAGGGTTAGAACAAAAAATGAGTTCAGTTACGGTTTCAACCAAAATGAGGGTTATGTTTTTGAACAGAAGGATAAATGTTCTAATGGTTTGAGTGATAAGTTACGCCTTAACAAAAATAACGAGGATTTCATTATGGTTATAATAACAGAACTGGGCGCTACGTAGGAATTTTAACAAAAATGGGGTTTCGTTAGGGTTTGAACAAAAATGACAAATTCTGTTAGGTTTTATACCAAAAATAAGGGAATTTGATTAAAAGAATTGAGTAGATGTTTGAAAGTAAAGTGTAGGACGTACAGAGTTCAGACCTCACTCATTATTTCGGCCTCAGGAGTGCCATCATGAATGATCTCGTTGAACCACTCGCCAAGCATACCATAGTCAGAAGGATCTTTGTGGGAATGACGAGTGTACACGACTGGAATGTTTTGGGCTCGGCAGGATTCGATTGTGCGCCGAATAGCGGGGATAATGGGCGTGCAGAAGCCCTGAAAATAGAGCTGCATGTCTATAACTAGAAGGGCTGCATTGTGTGGCTCGGGATTGCGCCGCCTTGTCTCATACTCTAAGTATGATTCCCCCATTGCAATTGTTCGTCTCCGGTTTAACGGCTCCCTGGCATAAGTACCTACAATCCGATTATCCAGATTAGCCCATGTTATCCGCAGAGATTTTTATTTAAGGCGATTGGAGAATAAACACTCGACGGTGATGGGTATTTGGGGATTGGCTGCTATGAAATTTATTTGATTGGTAAGTCATGCAGTTTGCCGTGCTCATTTAGAGTTAATAGTGGGCCACTCTATATGTCCAGAACGAATTCCACTTGTTTCAGTGAATTATTGAGCATTGCCCCCACCAACGAATTTGCCAATTCCCACCCAACAACTACCATTCCCACCTGGGGGAGGTAATAGTTGTTGGCAGTATCGTAAGCAGAAGTAGATCTGCCTTGGCTCAGCTGTATGTCTAGCCTACCTGTCTCCTCGCTGTCAGTCTCTGTGGAATGAATGCTAGAGTGATGCGAAACAACTACTGTTCCCGCGGGGTTCTGTTCAATTCCCACCGAACCCAATCGGCTTCATTCACCGGGGACTTCCTTTTCACCACTTAACTCACCAACCGGACATCCTTACGATGAACCTCTCTCTACTGATGTCTTAAACGATAGACATTAAGCTGTGGCAACGTCTATACAGCCCCTACGATGCACCCATATATGCATCATGTTCATAATGTTGCCAAAAGCTGTATTGACGACATTGCTATCAGGATTCCATCGTGTAGTTTTTCGAGTCAAACACATTGACCTACGTTTCATGAGAAGCTATTGCAAAAAACTGTATTGACGACATTGCTATCAGTATTTCATCGTATAGTTTTTCAAGTCAAACACGTTGACCTAGGTTTCTATGAGCATCACCTAGATGCAATGAGTGCTAAGTGGACCATTCATTATCATGAGAGATGGATTCTTGTGAATCACTACTCATGAAATGTGGGTCAATGAATTTGACTCAAAAAACTACACAATTGAATCTTGATAGCAATATCATAATTTGACATGTTGTGGAAAATACCTCCTACTTATCGATTTTAGGATAGTCATTCAATACCAGATAAATATTACGGACTCCCTTGCACTCCACTTTGAAGAGAGTGTAGTGGACGTTTGACTCAATGCCATTAAAACTATGGAAGTGTATTTAGTTTTTTTATTCATAAGTAATAGTAAAGATTAATAAGTTAAGAGTTAATTATTCTATAAATTTTAATTTATTCTAATTTTTTATAAATATATATTAATTTAGAATTATTAGAACAAGTTAATTTAAGAAAATAATTGTAATGAATAATATATATTTACTTTTTTATTTAAGAATGTGTCCGATGTAGAATAGTATATTATTTTGGACACTTATAATCTAAAATGACTAATATTTAGTGTAAAATATTTAAAATTAAAATTTAAAATTTAATATCAAATATTAAAAATAAAACCATTTTCAAAAAATTACTTATTATAATTATTGGTTATTTTAATGAAAATGGACACAAAAATTAAAATGAATAATAAAAGACGTATAAATAAAGTATAAATTACAAAATATAATATAATATAAAACATAAAGCTCAATTTAGAACTTCAATAAAAAAATATAGAATACAATAAATATAAAATTTAGCAAAACTATTCTTTCAATATATAGTTAAAAAATATATTTTATATATAATTTTTAAAAAATAATTAGTTAAAGTTAAATTGTTAGATATAGTTAATATAAAATATAGTGTAATAAAAAAATAAAAAATAAAAAATTTCAACATAAATATAATATAATTTAAAAAATAGAATTAAACGTAGAATATATAGTGAATTGTGAAATATCTAATAATTTTTTAAGTAAAAAATAAAGTTTAATAATATCTTTATACATGTGATTACATAATCAGATCTTGCCAATTAAAGCAAATAATTTTGTGAGAAGTGTATGTCCTTGCCAACCCTACCAAAATAAGGATACAAGTTGGATAGACCTAAACCCTCAATTGCCATGAAATATTTCTAGGCTAAATAGACGACAATACAGAAAAACAAAATACTCAAGAGATAAAGTAAAATGAGATAGAAACATATGCTACAACATACACTAGATCTTTATTGATATATTTCTATTACAAATGCCTCAGCAATTTATAGAGGTCTTTAGGCAACAAAGAAGATAAGATGAACAACGTGGAGGGAGAAGTAGATGGATAACCCTGGCAGATTATTAACTACGAAAATATTAAGAAAATAATATCTTATCAATGTAGTAAAGACTGAAGCAATGAAGTCAAGCAGACTTAATGTCAATCGGTGGAGGAGATCAGATTTAGTCTTAATGATGGTGGGTGACGGTGGGTGAAATTACTCTTTTTTCCAACATCCCTCCTTAATTTCAACCATTGATTGCTTCAACATCAATAACACCTAGTCTTTGTCATAAATACTCAAAATTTTCCTTTGGTAACGCCTTAGTAAAAATGTCTGCTAATTGATCTTCAGATCTACAAAACTTAAGGGAGATTTCTCCATTGTTGACCAACTCTTAGATGAAAATTTGGTATCCTTGTATCAATGTGTTTTCTCCTTTTGTGAAAAGCATGATTTTTTGATAATGTTATTGCTGCCTGTGATCACAAAAGATTGTTGTTGGTTCTTCTTGATTATGCAACAAATCTAATAAGACTTGGCACATCCATAATACTTGACATGATGCGGTAGTTGCAACTACATATTCTGCTTTAGCTGATAAATTGTTACTATGGGTTGCTTCTTCAATGCCCATGAGATAGCTCCAGATCCAAAATGAAATATGTGTCTAGAAGTACTCTTCCTATCATCTATGCTACCTATAAAATCATTGTCAATGTAACCAACCAAATTAAAATAATTAGTTTTGGAATATAAAATTCCATATCTTGTTGTTCCTACAACATATTACAGTATTCTTTTTCCAACTTGCTAGTGAGAATCTTGAGATGAATCCATGAACCTTGAGATCAAACTAATTCCATACATGATATCTGGCCTTGTAACTATAAGATACATTAAACTTCCAACAAGTCTTTTAAACATAGTTGGATCAACATTTGACCCTTTATCTTCTTTGCTAAGTTTTGTTCCTATAGCAACTGGAGTTGACACTAGATTGCTTTGTAACATTCTAAATCTTCTCAATACATCCTTCACATACTTAGACTAACAAATGAAGATTCCTTTATCATGTTGAACAATTTCAATGCCTAAGAAGTATCTCATTAAGCCTAAATCTATCATTTCAAAATCTTTCATTAAAATTGACATGAGCATGTCTACAGAAAAATCTCCACTGAAAATTAAATCATCAACATATAGACTCACAATCAAAATTTGACCTTGTTCATTGGTCTGTGTATACAATGTGGGCTCATTGTTACTTCTATTAAATCAATTACTTATCAAATATGAATCAATCTTGCTATACCATGTCATTGGTGCATGTTTCAAACCATAAAGTTCTCTTTTCAGTTTACACACTTTATTTTCATGCCCATATACCTCATATCTTGGAGGTATATACTTTATTTTCAAACCATTTAGGAAAGCTCATTTTACATCCATTTGATAAAATTTCCAACTATTATGTGTAGCTACTGCTAAAACAGTCCTAACTATATCAAGTCTAGCAACTGGAGCAAATGTTTCATTATAGTCAATCCCATACTGTTGTGAAAATCCTTTTGCAACTAATCTAACTTTATGTTTTGCAACTTTACCTTCAACATTGAACTTAGTCTTATAGACCTATTTAACTCCTATAGAATCTTTACCTTCAGGTAGATCCACTAACTCCCATGTTTGATTCTTTTCAATAGAATCCATTTCTTCATCCATTGTTTTGATCCAAATATCTCCTTTCACTGATTCTTCAAAATATACTGGATCATGAGAGAATAAAGGAAAATTTGAACACAAATCTACATTCTCTCGATCTTGATTATATATTTCTTTTAGACTTCTTGTTTTCTTAGTTCTAGAGCATGGTCTTAATGAAGCAAGTGTAGGATCCAAGGGTGTGTGCATGAAGTTGAGTCCACTTTTTGGCCAAAAAATGGAAGTGTTTTCCCTAATTTTCAAAATTTGACACATTTGACCTTAAAATTTGAAGCACTTAGAGATAGAATCTTCAAAAAAGTCACTAATCATAAAATGTAGTACTCTGAGTCTAGTTTCCAAATATGTAATTTATTTCAATATCCAGATTGTAAAAATTGAGTTTCAATAGGTGTTTCTAAAAACCACTATTTAAAAGTCACTTTTTTATACCATACCATGCACATGTACGACATCCATATTTTGACCTAAATTATCATATTTTTCTAAATCCTTTTGGGAAAAGATTTGTGACTCATTGAAGCTTGTTTTCGATATTTTTTTAAAATTTTTTATTGAATTTTTGCTTTTGTTAAATTTTTATTAGGCATATTTGTCATTTTGAAAAATCGTCGTGTACGACACGCATAAGATGACCTAAACTTATCATTTTTATTTTATTTTTAAAATTGAAAAGAATTGTCTGAAGTTTGTTCTTGTGCAATCCGTTTTTCAAAATGTTATGTTGATCAAAAGTTATTAAAATACTAAAAAAACCTGATAATTCAAGTTTATGGACTAGTTTCATTAGAAATTAATTAAAAATAGAAAAATTAATCAAATTATTAAAAAAATTATATATTTGGAATCTGCACTATCTCATCTATAATGGGTTTTAATTTTGTAAAAAATGCAAAATAGGTCTTCAGACATATGTCCAAAGTCACTATTTTCCTGTGACATTAACAGGACCTTCAAGTTGCAAGTCAAACCAGGTCCAAAGCTTAGGTTCGGGTCCCCAAGCCATTTCTCGAACAAAAAAAAAGCCAAAAACTTGCCCAAAAATTTATAATTGAAAAAATAGGATCCCATTTTAAAACAAGATCCTGTTTCATAAACAATAACATTTTTTATGGTTCTATGAAACGGGATCTTGTTTTGAAAATTACCAAAAACGGAAAGTTTTCAAAAAGGGATCCCGTTTTGAAAACTTTGAAAATGGAAATTTTTCAAAAATTGAAGTTTCAAAATGGAAAGTTTTCCAAACGGAATCCCATTTTGAAAACTTTCCATTTTGGAAATTTTTGGAGAATTTTTAGGAGAATTTTCAAAATGGGATCGTTTGAAAATTTTCAAAACGGAAATTTCCAAAAACAGGATCCCGTTTTTTAAATTTAGGCTCGGGATCCCGAAGCTAAATGGGATCCCATTTATTAAAAAGCGGGATCCCATTTTTTGCAAGCCAATTTCATTTTTTTGCCTAAGGCAAAAACTTCCACGTTTCGTGGACTCATCTTCTTGCATTTACCCCCAACTCATTACTTACATTTGAATCGAGAGTAGGCTAGCCTTCATAGTTTGATGATTGACCCTGCACAAAATTTCTTGGTGGAGTATTTGGTCCAGCTTGATTTGATTGACCATCATTTTCTTTTGGTTCTTCTTCACTATGAGGTATTGGTGCTCCACTTAAGACTATAGTATTAATGTTTCCATCCAATGCTTCTTCCTCCTTAAATTTAACATCCCTACTAACAATCATTTTCTTTGAAAGAGGATTATACAATCTATAAGCTTTTGATTGCTCACTATAACCGATAAAAATACACTTTTCACTTTTATCATCCAATTTTCTTCTCAATTCAGATGGCACCAAGGAATATGCCACACATCCAAAAATTCTAAGATGAGAGATAGAATGTTTCTTACTAGACCATGCTTCCTGCGAAATTCAATCCTTGACACTCTTTGTAGGACTTTTGTTCAAGATGTATACTGCACATGCTACTGCTTCTTCCCAAAAAACATTAGACAAATTCTTGGCCATCAACATGCTTCTAGCCATCTCCATTATGGTTCTATTCTTCCTCTCTGCTACACCATTTTGCTTTGGTGTGTACTTTGTTGTAAATTGTTTCTTGATACCATGATCTCTACAAAAGTCTAAAAATTCATTAGAACTATATTCACAATGGTGCAGGAGCACCTGCCAAGGTGCAAGCATATTTTGAAGTCTTGTTTTAAAAATCTATTTCATTTTGTTGTGTAGGATCTTTAACACCATTTATATTGTGTTTGACGACCTTTTGGTTTTGAGGTTAAAAGTTGAATAAGGTTGGAATCCTTTTTGTGGTCGGTTCCTAAGTTTTTGTCAAAAATTGGAAAACACACTATGTTTTCAAACAGGAAGCTTTTGGCCGTTCCTAGGCTAAAAATGAAAACCTAATTGTTCTCTAAGCATTGTAAAAGGTGGCCCTCGACCTTTGAAGAGGTTAGATGCTTTTGATATTGGCAGTTTCCAAGAGAGTAATAAAAGAACAGCGATTTTTGTTGTGAAATTTCTGATTTTTTTGTATCTTGCGTGTGATAGCTGCAAGAAATGTATTGAGGAAAGCTTTGTTGAGTTGAAAAACATGTAGTGAAACCTTTTTAAACATTTTTTGTGGATTTTTAGATAGTTTCTCCATCGCTTTCTTGTATTGTGTAAATACTGTGTTTTTCTGGTTTGCTATTTTGACTGATAATCTCAGAAAAAATGGAGTTCTAGCTTGTTTTCTGACCGTACCAAGAAGGGTTCAATGGAAACAAGGCTAGAGTCCCTCATTGTACATTATGTAAATATGGAAGTCTTTCAGAGTGTTGGTAGCATGCTAAAAAGCTTTCCCTAGGCGAGTTGGTTAACACCCGGTTAGGGAAAGACAGTGCAAATTTAGTTCCTACATTGCAGGGGTGCTGTATCTTCATTAAAAAAATGTGTACAGTGTTTGTAGGGGCCTTACAATGGTGGAAAAGAAGGAAAAGTCTTTGTTTGGTCTTTTGGAGGTTGGAACAAGCTGAATAGTCCAAGAACAAAAGCAAAGAAAACCCTAGTTCTTGCAAGAATAGGGTACACCTGTGTACGGACAGCAAGAGAGTCCAAAACCAAGAAAATCAGTTAGAGCTCAGGGATTTGAGCTAGGGTGTCAGAAACAAGTTTGGCTTGAACAATGGAAGGAGAGGAGTTGTTGGCATTTGTCTTGTTTGAGGAGGCCTAATAAGGGCTCAATCCTAGTAGCCATTCCAAACCCTAAACTAGGGTTTAATGAAAGCGATAGAAGCAAGAACGTCTGTGCTTGGATAGGAACCCTCCCCAGACTGTTTTGAAGCTTTGAAAACCTATGCACACCCCTGAAATGAGGTTAGGAAGAATTTGGAGCATAGCTAGTGTTTAGGTGTATTAAGGGCTAGATGGTGAAGGCGAGGAAAAGCACCAAGAATTGCTTGGAAGCAGCAAATTAGTGATGGTAGCAGGGTTGGCTGATGAACCAGGGGTCCATAATTAGCATAGGACCTACAGGTTGAATGGTGGAGGAAGCAACACCAGGGGGTTATCTAAAGTGAGACCCGGAGCATTGACATTGTGATTGTCTCAATCCAACCCTGTCTCTATCAGATTGGTATTAGAGTAGTGAAAGATTTGGGAAAGAAATCTTGCATGTCAGACATTGAGTCCAGTGATTCTTCTACCATGGTGACCAATGCAAAACTGGCTAAGATGGTTGAAGAGCAAGAAGAAGACAACAAGCAGTTGAGGGAAAGAATAGCCCAACTTGAGGCAACAGTGAGGAGTGCACAGTTTGAGGGAAGATTTCCAAAAGAAGAAGAGGTTGCAGAGGAAGATAAAACCCCTAAACCTGACCCTATTTTGAAGGAGGAGCCTTTCCTGAAGGCATTAAAGGCTTTGAGTGCAAAAGCACTTGAAGGTATACCGCTTTTTAGTGGAAAGATGGAACCTGGCCTAGTCATGGACTGGATAGAAGGCATGGAGAATCATTTTGAGTGTGATGGAGTCATTGAAGCTCAGAAGGTGAAGGTTGCTAAGTCAAGATTGAGAGGATTAGCTTTGACATGGTGGAAATTTGTTCAGACTGAGAGGGAGAAAGAATGCAAGCAATGCATATCAACCTGGAAAGGAATGGTTGCTAAGGTAAAGGAAGCATATATGCCAGGTGATTATGAGATCCAACTTCACAAGAAGAGACAGAGTCTAAGGCAGAAAGATCAAGATGTCAGCACCTATACAGAAGAGTTTCAGAAGCTTTGTTTGAGATCAAATGTGACAGAGGATAAGAGCCTGAAAGTGGCTAGGTACCTTAATGGTTTGAAATGGAACATTCAAGAAGAGATGGCTCTTTTAAGTCCTAAAACAGTCCACCAATGTTATCAGTTGGCTATAAAGATTGAAGAGAGGAACAAAAGAAAGCATGATCAGTCCTCTAAAGGCAGAGGCAAAGGCAGAGATCAAAGAGGACAACGTGGATGTTACCAAGGAAGAGGTAGTGATCAAAGAAGCCAAGGTGAATCTAAGCTCATTGAGCATGGAGGTGAAAAATCTTCAAGAGGAGGAATTAACAGAGGAAGAGGACCCCAAGGAGGTTACAACAGAGCAAGAGGAGCAGGCAGAAGTAACTCTTACTTTTCCACCATGAAATGTTATCACTGCAATCAACTAGGTCATCTTGCTTATAGATGCCCGGAGAAAGCTTCTTCATCAAGCAATGAAAAGAGAGTGGCCTATGCACAAGAGGACAAAATAGAATCACCTGAGATTAGTCAAATAGAATCAGAAGTAGGAGAAAATCTGATGTTTAATAGAGTGTTGATCAGACAACCGGTCAAGGAAGAACCCAAGCAAAGGAGAGCTTTGTTTAGAGCAAGGTGCAAGATATTGGGAAAGGTATGCAAGGTCATTGTGGATTCTGGTTCTACAAATAATATAATCTCAGAGGAGGCAGTAACTAAAATGAAATTGCAGAAGGTACCTCATACCAACCCCTACAAGGTCACATGGCTGAATAAAGGGCAAAGTGTTTTGGTGAATGAGCAGGTTACAGTGGAATTTTCAATTGGAAGCTATAAGGATAAGCTAGTTTGTGATGTACTACCCATGGATGCATGCCATCTTCTTCTTGGTAGGCCATGGCAATATGACAGAGGTGCTATATATCATGGAAAGGAGAACACCATTGAATTTAAGAAGGATGGAAGAACCTTCAAGCTGCAATCATTGACTGAGGATGATGAAGGACAGTCCAAGGATCTACACCAAGGGAATGAAGGTTATGTGGTCTTAATGCAGTCCAAAGAGGAAGAAAAGGATGAGAAGATAGTCATACCTAAAACAGTTCAAAGGCTGCTATAAAAGTACAAGGAAATTGTCAGTGATGGTACACCAGCAACTCTACCACCAAAGAGAGCAATAAGTCATCAAATTGACTTCATACCTGGAGCCTCATTGCCTAATAAAGCAACATACAAACTCAATCCTGAGCAGAACCAAGAGGTGGAAAGAAAAGTGGAAGAATTGTTGGGTCAAGGGTTGATTCAAAAGAGTATTAGTCCATGTGCAGTCCCAGTCATTTTGGCAACTAAAAAAGGTGGTAAGTGGAGATTATGCACAGATTCTAGAGCAATTAATAGAATCAAAATTAGGTATAGGTTTCCTATTCCTAGAATTAAAGACTTGATGGATTGTCTTGGAGGTGCAAAATTCTTCACCAGATTGGATCTTAAGAGCGGGTACCATCAAATCAGAATCAAGGAGGGTGATGAATGGAAGACAACCTTAAAAACAAATGATGGTTTGTATGAGTGGAAAGTGATGCCATTTGGCCTCTCAAATGCCCCTAGCACGTTCATGAGATTAATGAATGAGGTGCTTAAGGATTTCACAGGGATTTTTGTAGTAGTCTACCTTGATGATATACTAATTTTCAGTAAGACAGCAGAAGAACATTTGAAACATGTGGAGATGGTTCTTAAAAGGCTGCAAAAATAGTTGGCAATCAACCTTGAGAAGTGTGAGTTCTTCAAACAAGAACTTGTGTATCTAGGCTTTGTGGTATCCCAAGGAACATTAAAGATGGATCCAAGCAAGGTGGAAGCCATCCTAAACTGGCCTACACTAGCCACAGCAACAGAGGTAAGGAGCTTTCATGGTTTAGCTAAGTTTTATAGGAAGTTCATTAGAAATTTTAGTGGTATATGTGCACCAGTTCTAGATACTATTAAGGGAGGTCTAAAAAAAAATTTTAAGTGGACTCAAGAAGCTGATAAAGGGTTTGAAAAGCTGAAACAAGAAGTAGCTACCCAACCTATTCTATTATTGCCTAGTTTTGATAAGTTGTTCACAATTGAGTGTGATGCAAGTGGAGTAGCAGTAGGAGTCCTTAGTCAAGAAGGTAGGCCTGTAGCCTTTTTTAGTGAAAAACTCAATGAAGCCAAGCAAAAATACTCCACCTATGATCTGGAACTTTATGCTTTAGTGCAGTCCCTTAGGAAGTGGAGGCATTATTTATTGCCCAAAGAATTTGTGGTTTTCACAGATAACTAGGCACTCAGTTACATCAACACCCAAGAGAAGCTGAGTAACAGACATTTGAAATGGATGGAATACATCCAAGCTTTCACTTTTACCATCAAACATAAGAAGGGACAAATGAACAAGGTGGCAGATGTATTAAGTAGAAGGTTGCTGACAGTCCAAGAGATATAGCTGAAAAGCATTGGATTAGAGAGTTTCAAGGACCTCTATGGTGAGGATGAAGATTTCTCAGAAGCCTACAAGGTATGCTCTGATTTTGCAAATCATTTTCATAGTCAATATGCTGAGTATACTTTGCAAAATGGACTGTTATTTAAGGGCAATCTGTTATGTGTCCCAAGAGGATCAATGAGGGAAAATCTTATTCAAGAGAAACATAATGGCAGTCTTAGTGGGAATTTTGGAATAAATAAGACTTTAGAGCTGGTACAAAGATTCTACTACTGGCCTAAGTTGGCAAGAGATGTTAGGAAATATGTGGAGCAGTGTGTAGTTTGCATGAAAGCAAAAGGGGGAGCCAGCAATGTAGGATTGTATCAACCTTTACCCATTCCTAACAGACCATGGGAGTGTGTGAGCATGGATTTTGTGGTAGGACTCCCCAAGACTAAGGCAGGGTTTGACAGTATTTATGTAGTTGTGGACAGATTCAGCAAGATGAGTCACTTTATCCCTTGCAAGACTACACATGATGCAAGTTACATAGCCCATCTTTTCTTTAGGGAGATAGTAAGAATCCATGGATTGCCATTAAGTATTGTTTCTGATAGGGATGTAAAGTTCATGAGTCACTTTTGGAAGACTCTATGGAGCAGATTGGGAACAAATCTGTCATTTGGATTAGCTTACCATCCTCAGACCGATGGTCAAACAGAGGTGGTTAACAAGGTGCTAGGTAATCTATTGAGGTGTTTGACAAAGGAATATGGACAGACTTGGGATATGGTAATTTCTCAAGCTGAGTACGCTTATAATGACAGTGTAAATATAACTACAGGAAAAAGTCCTTTTGAAGTTGTGTATGGGATGCACCCAAGAGGAGTTTGTGAACTTAGAGACCTTGGATCTTAGGAGAATAGGAGTGGACATGCAGAAGACTTCACTCAGACCATGAAGGAGATTCATGAGCAGGTTAAGAAGACAATCACAGCAGCAACACAAAAATTGAAAGATAAAGTTGATGTGTCAAGGAGAGATGTGCAGTTTGCAGTAGGTGACTATGTTATGGTTCATCTTAAAAAATCAAGGTTGCAGAAGGGAATGGAAACCAAAATGCAGATGAAAAGAGTGGGTCCATGCAAGGTGTTGGCCAAATATGGCAAGAATGCCTATAAAGTGGAATTACCATCAGATTTGGGCATCTCTCCAGTGTTCAACGTTGCTGATCTGATCAAGTATAAGGGCACAGTTTGTGATGAGGTTCAGAACAGTCATGAAGTCTTCAAAGACATCAGTAATGTACCCCTACCTAATCAAGAGCAGCCTGAGGCAGAGCAGATCTTGGAGTCTAGGGTGAAAAAGTCAACAAGGAATAAGGTATACATGGAGCACCTTATCAAGTGGAAGAGCAAGCCTGACTCAGAGGCTACATGGGTACAAGAAGATCAATTTAAGAAGCTTGGAATTGACCTGAAAATGATCCCTCTTTCCAGTTCTTAGTCTTTGTGCTGAGAGGGGGAGAATGGTGCGGGAGCACCTGCCAAGGTGCAAGCATATTTTGAAGTCTTGTTTTAAAAATCTATTTCATTTTGTTGTGTAGGGTCTTTAACACCATTTAGATTCTGTTTGAGGACCTTTTGGTTCTGAGGTTAAAAGTTCAATAAGGTTGGAATCCTTTTTGTGGTCGGTTCCTAAGTTTTTGTCAAAAATTGGAAAACACACTATGTTTTCAAACAAGAAGCTTTTGGTCGTTCCTAGGTTAAAAATGAAAACCTAACTATTCTCTAAGCATTGTAAAAGGTGGCCCTATAACTTTGAAGAGGTTAGATTCTTTTGATATTGGCAGTTTCCAATAGAGTAATAAAAGAATAGCGATTTTTGTTGTGAAATTTCTAATTTTTCTATTTCTTGTGTGTAATAGCTGCCAGAAATGTATTGAGGAAAGCTTTGTTGAGTTGAACAACATGTAGTGAAACCTTTTTAAACATCTCTTGTGGATTTTTAGATAGTTTCTCCATCGCTTTCTTCTATTGTGTAAATACTGTGTTTTTCTGGTTTGTTGTTTTGACTGATAATCTCAGAAAAAATGGAGTTCTAGCTTGTTTTTTGACTGTACCAAGAAGTAAGGGTTCAATGGAAACAAGGCTAGACTCCCTCATTATACATTATGTAAATATGGAAGTCTTTCAGAGTGTTGGTAGCATGCTAAAAAGCTTTCCCTAGGCGAGTTGGTTAACACCCAGTTAGGGAAAGACAGTGCAAATTTAGTTCCTACATTGCAGGGGTGTTGTATCTTCATTAAACAAATGTGTGCAGTGGTTGCAGGGGCCTTACAATGGTGGAAAAGAAGGAAGAGTCTTTGTTTGGTCTTTTGGAGGTTGGAACAAGCTGAATAGTCCAAGAAAAGAAGCAAAGAAAACCCTAGTTCTTGCAAGAACATGGTACACCTGTGTACATACAACAAGAGAGTCCAAAACCAAGAAAATTAGTTAGAGCTCGGGATTTGAGCCAGGGTGTCAGAAACAAGTTTGGCTTGAACAATGGAAGGAGAGGAGTTGTTGGAATTTGTCTTGTTTGAGGAGGCCTAATAAGGGCTCAATCTTAGTAGCCATTCCAAACCCTAAACTAGGGTTTAATAAAGCGGTAGAAGAAAGAAGGTCTGTGCTTGGACAGGAACCCTCCCCAGACTGTTTTGAAGCTTTGAAAACCTATGCACACCCCTGAAACGAGGTTAGGAAGAATTTGGAGTTTAGCTAGTGTTTAGGTGTATTAAGGGCTAGATGGTGAAGGCAAGGAAAAGCACCAAGAATTGCTTGGAAGCAGCAAATTAGTGATGGTAGCAGGGTTGGCTGATGAACCAGGGGCACCTAATTAGCATAGGACCTACAGGTTGAATGGTGGAGGAAGCAACACCAGGGGGTTATCTAAAGTGAGACCCGGAGCATTGAGATTGTGATTGTCACAATCCAACCCTGTCTCTATCACACAACCTCTATTTGATCCGAGTATCTTAATGTGTAGACCACTTAGCTTTTCAACCATAACTTTAAACTCCTTGAATTTACTAAAGGCTTCAGACTTATGCCTGAGAAAGTATATCCAGGTTTGCTTACTAAAATTATCAATAAATGTTAGAAAATATATGCTTCCACTTAAGGATGGAGTTTTCATTGGTCCACATATATCATTGTGAATTAACTCTAGTGGTGTCCTTGCTTTGTATGAACTCCTTACAGGAAAACTTTCTCTGTGTTGTTTTGCTAATGTGTCATCAAAAATTGTACTTTTTCCTTGACATGGGATTAATTCATAATGAATGGACTTAATGAGGCCCTAATCTAGTGTTGTGAGGCATTTTATGTGTCCACACTAGGTCTTGGACCCTTGCAAATCAAATAACATGTGTTTATTGACATCTTGTAAAGGTGTTGTGAAGTCTTGTAATAAGCTTTCATGCTTTTCTAAACTTAATTAACCCATTTCTTCCTCATTCAACATTATAAAATAGATTTAATAACATTATTACATCAATCTAAAAGGTTCCTAATGCAAAATTAATGAAAAACTAGTGTTGTAATGTGATTTATACATTCACATTGGTTTTTGTGTCATTCTAGGCTATGCAAACCTAATTTTAGTGTTGCAAAGTACATTTAATCACACTTTCACATTGATTTATGTGTCCCAAGCCCTATTCAACCTTTACATCATCACTAACATGTCCTTTTTTACCCATATTGTGCATCACGAGACTTTAATTGATCAAACACCTGACAAGATAACATCTTAAACCTTATTTCCTATCGCCTTAGCTTCATAGGTGTTAGAACGGCCCCTGTGGGACCCATTCACCATGCTTGGTGAATAAGTCCCATCCAGGTGGGACCCATTCACCATGCTTGGTGAATGAGTCCTATATGGCCCCCATTTTGACCCTTGATCAGGAAAAAGTGAAATTTAAAGTTTTTTTTCACTACATGTCAACTTGTGATGTAGTATAATCGGGTACTAAGGCACAATTGACTATAAATAAGTATTTTTATCCTCATTTTACATCTCTTATCACATCTATCCATCTCTCTCATCAATCCAAGCATGCATTCTTCATTCACAAGTCAAGCAAACTAGGACTTTCTCATTGCAAGTCTTCAATTGAGCTTCCAAGGACATTCAAGGGCTGAATCTTCATGTTATATTGTAGATCTTCAAGATAAAATCATCATGATAAGGTAATCACTTCCATTTTGCATGCTTCATATCTTTATTTCATCAATTTGGTTTAATTACCTAAACGGGGTTTGACCAAGGAAAACCCCCATGCCTTAACATTCAACAAATATGTTTCTTTTCTTGTTTATATGCAGATTTAGGTCCTTTGAAAGCTTGAGAATCATTGAATATTACATTTCAAATTCATCCAAGTCTTCTTCCCTTTATTCAAGTCAAAACATCAACAAAGAGTCATTTTCAGCCCCAGATCTGAGAGTTTCAGAAGCAAAGACCTCTAGGAGACAAAAGTACAAATCTAACTCCACAAAATCTTCCTTTGATTTTCCATATTTCTTTAGGTGGAATGATTCTCCACCCATGGTGAATGAGTTCCATCTGTAAGTCTGAAAATTTATTTTTTGAGATTTCAACTCCTGACAGTCAGAAACAGGTTTTCGGAAGATTTCACTAGTAGTAGGACTGATTCACCATGCTTGGTGAATGAGTCCTAGTGGCCATTAGCAAAAATTTTAGAGACATTCCAAAACCTTCCAGTGACTTCATTCTACCTTCAAGTGCACTTTGATTTCATCCATCTCTTTTTGTCCTGCATATTTCATCCATTGATTCATTTCATCAATACACAATGTGTTTTCAAACAAGTCATAATTCTTAGATTTTGCATACAGTTGTATGTTTGATCAATTTAATAGTTTAGCAACACTTAAATCACTCCATTTTCATCACATCACATTGCACACATCCTTTATTTGAATGAACTAGTTAGCATTTTTGGATCTAATCTCTCTCCTTTTGGGTGAAAACCCTATAAGAGTTAGAGAGTCCATTGGGTCCAAAAATCTACAGTTCATTTTGGTGAACCTGACTCTTTGAATACTTCTATTTTATGATTTGGCATCTTTCATTATAGATCTAGCCTTGCATTCATTTTGCATTAAGATTTACATTAGGATTTGCATGCTAGACTTTAAAAGTTGCATTCATAAAAAGTGCATTTAGGTTGCATTTGTTGCATCTAAACTCATTTAGATTTATTGAAATTCTACATTTTTCATTTTAGTTTGTGTATTGGTTCTCAGAATTCCTAAACATCAGTCTAAGTTTTTTGAATTTTTTTAAAAAAGTCTAGACTGGGACTCATTCTCCACCTTGGGCGAATTAGTCCCCCTTAACACCTGAAACAACATTTTTCAGATCTGAAAAATTTGTTTTTAGGCTTCTGATTGGTGCCTTAACCTATATATATCAGTCACTTATCTTTCTATAGCATACATTTTGTTAAATTTAGCATTGCTTCATTTCACTTTCTTGTACTCACCACATTTCATTTAAAAAAAAAACTTGCATCACATAGTATTTTCTTTCATTTCAATATGCTTTCTTTCACAAGATGTGCTCTTGATTTGATTAAACATGGATTTAACACACATAGTACTCCCTTTTATGAGTTTCCTTTTGAGTACCATAATAGGAAATTTAAGAAACAATCCATTAATTCAATTCTTAATTTTACATTACCGATTAGTGAGAATGGTAATGTTGACAATCATAACACACATACTTGTTCTTCTTCCAATACCTCTCCTATTTGTGACGAAGGTATTCAGATACATGAAGTTACGAGCCTTGAAAGTCTTGATTGTCCATTTCCTTATTCCCCTTTGGATAATCTTACACAACACAAGCATGAAATCATAGACACATTTCTCCACATCACTTTACCAAATCTTCATAGTCATGATACTCAACCTTGTCCATCTCCTAATACCTCTTCTCGATGTAAAGAGGAAATATTGGAATTAGAAGATATCTCTATCATCAACCATGACACTCTTGCTCTTCCCTTCCCTAATGTCCCTATCCTATGGGAAGATTTATTTGAAAACCATAGTGATACTTACCTTGATTCCTCCTCCACTTGTGATGAAGCCACTTTAACCTTGGATGGACATATTATAAGCTCTCCTTGTAGGGAAGATAATATGGAACAAGAGAATGAAACATTAATGACAATGGACATTCAATTCCCATCCTCTCCTCCTCATACTCCCATCATTGATCATTCCCCTATTTGTGATGACATTACTTTAGAAGAACCAAGTCCTCTTTGTCAAGCACATATGACTTGCAGTTCTCCTCAGAACTCTTCCCCTAGGGAGAATATTATGGCATTGGATTATGAAAGACATGTAGTTCTTGATTTTCCTTATATAGAGATACATCACAACAAGCCTATTGAGGATATGCAAGTGTCCATTTGATCCCCTTTGATCAATGAATCTCATACATATCCCGTAGGACATTCTCACAATCCTCTCACCCTTTGCCCACCTCCATTCAACCTCAATAATACCACATTGAATCCTTTCAAGCTCTTAGTCTTGAACATTACAACATTCACACAGTCATCTCGTAACACTCTCATGATTCAAATTCGTTAGATTTTGTTTCCTTCTATAATGAAGAAGATGACATCTCAAATCTATAGAGTCTTGTGTAGGTATGACATCTATGCAAGATACATCTTTGATCCCAATTACACAACCATTTTCTCCTCCTAATCAAGAAGATATCTTGTCAAGACTTCTTCATGATAATTTGATCACACTCCCTCCTTGAACTAGAACGAAATGCTATTCCAAGACTTCATTTTGTGCATATCATAGAATCCATGGTCATTCCACTAATGAATGTAAGGCTTTGAATCATAAAATTCAACACTTTCAAGAATTTTGTATGCTTCCCTATGTGGGGGCATCTAATTTCTTTAATTGTTCTTAAGTTTCACTCTAGCATACATCACACCAACCCCTCTGGCTCAACTTTGTCCTGCACTAAGTGGGGGCAAGGGGTTAGACAACCTTGTCCTTGTATGTCACTTATTGTTGCATTCTTTAACTTGTCGTCAACATTTCATGAATACATAAAAGCAAGCGTATGTTACTATTTTCCTCTTTTTTTAATGTTTTGGGCCTTCTCACCCCGCAGACGACCCGAGGTTCTGTGGCCCCATAGTAAGTACATCTTTTCCATCTCATTCCTTTTCTTCTTCATTACCTTTGTATGATTTTGTATCTTGGGGGCTTGGCAACAATGTGGATCTCTCTTGAATGGCTACTTTAGTGTGAGAAGCAAGTTTCTCTCACTAAAGTTGGGGCTTAATGTGCCATCAAAAATTGCACCCTTTGCTTGACACCGGATTAATTCATAATAAATGGACTTAATGAGGCCCTAATCTAGTGTTTTGAGGCATTTTATGTGTCCACACTAGGTCTTGGACCCTTGCAAATCAAATAACATGTGTTTATTGATGTCTTGTAAAGGTGTTGTGAAGTCTTGTAATAAGCTTTCATGCTTTTCTAGACTTAATTAACCCATTTCTTCCTAATTCAACATTATAAAACATATTTAATAACATTATTACATCAATCTAGAAGGT
>VDFB02086081.1:388557389-388595567 GCA_007258455.2 Sequoia sempervirens
TACCTCCTTCTAATCACAAGGATGTTAGGATCCCCACAGGTCCTCTTCCTCCTTCTATTCATGAACAAGGAGAGTCTAGAAAACAAGAATGACTATACAAATTGAAGAAACTCAAGTTTCCTACACATCCTCCACCTGAATGTGAAAGGAGACTTCAACTACTTTTAAACAAAGGTCTTATACTTTTACCACCTATGAATAGGTTGGTCATTCATCCTAAAGATTCTAATATACCATTTTGCAAATATCATCGCATTCTTGAACATAGAACCAAATAATGTCGGACATTGAAAGACATATTAGATAAGTATCATTTCACTGATACTGATTTCTTTCCTCTTGTCCCATAACCACTAAATCCATTTATCATGCCATAGTTGTAGAGTTCCTTATTTTCACTATTGCATGATCCTTTCACATCACCCACTTTGGCTCATTCTTGCCTTTACACTTTTTGGGAGGCAAGAAGTTGATAGCCTTGTCCTTGTAATGCATTTTCCTTTGTCTCTTAACTATGTTATTCCTTTTCCGCTTAACTCCTTAAGATTTCAAGAAAACAATAACTTAGTTAATGGCTGACTTACATTCGCATTACTTGCTCCTTTTCATTTTTATTTCATGTGTGTATCGTGTTCCCTATAACATGTGTTTGATGTTCCCTCTCTTTTTATACTTCTTCTATTTGTACCTCTATTCTTATATTCGTTGTGCATTGTATTTTTCTCTTTTTTTTTGGTGTTCTCCTTTTGGGGATGATGCAAAGCATAGAGACGCCCTATGTCTCTTCCATGTTGACCTAATCGGTCCTTGTCCTTTTCTTTTTCATTTATATTTATTGTTTTCCTTTTGGGGATGACGCAAGGCATTGCTCGACCGAAATGTATCCTCCATGTTGACCCAAATTATTTTTCTTTTCTTTTACCTTTCACCTTTTCACTTGTTTTTTCCTTTTGGGGACGATGTAAAGCGTTGAGACCGCAATGTCTCTTCCATGTTGACCCAAAATAGACTTCATTTTCCTTTGGTTTTCACTCTCTTTGTGTCATTCTTCTAGTTCTATGTGCTTTGGGGAATGATGACAATTTCGAGCTCTTTAATCAAAACAATGCAGCAATGAACATACTAACCCCAAATCCATAGATCCCTTATGTGTTTGGTGTGTTCTTTTCTGAGGGGCAACCTCTTTTTCTTTTGTTTTTTCTTTTCATTGACATGACACAACCTTACTCAGAAACATATGATTTGGCATAGGGCTTTCCAAGTTGGCTCTCATGTCTTGTTCTCCTTTTTCATTTTCTTTCCTTCGTTATTTTAAAGTAATTGCTCACAGAACGATGTGTAGAAATTCCTTTAAAGTGGGGGGCATACATTACCATTAATTTCATTTTCATTCTTGGTTCCTACCGTAGCCTTGTCATTTATATGATGCGTTTATCACTTTGTGGATGAAATTGGGTGTGATTTCCTTCATAAGTGTGATCTATCTTAGCATATTACATTCCTCTTAGTGGCCTGAGGTGACGCACTGCATACCCTAAGTTGTGAATATACTATTATTTGATTGGTCCTCTCTTGGAGACATTAGACACAATGTTCCCTAAGTGATTGACCTTGCATAAACTTAACAAGACTCCTTTCAACATCTTTTGCATTTTTTCCACCTTGAATAATGCAACTTGCATGCCTATGGTACCTTCCTTTTTGTTCATGAGTTCTAAACATACAAAACTTTGCTTGTCTCATGAAGCACAGACCCTCTTTTTTCCCTTGTGGCACCTTGTTAAAGTTATCAAGAGGTATAACTTCAAATGATATGGTTGAGTGGGAAGCCCATCTAACAACACAACTTTCCCCGTAGCCACATTTGTGAGTGCATACCAACTAGCGTATGTATCTCCCCTTTTAGGCTTTCTCACCCCGTGGACAACCAAAAGTTTCATGGCTCTAGAGTGAGTATACTTGGGCCTTCTCACCCGGTGGACCACCCTAAGTTCTATCACCCCAAAGTGATTATACATTCTCTTTTTCAAACAACAATCCTAGATCTAATCCACAACTAGTTGGACAAATGATCAAAGCTTCATCTAATTCTCTCTTCTCAATACTCGTGTGTTCCTTTGTTCTTATGCTTAATTTTCCATGGGATCTTCATCCTGGGGGCTTGATCATCCCTCTTGATCATTGTCATTCCATCTTGCTAACGTAAGTATCTTTGAACCATCCAGTTGATGTTCATGGCTACTTTGGTGTGAGTTTCAAGCAATTTCATCCTCTCACTAAAGTGGGCACTAAATGCACCATAGGAAAATAGACCCTTGTCATTTTCATAGTCTTTTATGCCTTGCTTCTTGATGTTTGGTCTATTTTGGTTTGATTTAATGTTTTAACATGGCTTGAACATGCATATTAAGGTACTAAAATTCAAATAATGACATCTTGTGATGGTGTTGTAAAGTGTTGTAAAACATTTCTACACTATCCTAGACTTTATTTATTATAATTCACCTAAAAATCACCTTTTCATTACTAAACAAGTCCTATTTTGAAGTGTTGTAAAGTCTTGTAACAAGGTTTCATGCTTTTCTAGGCATAATCTCCTTATTTACACCCTTTTTATGCTTTATTTGACCCTTTTATGCCCTTATAAGTTTTAATTAAGTGTATTTTTGAATGTAAACCCAACAAATAGCTTTAAATGCAACTTAAATCCCAACACCCACTTTTAGGTCCTAGGTGGGACCCATTCACCATGGGTGGTGAATGAGTCTCCCTTGGCTCCAAATTCAAAATATTTTAAATTTCCTTTAAGGTTTTTATTCAAAATCACTTGATGTCAACCTATCATGAGGTATTAACGAGTTACTAAGGCACAAGATTGTATAAATAAGTGTTTTTACATCCATTTCAAGACCCATTCATTCATGCTTTCAATCACACATCACATTCAAGAAATAAAGCATCTTACAACATCAAATCAAGCATCAATCAAGCAATCAAAGGCATCCATTGACAAATCTTTAGATTTGCATCAACAAGGTTTGGTAATTTTATAGCATTCACATGTTATTTTTTTATAATTCTCTTGCATTTCATTATTTTATTAAGGGTTTGATTACCAAAGTGGGGTTTGACCAAGGCAAACCCCTATTTACTAACCCTCAACCATTTTTCCCCTCTTGCATGTGTGTTTGCAGACTTTTGTGTGCAGATTTATCAAGAATTTAGGTGTTGAAGAGTTGTCAACAAGTCAACTAGGTGCTTCAAGTCAAATCAATCATATTTCAATCTTGGAGAAGGTTTTTTGTCTGTTTCCTGGAGAATTGACTTCAGCAACCTGACAAGCAGACATTTCCAGATTTGGTGTTGCAGAGTTGTCTCTTGATTTCTCAAAATTTTGGGATAGGACTAATTCACCACCAGTGGTGTTAGAGTCCCACCTTAAGACTAAAAACCTAGGTTTTGTCAGATTCCAGATCCCAACAGTCAAAAACTTGCTTCAGATAGTTTTTCATGAGTAGCAAGACTAATTCGCCACCCAGAGCGAATGAATCCCACTAATGATTTTCTATGATTCCATAAAGCATTTTGACCATTCCAAATTCTTCAAATTATGCATAGGTGCACATTGTTTTAGTCCATTTCTTTATGTTCTTCATTTTATTCATTCTTAGTTCATTGTTTGCATATCACATTGTGTTTTCCAGCACTGTTTAAATCTTAGTTTTGCATTCATAATCAGTCATATAGATCTCTTAGCTGCATTTAGATCATCTCATTTAGCTTAAATAACATCATACATAACATAATTTGAATGAACCCTTTAGCATTTTTGTCCCTACCTCTCTCCTTTTAGGAGAAAAACCCTAGAAGAGCTAGAGAAGTGCATTGGTGCCAAAAATATATGGTTCACCTCTTCTAATGGGAAAAAATCTAGGAAGGAGAGGCATATTTGTGCATATTGCAAGAAGGAAGGACATGAGGAACACTATTATTATAAGAAGGATATTTATGAGATGAAACATCTTCTCAAAAAGAACCAGAGTGATTTTCCTTCTAGAATGTTTGAATCACCTTATCCTTCATCTTCTTCAAAACATTATACTAAGGAAAATGGTTATGTTGGTTTGGTTACTTCATCAAAAAATGAAAGGGAATGATCTTTGTTCTTTTTTAGGACATAGATTGGGGAGATGGCTTCTAGATTCGAGCGCATCTCATCATATAGAATCTTCGTAGTCTATATTCTCTTCGTTTTAGCCTTGTATTATCTCTCCTATTTTTCTAGGAAACAATATATACACGATTTTAATTGGGAATTTGGGGAAAACAGTTTTCAAGATGTTTTGTGTGTTCCTCATTTAATGAACAACATTCTTTCCATATACCAAATTACACATGGTGGAGATGGGAGAGCTATGGAGTTCACTCCTAATTCAGTTATCATTAGAGACTTGGAGATTCAAGAGATTATTGCTATTGGGATGATTAATCATTCATCTGCATTGTATCCCTTTATAGACTTTCCTTTTGATGGTGACTTTGTTCCTTTGATTGTTGATCATACTCCTAGTGTGAACCATGATTCAGAGGAGACATTTGGCTTCTTGAACATTGGTGTTCTGACATTTGATCTAGTTCTTCATCCATGCATTACATCTCCTCCATCTACTATTGCACTTGTTGATGCGTATTTTGCTACAAATATGGCTTCTTATGATTCAATGCAGCAGGATATTTTTTGCTTTCCATATTTTCCTTTGTGTGATGGTTTCATAATAGGTATATCATGTTTGTTTTTTCATTCCTCTTCTTCAAATTTGGAGGACCTATTTGAGGGGATTTCACTCCTCTTTCATCATTTATAGATTTAGAGGTTTCTCTTGAGTCTTCACATACTTTGTCTTCTTCCTTGATTTGGGTCACACCTACTTTTGTGAAGACATCTTGGCCTATAATCAATACACCTTTAGAGATTTCATTCTTGAGGCTTCTTCCATCTTTCTTTTTCTAGGAGATTAGGTTTCTTTAGTGTTTTTGAAGCTACTTCATTATGTGGGGGCTATGTGGTCTCTTTCTTTCCCTTTGTAGACATATAAAATTAACATTATGCACTTAGTTCATATTCATCCGCTCATTAAATTAATCAAACTTAGCAAGTCCATTCACCAAGTAAATCTGGACTATTTAATTCATTAATAAGGTTATTCATTTAAATTGAATAAATAAAAGTCTAACATCAACCTTTTAATTAAATAAACCAAACTTAAATATTTAATTAAATCTCCAAATGCATATTCCATCACTTTTTGATTTAAATAAATCCAAATATTCAAGTCAAAAGGGTCAAAACATCCTAATCATCATTAAGCTAATCTAATCCCAATTAGCCTAACCTAACCACCCATCACATCCTCTAGCTTTTCCCACTTGCACAAATAAATCAATTTATTGATTTATTAAAATCCTTATTTTCTTTCAACTTGGCATAAAAATAGAATATTCCCTCAAGTTTGAAATGAAGAAAAATTGACTTGTCCCTTCCAAAATTGCATTAACTTCTCTATTTCATGTCCCCCACTCAACATTTATTTCACAAATTCAAATTTGAATTCCCCCCTCTTGGGCACATTGGCCGAAACTTGCACATTCCTCAACCTATGACAAGTTGACAAGTGGCCTCATCTCATTTGTCCAATCTTTATCCCACATTGCTCTATTTTGAGCTCTCTTCCAATTTGAAAATCTATAAATAGAGGGCTTAATCTTCATCAACCTATCTACAACCCTTATGCAAAGTTACTCTCTTGAATTGAGAACTAATTTTGCTCTTGACCATTGAATTTCATCATTTCAAGTTTTAGCAAGGATTGGGAAAGGGTCATTGGCACATTTGACACCAATCCACTATTGAATAGGTACATGTTATGCTCTTAGATGTCTTTTAATCCTTTTTGTTATTTGTTGCATTTTGAAGCATTTACATGTTATTTCATAGGAGCATTTTGATGAATTTGTAGGCTACTAACCCATGCTTGAGGTTATGAGTGTTTGCAGATTTTAGGTGCTTCATCATGGCACTAGAAGGAGGGCACTTCATATATATTTAACATGCATATATTTATTGAAAAATTCAGGGAACAACAACACTCTTTATTGGATCTGTGTTTGACTAATCTACAATTTTTTTTTGAATCTGTATGCTTCCATTTTGGCATAGGCAAAGAAATAAATTGTTCCTTTCATTAATATTGCTATCTTTGTTTGCCATGCTTTGTCTGCCTTCTCTAGTTAATAGAGATTGTGCACCGTATCTCTTTGGATTCACCATCTACTCTTGCAAGTTGAGCATTTAATATTATTGTATGTGTTTGCTGTGGAACATGGATCAGAATTAAAAGCCTTTACTTGTTTCACACAACCTGCATTTAGCTTTAAAGTCTTTTGAATATCATTGTAGAGCTTAGATTTACACATGCCAATGGCTTCTAGTTTGAAAGTTATTTTAAACAGCATTGGGGCATAGCTTTACATAGGCCAGCTGCATTGACTTAGATTTTTATATCTTTTGAAGGCCTATGAAGCTCGATTTTTTGCGCCAGCCAACTACATTAACATAAAATCTTGAAAGTTTCTAAATCCTTTCAATGCATGGATTTTGTGTGGGTCTTGCAATCATGGTTGTCATTAAGACTACGGTTCTTTGATGCCTTCTATCAAACAGTTCACGTACCTTCCTCATTCTTACTTTGATTAACATCCGTTCCTTGCTCCAAAGCTTTCATTTTGTGGGCAGTGAGGATACTGGTAAAGGAATTCTCTGTGCACCTTCTCTATGCTCTTAGTAGATGTTGATCAAGGCTATGGAACCTGGCTATACGCCTGCAGTTTGCATTAGCTTAAAAGTTTTTTTTATTCAATGAAGGAGCTAGAAACCACCATAGCAATAGATTGTCTACTAGATTTGACATTGCAGCGCTGTTTATATGCTTCGAATAATTCATTTCATTATGTGGAAATCATCAAACTTAATAAGTATGTTGGATATTGCATATCATCTTAGAAATTTCCCTTAATGGGAGAATCATGCTGATTGAAAGTTTCAAAGATCTTGATGTCAGATTCCCAGGCAACTAATACTTTTGCACTCTTAATCGCATTTATTAATGTTGAATGGACATAGCTATTTTGTTTCTTTCCACCACTAAATATGCTCATGCAGTATTAAAGAGGCTCACGACCAGCAATAGTACTATATGGTGTCTCACCTAAATGGTAATCTTCTAAAGTAGTGCCTCCCTCAGTTATTGAGGATTTTTTTGTCTTAGTGTGGAAGAGCCCTTGAATTTTGTCTATAGGTAGAGTTGAAAATCAGATAAATCCATCACCCCTCTTGAAATCAAACTGGTGAAAAGGGGAACATTTAATCAGTTGATGGACTATGCTATGAGTTGAGGGGCTTCTAGTAACTAGTACAAGACACCTAGATGCGTAAAGTTTACTCCCCTCTTAGAGCTTCTAACACATGCAGATTTGAATATTACAAAATGGTAAGAAATAGATTATAATGTTTTCCTATATCAGACTCATATGGAGAAATTGTGATGATTATGGTTCAACGCAATCATGTGAATATGTTATTGCTGACCTCTCTTTTGAGCATTCTATTAAACAACTCGCAGGAATATGTATGTAGCAGATTTGTATGGTGGGGATGCCCTCAATCAAAACTAACCAACTATCGACCATCTACTCTTTATACTCATAATGATGGTTACCAATTTGTCCCAGGCCAATCAGAGAGTAGTCGCGTATAAAAGAAGTTAGTCAATAATTGATTCTATACCTTTTGTATAAGCTATCTTAGTGATCTACGCAATACACAAAATCAAAATTCATGGTATATGATGGGTGGTTCTCAAATCAGAAAAGTTATGTTCTTTTTTTTTTTTCCTAGATATTTCTACTCTTGTGTGATTTGTTTGAATGAGGTACAAATAGAAGAATGCATAATCATTTATCATGTTTATAAGATCATCAATAAAGCTTTATTGTGCATTTAGGAGGATATTAATGCACGATTTAGGCTTTTTTATAAATTTTCAAGGAGAAACTTTTACATAAAAAGTTAGCATAAATCTCATGTCTAAAACAATTTATTTGGTGATGTTTATAGGTTGACATTGGAATCGAGCGGTGGAATTAAGCGAAGAACAAAAGAAATATTGGAATTGAAAGATTGAGCATCAAATTTAAGATCCACTATGCATTTTTTAATGCTTGGAGCATCCGACTTATGCTTTAATTTTCTGTTTTAAGCCAACTAGATCATTGTTTGTTTTCAAAATTGGATGAAAATTGAACCTTAAAAACTGACTAGACTTCACCTTTGGGTTAAAATTGAACAAAAAAACTTCACATTTGAATTTTGGTACTTAAAATGAACAAGTGCTTTCATGTTTTTGTAATATTTTATGCAAAATAATCTCATCTCAAAAGTCGTATGCACTTCTCTCGCGCTTCACGGAGATCTTGAGAATCAAAAGTCTTTTTGATGACATTAAGTTGCATAAAAGATTGCCTCCACACTTCAATTTGGGTTTAAAATTGAACAAGATCATGTGCAAGCATGAGTGAGCTTATTACATGTGTTCTCCCTTTGTTTCTAAACAATGGTTGATTGAACGATGAATAAGTTTATTCGCTTTTTTCTATCTTAGAGGGCCTGCCTTGGGGAAAAAATACTCACCCAAGGGAACGACTCAACCGATAATGTACTCTAAAGCCAAGAGTATTTCCAACCGGGATATAAATGTGGGTATTGGAGTAAACACCAATATCACACGGTTGATTCCGACGAGATGCATCCGAAAGGGGACTCTCACCGTATGGGTCAATCTCCACGAATAGAAAGTATGAAATAAAACCCTTGTTCATAGTGGCCTATTAACCCATTCACCAAGTTTATCAAAGTGGTGCATTGGAACTTAGATTCCAAGAAGTTACTTGCCATGTCCGATCTTGGTTGAAATATAGAGGTTAAGGCTTCATTCTTAACATACCTTTATATTTTTTCCTTGGTTGCATGTAAAATTATCTTCTACTACGAAGAGTATGAGGCAAGCCCACTAAGAAAAATCTACCAATTGAGCTAGGATGTTATATTGCTTGTGAGTCAGTTTGAAAGCATAGTGCTTTGATCGAAAACATTGGAAAACCAACATTCAACATGAGCATCAAATCTCAAATCCTTTAGGAAAAGAAAATATCCTTGAACAAATTCACATGTTATTGCTTGCCCTTGGGATTCATATCCTTAGAGGCTTCTAAACATTTGGATTTCATCTCAATTTGCTCCTACTAAGGTCAACAATAGGTAACTCTTGCCTCAAATTTCCTTGGTTTCCGCATAATACATTTTGTGGGATAAGGGGAAAGTTGAGACATTAGACATCTAGATTCAAAATCTAATCAAGAGTATGTTTGTGGTAAAAAAAAATCCATTAAGCAAAGATTGAATCAATTGGACCCCACACATGTGCTTGACATCTTTTGGTCTTATGGTTTTCATGCAAACATTGATCTTTTGATTTTGAATTACTTTTAGAGAAAGGAATGTTCTTCACTATCTTGGTCTAGTAATAAAATCCTTCCTAGGTTCATTTAGGATCAAATCGAACACTTCATCCACCCCAAACATTTGTTATCAAAATCCATCCCATAAAAAACTTTACAGTTTTCGAAACATCATTCTAGACTTGGGTAAATCATCAAACCAAAAATCACCTTGTTTAGTTAGGAGTATGGGAATGCATCCTTTCTCATACCTCTAATTAAATCAGGAACCCTTTGAACAAGTTCATCCTAAGATAACATCTTACATCTTAGGGTTTACAAGTTCATTACCCAAATCAAACCAATCAAAATCAAACCCTAAGTCTAGCATTGATCCAAAGTCCCTAAACGTTCAACACTCATATCATTTCCCCTTTTCATCCTTTATCTCATCATTGGTCCAAGTCCAAACCTACAAATCCACCAACCAAACAATCAATGCATGAGCCTTCAAATGAACAATGCCATCCCACCAAATCCCTACATGCCAAATGAGAATGTACCAAGTACAAGTTTTCCAAACATGAATCTGAAAAACTTTGGGATAAGTATGTTTGCAAATCATACGAACATTGTTCAAAATCCAAACAAGATGTTAATGACTCCAAGTCAAGGTAACACCATGAAAAATCAAAGTTACCTAAATTAAGGCAATGTGATTCCCAACATCAAAAATGTTCAATTTCAACCTATCATGCCAAATCTGAACACCATCCCAAATCAAAACATTGTCCCAAATAAATTTTTCCATGACCCCATGCAAAAACCACAAGTATGCATCCCAAATATGCTTGAACAATAACCAAATCAACTATATCAAGGTAGTCAAGATCGAAATCAAGATCAAATTTGGCAAGATCAAATTGCTACACTTACCAAAATAGTTGAGTCATTGCACCAAGGGACATCTCCACCACCATTACCCATATCAACAACATTCATTGGTTTAGGGCTTCCCTTTTTACCTAGCACCAATCACTCCATCCAAATCAATCCACCTAATACCAATCAAGCCATCACATCAAATCCTTTGAATATGCCATCGACATTGCACCAACAAATGGTATCTAATCAAATGACAACATCAATCCTGACAAATCAAAATATGGTCTCCCAAGGATCTATCACCTCGGTCATTCTGACCATTCCTATCACCTCAATCACTCCAACCACCTGGTCGCACCCACAAAAGGATATGAAAATCACAGTAAAACCTTTCCTGGGAATTGGACATTCCAACATGTGACTTATATCTCTCTATGGATGTTCATTTACTTGTCAAACCAGGGGATGTATACTTTAAATGGCGCTGCAAAATATATGCACTAAGAACTCGTTTTGGTCAGATCTTAGCATAAATAAATACTGGAAAGGAATTCTATCTATGCTATAGGAAGGTAATGCAAAGTTCTTTAACTCAACTATGATTTAATTAAAATAGAAACCATAACAGCTACGACTGAAGCACAAACTATGAACTGGCCTTATGCTGCAGGAACAGGCATAGGGATGGATTCTCTATGCTGTAGGAGCAGTACAAGACTGGGTTTGTATGAAAACTTCAAAGATGAAAACTAACTGAAGATCAACAGAAAATAACAACTAACTAACTAGCTACATATACTTACTAAGTGGGTCCCCTTAGCAAGCATCTACTGATTATGCAGGTGCTAAACTCAGAACTTCATCAAGCTTTATTCATGAAAACAGAATGGTATACATTGCTTTGTTGAAATGGAAACTAACAACTCTGTCTCTTGTCAAACAGATTCTGGTTTTCATTATCATTATGATTTTTACATGATATTTGCTATCACTATGCTTCTATCTTACTCTAACTATCCTCTCTTACCCCCTCGCGCAGGAGGAGTATTTATTTTTAAATTAGAAGAACAACTAACTAACCCATTCAAAGAAAGACGTGGAAGTAAAGTGTATCCCAGAATCAAGGAACAAACTTCATAAATGAATTTATGCATTCAACCTGATCCAGAGAGAATCTAGCGCTCCACTCTTTCCAGATTGACTGTCATTAAAAATATTTCCCAAAGGTTTCGGTCAAAGAGTCTTTGCTAGAGCTTCCTCGAAGTCGTGCAGGAAATGGACTTTATTGCAAGGCCGAGATCGGTTGCGCTCGACTCGATCATTCTTCAACAACCTATGAAACAAAAGGTAACAGATGTGAAAGAAAAGGCGTATGGCACATACATGATATCTGTTCATTAACCACTTATTTAAATCTATTTCATCATTCAAAAACTATATGCGATATATCAGTCATTTAGGGAGTCAATGGGGCAATAAATGTAATCAAGTCAACACAATAAGCTACAGGAATATACAAATATTTTGCTACAGGATGTCCCCATAAAAAGGTTTCACAGAATTTAAACAGTCACAAAATAACAAAATTAAAGATATTAAGAGTCCACCATAATATCCAAACTATGAGTGTATTTTAAGCTAATCATTTCTACCCCCTACTTAGCCCAATGTTGGTCCTCCAGCATTAACTTTCCTGGTGGTTTCTCTGAAGTCTGTGGTTGCTGCATAACTATGAAATGGATTTCCAAACCTGTAATAAAATCATCTGAAATCTCGGCACCTTTCATACATTCAGTCTTCTAAATCATCATTAAGATTTGTAGCTTGCTAAGGATAGAGGGGCCACATTAGCATAGGAGGTCTGAATGTTAATGGCAACCATAGTTCAAATCTCGTTTGAAGCCCCAATTGTATGTATCTGCTTGATCTTTTAAGAGCTACTGTGAAATTTAGGGGACTGTGAGATTCGGATCTTCTTAATCCAACAGTTAATCTTTCCCATCTTTTCTCATTTCTAGTATATGCTAGTCTCCAAAACGAATATTGTTGTGCCTGAAATTCATCATATACCTATTTCCTGATATCAAATATCTTTTCTTTGGCTGTAACATTATTAATGCCATATGTCAGAGCAAACCAATCTTTCAGCATTACATGGGGGTTTGAACTTTGAGAGCATAATGGAACAGGCTCAGTTTTCTCAGCTTCCTCATATGTTTCCCACTGCCTACCATAATTCGCTCCATTTGCTGCCCATGACATAAATGCTCTCAAATGAATATCACAAATATACAGAAGAAGATTTCATTCTGTTTCAAATGGAATTACAAAGCCATGTAAATAGAATTCACATAGAGAATTTCATAACCAATTAGGGGCTGCCTGGTATGCTTCGTAAAATTCTTTAGCAGTGTGAAGTATAGGATCTTGGTTTTTGGAAATTCTCATCAATTGGAACCATAAAAATTGTTCCTTAAAACACAGAGCATAAACTCTGGGTGGTGGTCGGCATTCCATAATCTGACCAGTTACTTTTAACATTTCATCAATTTTTTCTTTCAATTCAACAATTTCTTGTTTCTGATTTTCAATTTCCGTTTTCAATTTCTTCCTTTCTACTTCCCATAGACTTTGTTGCATGTCAGTCTGGGCTATGTGTCAGAAAGTCAGGGTTTTCAATGTAACTGGTTCCTAATTAGCTTTAACATATTTCAGAAACTCAATTAGAAACGTCTTCCTATAAACAACAATGGCTTTGCAAGTTGCAGGGTTGAATGTAACTTCACTAGGCACATTCAATTGTTTAGTCCATTCTTGCTCCAGCTGCAAAATGAATTCTAGTTGATGCGGTAGAGAAGACTGTGCTTCCTCAGAAAATTGCATAGCAACGGTAGCCAAGTCATCAATATTTGGTAACCCTTTCTCATTATGCCCTATTTCTTTTGTCTCAACTTGTTCCTCTTCGGGAGCAAATGAACTCTGAGCAGTATTCTCGGGCACATTCTGAGAAACATTAAATTCGAACTCAACAGACCCTTCTGAAATTACAATAACCTCTGGTTGAGGTGAAGCAGGGGAGGTCTTAGATTGTTTCCTTGTGGAAACTCTTCTTGGTATTGATGCGGCTGCAGGAGGCGTTCTAGTAGCCTTCATCTTTCTTATCTGCTCAGAGGGCTCTGCCCTACCAGAGGATGACAGTGAACTGGTGATAGCAACAAGTGTTGTTGTAGGAGAGATGGCTGCAAGGGATGATGCTACAGGAGAAGGGCATTGCCTTTTCTGAGAACAAGGGTCAGATTCTGGGGACCCTTCTACCTTTGTTTTACCCTTTTCTCTCCTAGTGGCAGACCTATTTTGTACCCTAATAGAGGATTCGGGTGTGAAAGCTACAAGACCAGGTGCTACAAGAGTAGATGACCCTTGCCCTGTTCTACTAGTAGACGCAATTTATTTCTTCTTTTTCTAAGGCTGTGGGGTAAGTACCCTAGGGGGTTGTGGAATTTGCAAGCTCTTTTGGGAAATGAATTATTGCCAAGAAAGAGGTGAAACATCTCTTAAAGAGCGTTCAATCAGTAATTTGATAAGGCCATGGTGAGTTACATAATTATCGTTCCCCTGTTGGGTTCCGTGGGCACTTTGTTCTAGAAATTTTAACAAAAAATTTAGAACATTTACAACTAACCCATGACTCATATGGCTTAATAATTTGAAATGATGAGAATGCAGGTAGGAGAAACGGCCTTCACAGGTTAAATACCTGATTATATAAGTAGCGTATTCTGAATAAGGAGGAGGCAATGATACCCGCTTGTATCCCTGCTTGGAGACTTCCAAAGGTCCATCAGTGGGCATTGAAAACTCAGCCCTTGCAGTGGCAGCATCTGAAGAATAATTTTCTCCAACGGCTGGAAGCCCAGTTACTTCAGCAATTCTGTCTTTAGTTGCAACAACCGTTAGACCCCATACAGTAGCTTCCCCTTCAGAAAGGGTTCTCAAAACTTCTCTAGCAGCCTCCTCATCGAAAAAATTTAAACTCAAGAAATAATTCAACCATCCACAGAGGCTGAATGCGTGGACTGTTTGAGGATTTTGCAATAATAATTCATGAGCTACAGGCTCATGTCGCACTAGCTGACCACCCATGTTTACAATTTTCCCCTAGCTAAACTCAATTCCTTGTTGAAAATTCAAATTCTCTGTTTCCTTTTCTGCTCTGGTTTTTCTTATGTCATGCCGTCACATTTCATTCTTTTCCAAAAATGAACTATTTGAACAAGCAGTCTTAATCGTAGTTTACAAGAAAAAACATGCAATAAGGAAGGACATGCGATCACATTTGAAAAGTACCAGAAAAGTATTAAAGAAAGGTTATTTGTACAGTTATGGCAGCGGCGAAAAAGACAGGTTTTAAAGCTAGATTACCCTGCCCCCTACTTAGAGTATGACATGTGTCCTCACATGTACTAAAGAATAGGTAGAGATTTTGTAATAATGACTAGTACTATCATAGTAGTAAATGAATAGAATAAAATAAATTAAATATGCGATAAAAAAAGATATGGCGTACCTTGGATAATTGCACGTACGTGTGAAGAAAGATGATAGCGTCTGCATGAATTGATAGTTGGGAAGAATATCTTAATGAAGGGAGGTGTGGACAGATGAAGTGGATGGGTGACATGAATGGATAAGGTGGATGAATGGAATGAATGGATGGGATGTATGGATGGAAGATAAATAAGTGAGATGGGAGAGATAAATGAAAATGGAGAAAAAGGGGTTTCCTTTTAAAAAGAAAACTTTTATTATGGGGATGCTTTTTCAAGACTACGGTGAAGCTACAGGAGAAAGGCTAAAGCCTTTGGCTACAGGAAGAGTAGCGGGATGAACCTGAACAAACTGCTGCATGAATTCTTCCTTTGAGACTAGTTTTTGGTACAACCGGAGTTAGCGGCCATTAATGAGCAATTTGAAGCAGACTGGATGAATTGTTACCAGCTGTACAGCTCCATTTTTTAACACATTTCCAACTTCATAGGGGCCAAGCCAGCGTGTTGTAAGCTTACCCTGGTTTTCTTGATATCTGGAATCATATAACAGAGCCTAATCTCCAACAGAAATTTTTTTGGTTTTGATGTGTTGATCATGCCATTTCTTCCTTTGCTATTGAATTGCTTTTGTGTGCTACAGGGTGGCTTTTCGCATTTCGTCCAAAGCATTTAGTTGCAGTAGACGGTCCTTTTGTGCTGAAGATATTTCCATATTGAGTTGAAGAGTTGTCCTCAAAGTTTTATGCTCAAATTCAATGGGTAGCATGGTTGTTTTCCCATAAAGCAGCTCAAAAGGTGTAAACCCAGTTGTTGTCTTCCATGTAGTTCTGTATGCCCAAACTGCTTCAGGAAGTCTGCTGCTCCAATCTTTTTTATGGATCTATACTATTTTTGTGAGGATCGTCTCAATTTCCCTATTTGTTACCTCCGCCTAACCATTGGCTTAAGGATGATAGGGGTTGGACTTCCTATGTTTGATTTTATAGTCATTCATGAGTGCAGTGATAAGATTCAATGTGAACTGAGCTCCCTGATCAGTTACGAGCTCTCTAGGAACTCCAAACCTAGTGAAAATTTGTTCATATAGAAATTGGGCAACTTTGTTATCCCGAGCATGAGTCATAGCTTTTACCTCGACCCATTTTGTTACATAGTCTGTGCAAACTAGAATATATGACTTGCCATTTGATGGTGGATCAATTGGTCCCACGAAATCCATCCCCCATTTATCAAAAGGGGTGACTATCACCTATGGATATAGTGGCATTTCATCTTATTTAGTTGGTCTTCCCATACGCTGGCATCTATCACATTTCTTTGTATAGGCCACAGCATCCTTGTGTAATGTTGGCCAATAATACCCTGTTGTAAGAATCTTCATTGATGTTTTTTTTGCTGCAAAATGTCCCCCACATGGTTCATCATGGCAAGCATGCAAGATATCATAAGTCTCATCTTCTCTTACACATCTTCACATTACTTGATCAGGTCCAGTATAAAATAGACAATTTACAATCCATGAAAAATTAAAACTTTTCTCTATTAATAACATCTTTTCTTTTGGGGAGAAGTGAGCTGGTATTTTGTCTGCTACTAGATAATTGGCAATGTCTGCATACCATGGAGTATGTGCAACAATGGAGAACAAGTGCTCATCTAGGAACCTATCATCAATGACCTCATGTTCAACAGGTGCAGTTGATTGAAGTCTTGATAAAAAGTCAGCTACAACATTAGCTCTTCATGGTTTGTCAATGATTGTAATATCAAATTCTTGTAACAACAGGAGCCATCATGTCAATCTACCAGAAATAGAAAATTTGTTCATCAGATACTTGATTGCTGCATGGTCAGTATGGATGAATATCTGATAACCTGTGACATAATGCCTAAATTTATTCAAAGCATACACCACTGCAAACAATTCCTTTTCTATAACAGTATAATTGAGCTCAGGACCTTGAAGGTTTTTGCTGATAAAGTAAATAGCATGCTCAATTGAATTTTTTTTTGGACTTAAAACTACTCTTATACCAAAATTAGATGCATCAGTATGTATGTGAAAAGGAAAATTCCATTTTGGACCTTGAAGAATAGGAGCTTTAGTAAGCAAGTCCTTTAGTTGCAGGAAAGATTTTTCACAGGCTTTTGTCCACTCGAATTGAGAATCCTTTGTTAACAGGGCATAAAGTGGGCTGACAATTTTACTAAAATCTTTTATAAACCTTCTATAATACCCTGCATGGCCAAGGAAACTTCTAACATATTTTTATTTTGCAGGAGTTTGTAAATTCTAAATTACTTGAATTTTAGCAGGGTCGACCTGAATTCCACTCTTTAAAATATGATGACCTAGAACAATACCTTCTTCCATCACTAGAAAACACTTTTCACTATTTAGAGACAAATTTTGTTTTCTGCACCTTTTCAATACCTTTTCTAAATTCACCAGTGTTTCTTCAAATGTGACTCCATAGGTAGTGAAATCATCCATATAAATCTCCATACAATCATGAGATATATCAGCAAATATACTAATTACTGCTCTTTGAAATGTTGCTAGCGCATTGCATAGACCAAAAGGCAAGACTGAATAAGAAAATGTTCCCCATGGACAGGTAAAAGTGGTCTTATCTTGATCTTCAGGGGCTATTTTTATCTGATTGTACCCACTGTAACCATCCAGAAAGGAAAAATATCTTTTGCCAAACAATGAGTCTAATACCTAGTCTATAAAAGGTAATGGAAAGTGATATTTTTTAGTAGCATTGTTCATCTCTCTATAATCTACACACACTCTCCATTTTCCACCTTTCTTGGGGACAATAACTAATGGCAAAACCCATTGACTGTCAGTTATTGGATAAATAAAATCAGCATCAAGCAACTTTTGAAGCTCACTTTTAACTATTTCTCTAAGTACTAGATTTACTCTCCTTTGAGGTTGTCTAACTGGTAAACAATCTTCTTTGATATATATTCTGTGAGTACAAACTTGAGGATCTATTCCTTGCATGTCCCCTATTCCCATGCAAAAGATTTATGCTGTTCTTATAGCATTTTTAATAAGTCAGCCTCTTGAGACTGTGACAACTTGCTATTGACATTAAAAAAATAATCTGGAGACAATTCTATCTCCTCAGTGAGATTACTCATAGAATTTACAGGTAATGTTTGTACCTCTTGTGGAAGCAAGTTATGAAAAATCACTGGAAGTTTAGGCAGTGAACTCTCAGAATTTGGTTGCTACAGGAAACATTGAAGATGACTACCATGTGGATCAGATGAACTACCCGTATCAGATTTGTACTGTAGAATTTGAAAAAGAAAAGCATCCTCACTCTGAAGTTGTGAGAATGGATCATTTTGAAGCGTCATTAATTGAGTCAAAGAATTAGCTTCTTCAATTTCTTCCCCTACATCTAGCCAAACAGGTTGGGACAAATCTGGTTGAGGTCTAGCAGGCGAATACAAAGCCAATTTTTTTGTGGACTGTCCATCAGAAATGGTCATATCTCTAGAACAACATCCTATAAAAGCATCAGAAGTTGCTAACCATGGTCTACCGAGGATAACTGGATACCCTCCTAAAGTTTCCTTAACTGATAATATTATGAAATCAGCAGGATACTCCCAAGATTCAAGAGTAACAATTACATCTTCCACCATCCCATCAGGTTTAACTGTGGAGCTGTCTGCAAGCTGCAGAACTGTGGGTGTAGACCTAATGTTTGAAATATTCAAGGAGTCCATAGTGTGCTTTGTCATGACATTAATGGCAGCACCTAAATCAATCAAAACATTTTTTACAACTTGGCCATTTATATGTATCTGCATTACAGGACTTCTAGGGTCAATATACTTTGGGATGACTACATTTTCCAACATTATATCAGCTAATTTCCCTAAAACATGAATTGTTTGAGAATCATTTTTCTTTCGTCCAAGCTTTTTCAAACATGCTTCTTCAATAGCTTTTCCAAAGATGGGAACATCTTTAATAGCCTAAAATAAGGGGATTTGAATCTGTACATTTTTTAGCTAATCCAGAATGTCAACAGTGGATTCTTCCATGGATTTAAATGTAGTACTTTGCAACCTCTGAGGAAAAGGTGGATTGTCTTGACCTTGCAAAGCAGGCTCCTGAGAAACTGTATTAGGCATATGCTCAGTAGGAACAGTAGGTATAGTAGATTCTTCAAGGGGAGAATCTGGTATTTCAGTAATCAGAGGCAGTTTTGGAGCAAGTAAAGTAGTTCCAGACCTTAATTGGATATCATTTAAGTTTAAGGCATAAGCTTGATATTAGTTTTTCTTCGGCAAGATACACTGGTTGTTGTGGCTACTACTGTTGCTTATTATTGGGATTTGGTAATGGCTGGGCAAGCATAGGTGTTTACTTTGGAGGGCCAGGATTTGTGGCAGTTGCTACAGGAGGTGGCATGAGGGCTTATGGTTGTGGCTGTGGAAGCTGCAAGAATCCAGGGGACTGGTTTTTCCATTGCTGAGGGCCTCTCCATTGAGGATTGTGTTGCCAATTTCCTGAAGGTGGGGTCCATTGCCCTTGTGGCTACTGCCAACCTCCTTGAGGAGATTGCCATTGTGGGTTCTGATAATTAGGCCAACTTGGTTGAGATGGATTCCAGAGTGGTGGTGGTCCATATGCATGTTGCCATTGGTTATTATAGTCAGAATAAGGATTACCAAAAGTTAAAGTATCTTGAGGCATACCTTGTCTTTGGGCCCATAGTCTCCTTTGTGCAACAAAAAAACACTTGATCATCATCACCTTCTACTGGCTTGAAGTCAGTAGGTAGTTGCCTAACTTCCAAATTGACCACCATCTTGCATCTACAGTCACACTTCTTCTGTCTGCAGTATGGACAGAACTTGGCCAAAACTACCTCAGCTTCCTCATGTTTCCTCCAAGCTTGCATAGTGTCTAGTTGTGTAGCCATATTATTAATGATGTCCTGCTTGAAGTCAGATAGAAAATTTGTTATCTCCATCCGAGAAACTCCACCAGAAGAAGATTTCCCCATTGTAGCATGATGACCTCGACCTTTTTTAACTATTGCTCGAGAGTAGTTAAGACATATTTTCTTTATATCATCCCAAGGCAGTTGGGTTATATCACCTCCTCCCATCAGGTCTAGGGCGTCTATACAGGCATCACTGATTCCCCTTAGAAAGATTAGTTTCTGAGAGTCCTCGTTGAGAGTATGGTTTGAGTTCCTTTTTAGTGAAAACAAAAACCTAGAAATATAATCTTCCAGACTTTCATCCTCCTTCTGCTAAATTCGGAATATGTCATCACCTTTATTGGCACTCTTATAATATTCCTTATACTTTTCAAGGAATTTCATCTGCATGGTTGCCCAACTATCTACAATGCCTCTTCCCAGACTCATGAACCATCTAAGAGCTCCTTCCTTCAAAGTGGAAGGAAATAACATCAGTTTATGAGTGTCTATGTTGTAGTCATAACTGCGACATAGGACATCAAATTCAAATAGAAAAGTTTCTGGGTCCTCCATAACCAGGCCATAAAATTTTGGGAGCAAGGAAGACCTAAAATGTTTTTAAGATTTTCAGTATCTCTCTGGGGAACAATGGGAAACTCAAATGCAGGAGGTGGATTATTAGGTGGATTATTTGTCATGTTTGGTTGCTGGAATAACAGAGCGAATGGATTTTCCTTAGGTTCATCATCAGCTGGGTCAAATGGTAGTTCAATAAACAGATTTTCAGGGAGGAACCTTCCCAGTGCGTCTCTTCTTCTTCTATGCATGCAATACAGTGAGTAGTGGCTTGAAAGATTTTAAAAAATTTTGACTAATAAACTAAAATAATGCTAAAAATGACTTCTAATAGATTCCTAGCTAGACGCCATCCTTGGCAACGGTGCCAAAAATGTTCGCGCCCACAAAAAGATATGAAAATCACAGTAAAACCTTTCCTGGGAATTGGACATTCCAACAGGTGACTTATATCTCTCTATGGACGTTCATTTACTTGTCAAACTAGGGGATGCATACTTTAAATGGCGTGGAAAAATATATTCACTAAGAACTTGTTTTGGTCAGATCTTAGCATAAATAAATACTGGAAAGGAATTCTATCTACGCTACAGGAAGGTAATGCAAAGTTCTTTAACTCAACTATAATTTAATTAAAATGGAAACCATAAAAACTACGACTAAAGCACAAACTATGAACTAGCCTTATGCTGCAGGAACAGGCACAGGGATGGATTCTCTATGCTGCAGGAGTAGTACAAGACTGAGTTTTTATGAAAACTTCAAAGATGAAAGCTAACTGAAGATCAACAGAAAAGAACAACTAACTAACTAGCTACAGATACTTACTAAGTGGGCCCCCTTAGCAAGCATCTATTGATTACGCAGGTGCTAAACTCGGAACTTCATCAAGCTTTATTCATGAAAACAGAATGGTATACATTGCTTTGTTGAAATGGAAACTAACAACAAACTCTGTCTCTTGTCAAACAACTTCTGCTTTTCATTATTATTCTGATTCTTACATGATATCTACTATCACTATGCTTCTTTCTTACTCTAAATATCCTCTCTTACCCCCTCGCGCAGGAGGAGTATTTATTTTTAAATTATAAGAACAACTAACTAACCCATTCAAAGAAAGACGTAGAAGTAAAGTGTATCCCAGAATCAAGGAACAAACTTCATAAATGAATTTATGCATTCAACCTGATCCAGAGAGAATCTAGCGCTCCACTCTTTCCAGATTGACTGTCATTAAAAATCTTTCCCAACGGTTTTGGTCAAAGAGTCTTCACCGGAGCTTCCTCAAAGTCGTGCAGGAAATGGACTTTACTGCAAGGCTGAGATCGGCTGCGCTCAACTCAATCATTCTTCAACAACCTACGAAACAAAAGGTAACAGATGCGAAAGAAAAGGCGTATGGCACATACATGATATTCGTTCATTAACCACATATTTAAATCTATTTCATCATTCAAAAATTGTATGCGATATACCAGTCATTTAGGGAGTCAATGGGGCAATAAATGTAATCAAGTCAACACAATAAGCTACAGGAATATACAAATGTTTTGCTACAGGATGTCCCCATAAAAAGGTTTCACAGAATTTAAATAGTCACAAAATAACAAAAGTAAACATATTAAGAGTCCACCATAATATCCAAACTATGAGCGTATTTTAAGCTCATCACCACCCCTATCACACCCATCGTATTTCAAACCCTCACGATCACTTCAAGCATATCTCAACCACTTGCCACTATATCCAACACAATTCTAAAACCACCACCACTACCACCTAAACCAATTGCAGCAAGACAATATAACATTGCGCTAAAAGCTCACCGGGCCTACCAAAAGTCCATCCAACAATATCTAGCCTCGCAACAAGCAAGACAAGCTCAACAAGTGCAACAAACCTCTCAAGCTGGCCAAGCCTCTCAAGCTACCCAACAAACACAAGCAAAAACACAAAAAAATGATAACTATTGGGGATAATGATGAACATTAAACCACTGGTGATAGTATTGACAATCTCCCCACCACAATTGTTGAAAGCAATGATCAAGATCTATCCATCAAAGAGCACATTGAAGATGTTTCTATCTTGTCCAAAGATCAAATCAACATATGTCAAGAGTCACTTTTCAAGATCATGATCAAAATCCATCAACCAACAATGATCCAATTCAAGAAATGTCAACATCATTTGACCCTATGGTTGAAGACATTGGAAATCCCTCCACTACAATTTTTGAAAACAATGATCAAGATCTCTCCATCGATGAGCACCTTGAAGATGTTTCCACCCCATCCGATGATCAACTCACCATACATCAAGAGCTACTTTTTAGTGATCTATTTCAAGGAGTGTTAGGATTATTTGATCCTATTGACAATGCACGATCCATTGACCTATGATCATGTTGAAGATTTATCTACATCACCTTATGAGTTAGAGGACATATCTCAAGAATTCATTCCAAAGCATGATCAACATCTTTCACCAAAGTCTAGCAATGGTCCTTTCCAAGACATATTGACCCCCTTTGACCTCATGGTTACAAATACTAAAGGAACCCTAAAATCGACACTTGAGGATATTGAACCACTTACCATGTCTAATGACGACATCCAAGACCCTTTTGTAACCAATGCATCCTTTGAAACTGACCCATGTCAAGAACTTGATCCAAAGCATGACGAAAGCAACTCTGAAATCATTCAAGATCAAGAATTTTTATCTCCAAGATACTACAATAAACTAATGGGCACTCTCCTATCTATACGAGATGTCGCAAATGATGTTCACATAGCACATACTCCTCCATCTACCCATGAGATGCTTTCTTTGGATGGACACGTCGATGATCCTCATTCAGAACATGATCTCTTTACTCCTGACATTATTACACAAAAAGAGCAGATTATTGATTCCTATAGTCAAACTGATTTGTCAACATCAAGATAAGATATATCCCAAATTCAAACTAGGGACAACATGTATGAAGATATCCAACATTATCCACTTAAGGAAACAAGTCAGAAAAAATAGGATATACCAGAGTCAACAGAGTAGCAAATTGAAATAACATCATTTGTAGTGGTCATTTGTCAGAGCATGTTTACTAAACAAGAACCCTCAAAATAAGTAGAATCAAGGAACAAAGGTGCCACTACCACCATACCAGGGGAAACTATGTCTCAAGCAAACGTCAACATAGGGAGCACGAAGAGTCTTTATGATGAAACTAGTGTCAATACTACAACCAACCACGTCATGAATCTCCATCCACCCATTACTCCATCCACAAATTGGGACCAACATCAAATGAAGGATGTGAATCAAAGCACAAAGAACGTTATCAAAGAAAAAGAAACTAAGAAGCATAATGGACAAATCAAATACACATGGATACCAAAAAATACAAAGAAAGATTATCCCTATCAAACTCCATTAGTCAAAGAAACTATGGGGAAAAATAAAAAAGGGAAAAGTATCCATCAAAGATGTCCACAAAAGAAAAAGCAATATTTTCAAGTGATGTACAAAGTGTATCAAGCAGTTGGTCCTAATTCAATGCACACTTCCATATCCACCCATCATTGTTCATCTTCTCAAGTTTGGAGAGTCAAAGGCTCCATGTTGGTGTAATTAATTATTAATTACACTTTGCATAAGTTTACTTAGGTTTATTTAATTCCTAAGTTATAGGATATCATCTTTATCTTATCGAGCTATCTTGTTGCTCAAGATAAGATTAGGTTTGCATCTTTGCTTTTAAAAAGCAAATAATCTTTTGTAATTAATTGGTCTTTTCAAATATATCAATTTGCATGTTTTTATGCAATCTCTGCTTTTTCATTTTCCTCTTCTGTGGAAGGTAATTTTCAGGTTTGCAATCAAATCTTGGCTATTCTAACATGGTATTAGAGCCTCGATTCGCAGCCCCTTCTCAGCCTTTTTGGAGGATTTCGTTGCAGAGCTTGTTCGGAGTCCCTCGAGGGTTTCGATCCTTGAGCATATTTTTGGAGCGTCTTGGATCAGATTAGGGTTTTCCATTGCATTCAGAGCGCTGGAAAAAGTCAGAAATGGCTTTTACTTCATTGATTTTCATCACCGTTTGCCAAATTTGTGAGGGTTGTAAGATCGGTGATTTATCTGATAGATCTGGGGGTTGCCTAATTTTCGGTGCACTTTGGGCCCAAACGGACCTCTCCATTGGATTCGTAGCGCCCAAAAACCCCCATTTTCATATAAAATTTGTCCAATTTGGACACAGTCATTCGGAGAAGCAAAATTTTTTTGCCCAAGGGCCATATGGCCCTAGGCATAGTTTTCGAGGGTCGATTTTCGAAAAAAAATAAAAATAATAATAAAAAAATCAAAAAAATGGTGGAAAATCTACACAGCCAGTTTAAATTCAACCCGCCACCCATTCATCGCCCGGCGGCCACCGCAGGCCCACCACCACCAGCAACCACCACCAGTCTACCGCTCCTCTGAATAGCCCCCAAGGGCTTACTTCTCTGAGCAGTCGGTCCTATCGGTGCCCAGGAGCCGAGTTCTTAGCCCTCCACCAGATCTCTGGCCCCAACCGCTATGCCAGCCCCCTGTGTGGTCATATCAGCGACCATGGGCTTCGGCCTAGCCCCCTGTGTACCAGCCCCTGGTCATGCATGCGACCAGGGGCCGAATATTTTTAGCCCCTGAGGGCTTTTGGAGGCCATATTGGACAATTTTTGAGCACTTTCACGGAAACGAGCATAACTTTCACAAACGGAGGCATTTTTTTGCAAACAAGATATCACCGAAAAGTTGTTTCCGAGCTCTACGCATTGGTGCTAGTGATATTTTCTGGTTTTTCATTTTTGATATCTTTTTCGGCCTTAGAAGTCAGATGTTGCCATTTTCACTCCGGGATGCATATCTTTTCACTCACTTATCCGTTTTTCATGATTTTCACGGCGTCAGAAAGCTGGTTTCGACTTGTATACAGATCTGAGGTCATTTCTAAAAAATGTATAAATTATTTTAGGCATACATTCATTTTTTGTTTCGTGTGCTAGGTTTCCATTTTTTATTATGTTTCTGTAATTTTGCATTATCTCCTTTTACAATTATTGGGTTATTGTAATAAATGAACTGAGATAAAGTTCCATTAAGGGGGGTTATTGCATCTATCTTTCATGATTGGTGACAACTCGCATGAGTTTGTCTGGTTTCTTGTTGTCTCCTTTTAGCTTCTTTCTTGTTTAGCTGGACACATCGTTGGTTTGTTTCGGTTCACACTTCACATTGGGATTTTATAGTTCTTGATCTGCATTGGTTCAGATCTTTCTCATTTGAAGGCCATGGTTTTATGGTTAATGTTCCAGAATCTTGATGGTACTTGTCCTATGGGCAGTTTTAGTTTTAGTTTAGAATTGGCTTCGAGACACAGCTTCCAGATTTGTCACCATTATGGGTCCATTCATCCTTTCATCTACTGTTGTTCAAAGATTCTAGAGTTGATCCAGTATGTGAGTTTCTAGTGTTCCTTGGCATCGGGTCTACTGTTGCATTTGTGATTCTGATTGGTATTTTGCAAACAGAACTATCTTTCCTTGCTTGCCGGATTTGGGGTTCTAGTGTTGCTTCATCAAAGTTCTTCCAGTGTTTCTTTGCAACAGTTCATCTCACTGAGGGGGTTTATCTCTCTTTGCATTTGTACATGAGTACCTGATCAGGCCTTGTTGTTGGGACTCATATTTGCATAATAATCTACTTCTCCCTAAGTTGCACTTATGGGGGGTGTTGGTGTAATTAATTATTAATTACACTTTGCATAAGTTTACTTAGGTTTATTTAATTCCTAAGTTATAGGATCTCATCTTTATCTTATCGAGCTATCTTGTTGCTCAAGATAAGATTAGGTTTGCATCTTTGCTTTTAAAAAGAAAATAATCTTTTGTAATTAATTGGTCTTTTCAAATATATCAATTTGCATGTTTTTATGCAATCTCTGCTTTTTCATTTTCCTCTTCTGTGGAAGGTAATTTTCAGGTTTGCAATCAGATCTTGGCTATTCTAACATTCCAAACTATCAACCAATCCATTGTTTATCTCTAAACACACTCCATCCACGCCTCCATGCATGATATATGATTCTCAAATTGACCATGTATTGGAAATGACCCTTCATCATAAGGATTTTGAAGGAACTCTATAGAGATGTATGCACAGAGACAAAATTAACCCTGGTATCAATAAAGCAGATCAAGAATCCCAAAATTTGCATTCAAGTGCACGTATCTTAGTAAAGAAAATTCTTTAGGAACGATTTCGATGGCACATTATGACAGAAGCATCTACATCAGCAACACCTTGTGATTCAGCATGAGCTTAAAATCTTTCAAAAAAAACAAAAAAAAAAATCAAAAATCAAAACCCAAAAAAAATAAATAGAAAAAGGATTGAAAATAGTAAAGAGAAAAAATCGTCCTCTAGTGAAAACTGCATGGCCGGCACTTTGGGTAAGTACCATGATGAAAACCTGGAAAGTAGGTGTCATGTGTAGAATCGAGCATCTACGTGTGCCACTTTAGTGAAAGCATCTCATCCCATCTGTAATAAATCCAGCACTTCATCCATCTTATCCATAATAAATCCATTCATTCATGAACCAGTTATCCAATCTATTTTCATAAGGTCCACATCCATCATCCAAGTTATCTTGATCTTGATGAAAGTTTGGGGCACACTTTACGCTTGCTTATGATAAACATCTTGACATGGGTCATTTTCATTGATCCTATCCTATCCGACATTATCTAAGCCATGAAGCATTATCCAAATCCGTATTCTTTATCCAAACACCTTATCTTATCGCAAGATAATCCTTGGAATCCTTGGCATACTTACTATATTCCTCCATCCACACACCTATCCAAGCATCCATCCATGACATTCCATACATTGCTTGACATTGGGGGCAGCTATATACATCTTGCTTCAAGAATAAATCTTGATCTATATCCTCCAACTTATGTGCTGATCAAACATTAGAAAATGTGAAATCAAACTGGTCAAAGCATTTGTGATCCAAAATCCAAATCACTAGCCCATGGCATATTTTGACAAGAAGATGGAATATTAGTCGCATCTAACGCACCCTTCAAACGTCACATCAAATCATTCAAACAAATTTTGTTCCAAATCAAGCTTCATCAATCATGATCAATCAAATCCAATCAAAACATCATCATCAATCTATCATCATTTTGGGATATCCATCCCAATCCTTGTGTTGCTTAACACTATCCTTGCATTGTTGTGCATCCTCAACAATGTTATCATCATCAATCCTAATCAATCTATCCTTGCATTTTTGTGCATCCTCAACAATGTTATCATCATCAATCTTGATCAATCAATCCTTGCATTGTTGTGCATCCTCAACAATGTTATCGTCATCAATCTTGATCAATCAAATCCTTGCATTGTTGTGTATCATCAACAATGTTATATCACCATCAATCCATCGATCTAATCAATCAACCTTAGCTTGGTTTTTAATAAAATCCCCAAACAGAGCACTAATATCATCACACATATCCATATCCAAATCATCAAAATCATGCGAAAATCCAAAAACATTAGAAAATAAAAAAATCCAAAAAAAATCAACATATCAAGATCCAAAAACATTCAAAAATCATAAAAATATCAAAAACATTGGAATCTGATCTCCGTTGTCTCTGAGCTTAAACGTAGGCAAGGCTAAATCTTTGATCAGCCCCCTGAGACATTTAAAATCCAAAAAAAATCAAAAAATATCAAAATCACAAAAACATTCAAAAAAACGTCAAAATCCAAAAACATTCATAAAATCTTAGAAAACCCCAAAACATCACAAAATTCAAAAATCAAAACATTTGTAAAAATCTCAAAAACACCAAAAAAAGCCTCAAAACATTCCAAAAAATGTCATAAACATCCAAATATTTAAAAAAATCCATCCATCTCATCTTGCTTTCACCTGCGATAATCAATCATCCATAATAAACTTATCGTCACCCTCACCCTTTGGCAACACAAACAGAAACAATCATAGTAGTTAGCAAAATAAAGCTTCAAACGCAAAATCAAAATCAAACTCTTGATCATTTTCAAACATGTCAATCAACCTTGTATCAACAGCCTATCAATCAACTTATCAAACCATCATCATCTTATACAATGCATGTCCTAGGATATATCATTCCGACAATGGGCATCATTTTGGATATCACCTTGGATTATTATCCTATCAAAACAAAATCCCTTTGGCTAGAGGTATGAAGAACAATGACTTGTTTTTGTACTTGATCTTTTCTTTTGATTTATCTTATTGTGCTCATTCCAAGGACCTCTTGATGATATTCGAACGAAGGATTTAGAGAGATAGGAATGGGGCAACGATCATTATCTTTTTGTCTGTTGTGCTTGTTGGACATTCTTGTAAAATAGCTTGGTGAATACTTGCTTTGTTAGGTACATCCTAGCAAGGTTTTTGTATGTCAAATGTGAACAAGAATACTCCTATCTATTTGTTGAGTCAAGTCCATCACACTAGGTACAACGCCATCCCGGTTATTTATACCTGGATGCATCGTATCTATGTGTATTATCAAACATAAGGTAAGTAGCCCTTTTAAAGTCCCAATCCTTGATAAGTGAATCATCATCATCATCATCTCTCATAAAGTTGGCTTGTTGGATCCTCTTGTCATCATCTAATTTCTTCTTTTCCGCACTAACATCACGTCATGAATAGTTAATCATCATCACTAGTGCATCCATCCTACATCCACAAACAATCAGTATTCTACATATCATCTCACATGCATAATCATCATCATAATATAGATCTGTTAGTCTAAGCATCTCATAAATTATCACATTTTCATAAATCATACATTTGCATAATCATAGCATATCATCATCATAATATAGATCTGTTAGTCTAAGCATCTCATAAATCATCCATTGCATAATCATAGCATATCACATCATCCATTTCATCCATCTCATACATCATATCATCATTTAAGTTGTTTAAGATAATATAGATTTGTTATTCTAAGCATCTTAAAACCATCTCATTTGCATCACCATCCATTTTGAACATCTTTATCACGAGATCAACCCTCAAATGGAATCTTTTTCACTCAATCTCTCAAGGTGGCAATGTACTAGTGTACTTCTTTTCCGCTGGGGCAATTGAAAAAATTAGATTTTTTTTGAATCTCGATCGCGACAAGTTTATTCTTTGAACCAACGCAACAAGTATATTGCTTCAAAGAGGGGGAAAATGTAGACATACAAAATTAACATTATGCAATTAGTTCATATTCATCCGCTCATTAAATTAATCAAACTCAGCAAATCCATTCACCAAGTAAATCAGGACTATTTAATTCATTCCTAAGGTTATTCATTTAAATTAAATAAATCAAAGTCTAACATCAACCTTTTAATTAAATAAACCAAACTTTATTTAATTAAATCTCCAAATGCATATTCTATCCCTTTTTTATTTAAATAAATCCAAATATTAACGTCAAAAGGGTCAAAACATCCTAATCATCATTAAGCTAATCTAATCCTGATTAACCTAACCTAACCACCCATCACATCCTCTAGCTTTTCCCACTTGCACAAATAAATCAATTTATTGATTTATTAAAATCCTTATTTTCTTTCAACTTGGCATAAAAATAGAATATTCCCTCAAGTTTGAAAATGAAGAAAAGTTGACTTGTCCCTTCCAACATTGCATTAACTTCTTTATTTCATGTCCCCCACTCAAAATTTATTTCACAAATTCAAATTTAAATTTCCCCCTCTTGGGCACATTGGCCAAAACTTGCACATTCCTCAACCTATGACAAGTTGACAAGTGGCCTCATCTCATTTGTCCAATCTTTATCCCACATTGCTCTATTTTGAGCTCTCTTCCAATTTGAAAATCTATAAATAGAGGGATTAATCTTCATCAACCTATCTACAACTCTTATGCAAAATTACTCTCTTGAATTGAGAACTAATTTTTCTCTTGACAATTGAATTTCATCATTTCAAGTTTTAGCAAGGATTGGGAAAGGGTCATTGGCACATTTGACACCAATCCACTATTGAATAGGTACATGTTATGCTCTTAGATGTCTTTTAATCCTTTTTGTTATTCGTTGCATTTTGAAGCATTTACATGTTATTTCATAAGAGCATTTTGATGAATTTGTAGGCTACTAACCCATGCTTGAGGTTATGAGTGTTTGTAGATTTTAGGTGCTTCACCCTCTTATGGGGGTATTTTTTCATGTATCTATGTGATGGACGGTTTATTTGGGGGTATCATGGAGTGCTCCATCATTCATCACTGGATTGTAATGTTTCTCTATTTTTGGGGAAGAGTTTTCTCCCACTAGGTTTTTCTCCTTTTCCCCGTTGAAGCATCGAAAAATGGGTTGACCAAAATGTTTAATGAACAAGATGATAAACCACTATTTTTCTAAAGGGTGTTCACTCAATTATGTGTAAAATAAGATGTAAATAAAAATCAAAAATTATACCTAACTATTATAGAAACTATGAGGGAATTTTTTAGAGCATAAAAAGTTGTATACCTTGTTTAAAACTTCTTGTTTTAAGGCTACAAAGGACTCATTCGCCTTCAATGGCGAATAGGTCACTATTAGGGTTTCTGAAACTGAGATTGGGGTCTTGTTCCTTGATGTTTGCACTCTCAAAATCGCGTTTATCAGCTTCTGGCAGTCTCTAGATAATTCTATAGCTTCAAATCTTTGATTTTGCACTTTAGATGACAACTTTTGTAACTTGACGACTTTGACAATTTCTCTCCAAACTTGCTCCACTCTATCTTCAACTTGTAAATCTGCAATTGCACATTGAAGGGAAGAAAAACTTGTTTTTTTTTCAGTGAATGAGAGTTTTCCTCAGTCAAACCCCTTGTAGGTAATTAAATCAAATGTTGAAATAAATCATGAAACATGAAATGATGGAATTGATATCACCTTGGATGATGTCTTGTGAAACAAATCTACAAACTAACATGTAGTGGCCATGAAGAATGTAGATCTTGGATCCTTGGATATGATGTGAACAATGCTTGCAAGTATATATTCAATGTTGCATCCACTTCTTTAGCTCAACATACATGAATGCATTAAACCCTTGTCACAATGATATGATCTTGAATTGCTGCAATAGAATCTTGAAATCTGCCTTGAAATTCCTTATGAATTCTCTTTTGATTCTTTATAATGATCTCTTGAAGTTGCTAGAATGTCTCATAAAATTGCTAGATGAAAATGATGTGAATTAACCCCTTATTTATACTAAATTAGGATATTAACCTTGAAATTCAAACAATTAAGGGAGACACTAGATTTGGAAGTAAAATTTATTAAATTCTTTTTAGAATTAAATTTAAAAAGGGGGCCCTCTTTAAGGGAGACCCATTTGCCACCTAGGGCGAATGGGTCATGGCTCAGTTTTCCAGGACCTAACCCCAGGGGATGGAAAGTACATTAAAAACCCATTTCAAATCAACTCAGAAATGGGGGTCCTATTAAGGGAGGACCCATTCCCCACCTAGGGTGAATGGGTCCTGGCACCATTTTCCAAGACCTATTTTTTTCCTAATTAAATTTTATATTATTTAAATCATGGGTGTTAGGATAGATCTTCGGGAGGTGTCATAAATAAGGTTTAAATTTGAATTAGAGGGCTTAATTAACTCCATTTAACCACAATTAATTAAGACCACCCTTGATAAATGTGAAAGTGCTTTACAACACTTTACAACACCTAAATAAGGTACATATTTAAATATATTCTATTAAGAAGGGGTCTATTAAGCTTAATTAAGTAAACAAATCTTAGAAAAGTGTGAAAGTGTGTTACAACACCTTTGCAAAGGATCAATCAAGGCATGTTTTAATCAAGTAAAGGTCCTAGAATGATGTGAATGAGTACAACACATTACAACACTACTCCAAGACACCATTAATTCAGTTTTAATGTCAATTACCAAACCAAGTAAGGGAAAAAAGCTACTTTTTCTGTTACTACATTTTTCCCCCACTTTAGTGAGAGGATGACTGCATGTCAAAATCACACTAAAGTAGACATCCAAGACACTTAAGTATGCATCAATAAAAAAGATACATAATCATACCCTATCAAAGGCCAAGAAAAAGAAAAACAAACGATCAAGCACAACTATTCCAAAAAAATGTGGAATGGGGTTGTTTATTTGTAACATATGCTCCTCACTCTACAATAGTGGAACCTAAGTCTATCCACTAGGTGATTTATCCCATCAAAGTGGAAAATGAGAGAATCACATTATCCTCCCATACCATACCGAAGTTATCCTCTTGACAACTTCGATCAGGCACCACAATGTAAGACTTTTGTAAATTCTTTTGTTATGTAAATGTAAAAATTTTGGTTAAAGGGGATTTTGCTTTGTTCATATAAAGGTCTTCTTCTTAGGGAACATTGTTCCTAATGTCTCCAAGAGAGGAAAATTCAAAAGTGTCAGATCATCGCCCATGGGATGCCTCATTCACATCATGCCATGACAGTAGATCGTACACTCTTGGACAACATCAAACCCAATGAAACCACCAAGAAGATGATGCATCACAAGAAAAGAGAAAAATAACGCCATGAAATTTTGCCAAAAGATGTCATCGATGTATGCCCCCACTTTAATATGGTTGCTACAGCATCACTGTGAGCAATTACTTTAAAGTAGCCAATGTTTTTAGCCTAAGACATGAGAGATTTCCTCAGAAAACCCTATGCCAAGTCATATGTTTATTAAATAAGTTGCATCATGAAATAGGAAAGAAGGGTTGCCCCATAAATACATAAGGGGTCTATGGATTTGGATTCAGTATGTATTTGCTAAAATATTTCCATGGAGCATGGAACTCTCATCATTCCCCAAATACTCATAGAACTAGAAGAATGACATAAAGAGAGCACAAATAAAGAGGAAGCCTTTTGGGTCAACATAGAAGAGACCTAGAAATGTCTTTATGCCTTGCATCATACCAAAAAGGAAAACACAAGACAAATGAAAAAGATAAAAGAAAATATTTTGGGTCAACATGGAAGAGACGTGAATTTCTCAATGTCTTGTGTCATCCCAAAAAGGAAAACACAAGACAAGAAAAATGATAAAATGTTTATGACATATAGAAGAATAAAGGTACATATAGAAGAATGCACAATGAGAGAGGGATACATCAAACGAAACAACACAGGGGATCACATTACACACATGCAATCACATAAAGAAACATGAAAAAGCAAAAGACTAGTAAGGCATAGGTGAGTCAACCTAAAGCAGTTCATCTACCTCCCAATCTTGGTTTGTATAAATTGAAGGCGGGCAACTAGCCAAAGGGACAATGACAAATGCATCACTATGATAAGGCCATCAAATTATTGCTCCCACTTTGTGCAAGGAAAGAATGAGCTAAGATAGGTGATGAAAATGAGTTCCTTGCATTAAAGAAAATGATTTGCAATAAGTGTAAAAACATGTAATAGTGAAAATGTTTTACTTGATTTAATAACTATTACATGACACTTGGAGCATAAGGATACATTACTCAATCACTAGATGACAATCATTTCAATCGAAGTAAAAATTTATCAAGACCAATTTGAATGATCGACACTCATTAGTACTATGTCCAATAGTTTTGTGGTATGAACAATGTGAAACATTTTCACCTTTATGATATAGTCTTATCTTTTATTTCATAGGTGGTAATGTTATAAGTTATTGGTTTAGAAAAAGTTGTAGTTTTCTTTCACTTTGTAAGAGAGGGGGACCAACCACATCAAGGCTTCAAGTCATGGAGAGCTAAGAGTGGAGGGATGCCCTAACTTACCTCACTCTAAAGGATGGGTATGGAGAATGAAGAGCACTATGTAGTACTTTTGACACTCTTCAAATTCAAACTTTGGGTTTAGGCTAGGAAAGTTGGTTTTTGGAGTCAGTACTACACCTCAGACAACTCTTTGTCTAAGGATGACAATGTAGTTCTGGGACAATAGGACGGCGTGCTGGCATCTCTCTAGCATGCTGGCATCTGTATGGCCAAAAAACACCAAGTTCAATAAAAATTGCCTAAAAACCTACTGAAAACCTAGCTAGTTGATGGTGATGCAAAAAATAAAATAATAAAGTACAAAAAATAGAGACGGAGATGATAAAGCAAATAAATGAAAGCTAGGATGAGGAAAATGATCTCACAAAAGTGCCAGTTCGCTAGCTAGCTCCACGCGTACGTCCACCTACACACAAGAAAGATGAAAAATTGTCAGGGCTGTATAGGGGCTTGCCTCAATCAGAACCCTATTTTTGTGTTTCCACCTCCACAAACAACCAAAAAGCAAAGGAGTAGAATATGTGATAAAGAAAGTAGAAAGAAAGATTGCAATGAACACTACAAAACAATACTACACTACTTTATCAAATCACAAAGGAGAGGAGTGAAGCATTATCGCCTCCACCCAAAAGCTCACTAGCCAATGGAGGAGAATGTAAGGTATGGACCTGGAAAAATCACTGCAATCACAACAGTGATGAAAGGAGGTCTCGCAAGACTCCACGCCCACAACTTATATGGCTTGCTTCACACTTGCAATGTGGAGTTGATGGAGCTTCAAAGCTACTGCAATGCTCACAATGGTGTGTTAGAATGCTGCTTGAGAGTGTGAAATATGGAGAGAGGAAGTGACTGAATCTATAGAGGATTGATAGAGGATGAAATGAAGTTAGAATGAATGTTTTCAAAGGTGGGATGATAAGGAATAAGGCATTTTCGAGTCAGTTGTTCAAAGAGGGATGTTACAATTCAGCCACAATCAGGTGTGCAACACCTCTTCCAACTTTAGACGTAGGAATCCATCAGGGATAACAATGTGGCACACAAACATCTGCACGTCACACATTCATCCCCAAAAAATATTCCTTCACCCACACAAAGGAAAAACACCAGGTGGATGGAAGGCAGGTGGGTGATGTGGAATTTTTCCTTAGGATTTGATTTTCTAAGGTGAGGGTATGTGAAAGGGAAATTTGTACAAGGGGTGAAAACTCACTCCTATACATTTTTCCCCCACTTTAGCGAGTGCGCATAATGATGAGAATTTGGTAAAGTAGATCAAAGAGTTATTAGTGTTAGAAATGTATACTTGAATTGTTGAGGAAGTAGAGTGCAATCTGGTGAACTCAAAAGTGCAGGGCAAGAAAAGGACTCCATAGGTACTCTCCTTGGGGAGTTTCAAACAAAAGGTCTCCATAGCTCTGCAGAACTATGAAGTTACATAAAGTAAATTGAAGGCCCTTAGACCAATGATGGACAAATCTTGTAGGATGAAAGCATCTGACCAACTTGTATACCCGTAAGAAGGCAACCCCCAAGTTCTCTCTCATGAAGGAATCCCAATGAAGTAAGCACCTTACAAGCCTGCATACCTACAAGAGGGAAACCCCCAAGTTCTCTCTCATGAAGGAACCCTAATGTAAAGGGACTTCGTAGAGTCAGACTAGAAAGTAGCTTCATAGGTGCACCTGCAAAGCAACATTTTAATCCATAGATAAAACATTCCAAGAAATAAGAAGCAACCACATAGGAAAACTACCAGAAAATCACACAGATAGTCAAAAAATTGAAAGGCTTTCAAAGGGATCCCTCGAGAACCCTTCAAAAGAGGAGGGGTCCACTCAAGGGATGCACTGTTTGAAAGTGCAAAAGAGAGTTTTTTTTCTCAATTCAATTCATCATCAAGGAATCCTTTCAAAAGATGTTCACTTCATCAAGGAATTCGAAAGGAAGAAGATGCCCCCTTGTGAGGGGAAGGTTGATGCTTCTCCCACAGGAAAAGTTTCTCTCACCTTAGAGGAAAGTCCTCGAGTTCTTTCTTTGCGAACCCATGATAAAGGAAACGCAATCTGCTAGGGGTCCAAGTTAAGAATGCGATTTTTGAAAAGGCTTGCAAGGACTTTCAAGAAAAGATTCATTGACAATGAATGCACTTTCTAAAAATTGAAACATTGTGACAAGAACTTTGTCACACACATGAGGGAAAACTCAAGCAAAGAAGAGAGAAAGATAAAAGAGTAAAAGAGAAATAGCATGAACAAGAAACACATGAGTGATCTGATATTTTGGGGTTAGAGCTACTCATAAAAATATATAAGTGTAATAATAGTATATAAATGAAATGTCATCAATCCCCTACTATATAAGACCATGTGAAGAATGCACAAGAAGACAAAGTAAAAATAAAAAAATTGGGTCAACATGGAAGGGAAGCCTAAATTCCCCCAATGCTTTGCATCATCCCCAATTTTTTGAAAATCAATACACATAACAGAGGAAGAATGATGATACAAATAGAATAAGGTTTACAACACAAAATCACTCCTGTATCTAGGCACCAACAAGGGCACTGAAAAGGGTCGTCCATGAACACATAACCCAAGCATGGGGAACGCATCTAATCTAAAGATAAACAAGAGGCCTCCACTTAACACTTATCGACCAAGAGTTCATCCACTTCCCAATCTAGATCATTGTAAGGGGAAGGAAAATGAGCTTGTAGTGGTGGAATATTAAGAGTAGGAGCTTCTAACTCTCCCACAACAAGGGCTAGGGAAGAAGGCACCGCAAGGTCTTCTCCGCTTGGCTCTTGTGGAGCTATGGTCAGCAATTTCATGAAGATAACTCACAAGGATGAAACTTCATCTAAAGAGTTAAACATGCACTTTACTAGAGTTCCATGTTGTATCTCAATAGATGGGGAGGATGGTGCTCAAGATTCACCGCTTGGCTCATCGAGTGACTCGGGAGCAGTGACAAACTCAAGGGAAGCCAAAACTTGTTCAATCACTAAGACAGAACAAGCTAGCGTAGGTCCACCCTTTTCAGAAGGTGGGCTCCTCTTATGCCCTCCATTGCTAGAAGGGCCAACCTCCACTTTCTACTTTGTCGAAGGATGCAAAATTCCCACAGACGAGGCAAGAGGCACGAAGGAGGTGGAGGAGGAGAAAACTACAGCGGACACCATTGAGGTATCAAACATGTCCACAGGTTTAGGGAATGGCAAGATGTCCACAAGGGACAACAATAGGGGCAGCTCAACTAAAGGAGCGATAAACACCTACACCCTTTTAGGGTCAGATGTACTTGCACTCGCAACAAGAACCAGGAGAAACACTAAACTCAATTGAATGGAAGGAGAGGGAAGAAGAGCTGAGGATGCATCAAGAGGCCTTGAAGCAAGGGCAGACATCTCCTCTTCCTTTTTCTGCAAAGCGGCCTGCTCAGCTACTAGAGCCTTTCATTGGCACTTGCATTTGCACACAAGGCAGTTTCTACGACTCTTAGAGCTACAGGCTAGGAGCTACAAAGGGATGAAAGGCTCTTTCTCAACCATAGGGGTGTCCATCAAAGTCATTTCTGGTGGAGGGACAGAATCCTAAATGGGAGTTAGAGGAAGAGGTTGAGAGACAACAGGGGGGTCAACTCTAGCACCTCAGTGGCATGCCTCTTCCCATTCACTACTTTAGGAGGAGCAGTGAGAGGCCA
>VDFB02086081.1:388595667-388748183 GCA_007258455.2 Sequoia sempervirens
AAAGTGTTGTAAAGTGTTGTAACACACTTTCACACTTTTCTAGGGTTGTCATTAATAATTAGGATTTTTTATGCTTTAATTGGCCTTATTTTGTATCCACAAGCCCTGTTTAATGTATCTTTTTGAGGATAATCCCGACACAAATCAATACCCAATCATAATTCAGGTGTTTTTAGGTTGAATGGTCCATATTTAGAGATCAAGGACTCATTTGCCACCTTGGGTGATTGAGTCCCACCTAGGTTTTTGGGTCCTAAACTTGGTTTCACACCTTTCTAAGCATTTTTAAAAATGGTCCCAAAAATTATGCCTAATGGGACTCATTCACCACCTTGGGTGAATGAGTCCCATGTGGCAGGTGATCCCACAAAGCTCGCTTTACAATTCCTTTTGGGAGATTCTAATTTTGCTTGAAATCACATATTTTAGAAAATATAATGATTTAAGCCTTGAAAATTTCCATTTAAAGGATTCCAATTGAAGAGGGTTTGATTAAACCACCTTAGATTAAACCCCCTTAGATAGAACCCCACTAGTTTTAAACTATACATATAATAGAGTCTCCTTTACACCTATCAAAATGCTGATAAAACCACTTTGATTTACTTTTGGGGATCAAATGAATTCATTTTAAAATTTATTTTTAAAGTATGTAGTCCTATTATAAGCTTTCCTAAAACTATAATTTTAAATAAATTTAATTTTAATTTAATATACTTATTTTTATTTCTTGTGACTGTAGTTTTCACCAAAATCAAGCCTTTTGTTCTGGCTACACGTGGAAAAATAGAAGATTATCAAAAGAAATTTTGAAAAATATGAGTGCACTAGATATTGAAGGCCTTGATCCAACAAAAAAAAAAAAATTCGATACATAAAAAAAAGTTACACATTATACGAATTGCCTATGTCTGAATTGTAATTGGTTTGACTTTGAAACTTGATTAAGGAAAAAATATTCAATAAAAAACTATCTAACCGAGTGGAAGCACTAGATTTCAGAGTTAAAAATTTAAACTTGAAAGAATTAGAATTTTATCCTTCATGGAAAAAAAATTATGTGTTATACGATGAACGTCACTCCTTAAAAATGTTTTCTAAAAAAATAGTTTTTGAGGGAGATGGAAAAAGAGGTGCAATTTGATTCCAACTTTTTTGAAAAATATATATTTAGAATCTACAGACAAAATGTTATGAAACTCTAGTTTGCATCATCAAATGCCTCATGAATTAGTCGCTATAGGTGCCCGAAAGTGAAGATTTAGTTAGAAAAAATTATTTCAGTGTCCAGTTTGGTCAAAAATTGTAAACCACTATTGTGGGATCACCCTGGTCCAAAATCAAAATTAATTCAAATTTTTACAAGGATTTTATCCTCCTAGATCTAATGTTGGCTTACATAGTGTTGGAATTTCAGGAATGTTTGCATAATTGAGTATAAATACAAGTTTCTTTCACTCATTTTCACCCCAGGTGTTCAAGTATTCATCCTTATAGCAAGTTTGAGTTCACAAGAGCATTGAATTGATTACAAGAGAATTCACGAGCATTCAAGGGAAAATTATCAAGCATTTTAGAGCATTATTCAAGCATCAAACATCATGTCAAATACTTCATGCATCGTGTTTTTTTTGTAGCTAACAATTATGATGTAAGGTTTTATGATTCAAGCTAGCATTTCATTTAAGATCTATCATCTTCAAGCAAGAGTCAATATCTAAATCCATTGGAGCCATTTCATGCATGTTTGCAACACTTCATTGCTAGGGTTTGGTGAGTTGCAACATTCCATTTTGTTCATTCATCATTCTCTTTCTCTATTTCATTCTATTTCAAGGTTTGATTATCAAAACAGGGTTTGACCAAGGAAAACCCCTATCCACTAACAAAACAACATTTTCCCTTCTCTTTTGTGTGTGTTTTGTAGGTTTAGATTGAAGAAGCATTGAAGAGCAAGATTGGAGAAAGTTTTCAAAGTGCCTAAAGTTGTCAAGGTTGTCATTAATCATTGGAGAACATTGGAGAACACCTACAAGTTGATTTATAGAGATTTTGATCCAGAATTTAGTTGGGAAGCACATAGCAAACCTTGAAGACTAGATTCAGATCCTGAAGTTTCAGAAATCCCTAACTGGACGGATTCACCACTTTTGGTGAATGAGTCCCAATTTAGGTCAAACTTTAGATTTTTGGAGATTCAGATACCCATTTTCCAAATTCCTGTTCTTGCATAGAAACCAAGATTTTGGACTGGTTCACCCAGATTGGCGAATGAGTCCCACTCAACATTAAGGATAGAATTTATAGCATTTCAGACCTCCTTCCAGTCATCTCCAAATTTCCAAGTGCACACATTCCATCCTATAGTTTTTTATTCTATTTTTCATACATTTCTAGGTCATTTTATAAATCATTGCATCATATTAGGGTTTAGTATTACATCTTGCATTGCATTTGTCTTTTCAAGTCTTAACTTGGTGTGAACCCCTCATTAGTTTACAATAAGCCCCTAGGACAACCCTATTGCAAGATCTATTTCTCCTTTGCATTGAGATCTCTAGGGTTATCCTTGAATTGAATAGCTAGAAAGTGGGTGTGCTCTAGGTCCTAAGCCATATATCTAGACACCATTTTCAGAGGTTCCATTTTGGTGAACCTATATTTAGAACAAGTGTGTGCAGGATCATCATGGAAAAAATAGACCCTTAAGTGGCATTAAAATTAAGAAAAATCAAAGTTAGGCAACTTGATGTAAAAATTTGAATAAGTTATCTATATTATTTCAAAAATATGTAAGAATAGAATCTGTTGAAAAACTGAATGTACCTTCTAAACTACTAGGGTTTTTTTAAATACTCATTTTAAGGAAATTTTGAAATTTCAAATGCGAGTGTACTCCTAACTCTCTGTGGAAAAATAAGCATGGTGCGGCTGTCCCACCACCCCAACCACAATAAAATATAATATTTTTTATAATATTTTAGATATAAGTAGAAGACTCCATGTCCCAATGTGATGTATATTTTTGTAATTTTTGCCAAGTAAATATTTAATTATGAATTTTTATTACAACTTTTAAAAAAAAAAAACTCAGATGTCCTAACACTAACTTAGTCAAAACTTCATGAATCTATTTTTTCTTTTAATCCTATAGTATGTGAAGTTGTGATTGTGACATACATGTTTCGGATTCGGAAAAAATGTGATATTGGTTTGAAAGCTATAGATATTTTTCAATCAACCTATCAATCGACTTTGGTCGAATTCAAATAGGAAATGAATAATAATTATTTATTAAATTCAAAGTAAAGTATAACTTTATATTGCGGAAATCATAATCTCCTTAAAAACTGTTTCGCTTCATCAATTTTGGGTAAAAAAAAAGTCAAAGTAGCCACATACTCATCATATTGCCATTTTTTGGCCCATCATGATCCTGCACATACCCGAACATCATAATTTTTATTTGGGGTGCATCATCATCCTAGATTTGGCTTGCATTAACATTGCATTAGGATTCACATTAGTTAATTGGCATTCTAGGTTTTCTAAATTTTACATTAGTGGAAAGTTCATATAGCTTGGATTTTTGCATCCTAAATCAGTGAAAATCATACAAAATTTGCATTTTCACTTATAATATAGATCATACAACATAAAAATCATAAAAAGCAATTGATAATTTCTAAAAATTCTACTAGGACTCATTCACCATATTGGGCGAATCAGTCCCAGTGCAAATTCTGCACTGCATTTTATGGCATTTAAAGCACTGTTTTTGAGCTTTTGTTTTCTATTTATAGCTTTCTGTTTCAGTTTACAAAATTTATGTTATAGTTATTTCATTGTTCTTAGCATATATTTCATTTGCATTCATCTTGAATTTAGAATGCCTTGCATGAGTATTTGGTGTCCTATTGCTAATACTGTAGTGAGAAGAAGTTTGAGACTCATGTCGTCTTGCGATAGCACAATTGTTGTGGATCTTTGGTTATCTAGCTCAAGATTTCACTCCTAGTATTGACATTAGTACACTAGGTATGGACCATACCCTTAACAACTCTTTACCTTCAAGTAATGTGACACATGTTGAAACAATGGTTGCAGTTTCCTACAAGAAAACATAATTCAAATTCATGAAGACTTGGAAAACATACATCAAGTGTAAAATGACAACATTTTAAATACTACCATTCCTACTATAGATAACATTCGTGCCGCATGCTTGAAAATGAAGATGGAATTGACCTTGTGAAAAAAATATTTCAAATATTTGGAAAACACCTTACCTCAATCACTAGTTGTCCTTTACCTACGAGCACTGTCACAAGCCAAGGAGGAACTCAAATTCCTCCTCTTACAACAATTTCCTCAATACCTACCTATACCAACCCTCAAGTCGCAACAACAATCACACCAACTAGTAATTTGATTCCTTCCTTGGGTATTTCTGCTAGCATCTCGAGTTCCTTTGTGGCATCGCACGTCATATCTCCTACTACCTTACCACCTATATGAATTCCATTCACTTGTCCCTCAAACACGTACACCCCCTCACCTTTTTCACCTCTGTCTCATAACACAAGAAATGAACCTCTCATAAATCAACTTTTACAAACAGTTTCATCCCTTCAAAAGAAAGTTTCCACCATCAACCAAAATTATGGCCCACCTACATACTATGTCAAAAGCAGTCCATTTTCCTTGGAGATATTGTGAACATCGATGCCACAAGGTGTTGAGGTGCTTAGATTTGAGAAATATGGAGGAAAGGGAGATCCTTCTAACCATGTTAATGCTTATACCACCTTATGTAGTGACTTTGTCCTAGATGATAAGCTCTTGGCTAAACTTTTCCCTAGGTCCTTGAAGGATATTGCCTTGGAGTGGTTTTCTTCTTTACCAAACAACTCAATTCGTTCATTCGATGAACTTGTTGAGGAAATTTTTAACCATTTCAAAATGCATATGACTCCTACTTAGATGATCTTGGCTAATTTGATGAGATGCAAAAAAAAGAAGAAGAAAAAATAACTGACTTTATCTCATGCTATTAATCACTTTATTCCCAAATCAATGTCAAGGCTCCTGATCCTCACCTTCAAAATATGTTCATAAAAAATATGCAAAGCAAGATACAAGACAAGATTACCACGATGAAATTTTCCTTCTTTATGCACCTGTGTACTGCCCTCCATGATTATCAAAATTCAGTTAGTAGTCATGATGCAAAGTCCACTTCTAACTGAACTGAGAAGTTCGAGTCCACAAACCACAATAATTCCCAACCTTTTAGTAAATAGAATAAAGGTTTCCTTCAATCCAATCCCCCTCAACAAACAACTCAAAATGTCAATAATCAAGTAGCTGTTGTTAAAGCCACAATACCCTTTAGCTATGGAGATTCGAAAAGACAATTCACTCCCTTACCCAACACCCTTCATAACACAATACCAAGACTCATAGAATAGAAGATGATTACATTGCCTCCCATTAAAACACTTGATCCTAATAAACCATTACCTGCAAGCTATAGACCAAATTATTACTACCATTATCACTGACAAAATGGACATGACACGAAATATTGTAAGCGTCTTAAACATCTTGTGCAAGACCTCATTGATTTTGGTCATCTTTCTGTTGGAGGTGTTAATGATCAAGGAAATATTTATCCGTTGCCCCTCCTAACCAAAACTTGCAAATCTTTACCAACCCTATGCCTAATCATAACATTTCATTTGTCAAAGCCAACGAAACTACAAAGAATGATGTGATGAATGTTGATACGGATGATGATAATAATGACACTATTCAACATGATTTTATAGATAATGATCCTATGGATGACATGGTAGGAGTGATATATGTCATTCCTCATAAGGGTTGAACTAAGAATCCCCTTGACATTGCTTTTTCCTCAAAATATATAGTTAAACATGCACCCAATGGTCCTCTTTACATAGTTGGACAAATCTATGACAAGCCTGATGAGCCCAAAATATGCTCATAATTTGGATATCATGGTGTACTTTTACTACCCTCACTTTTGTTGTTCATGGTTGTTTAACTCTTTTGAAACCATTCATTGGGGGATATCCTGTAGCAATACACTTTCATGTTCCTGCAACCTATCATGTTGACTTGTCTATATTTATTACCCTGTTTGACTCCCCAAATGACTGGTATAACGCATGTAGTTTTTGAATGATGAAATAGATTTAAATATGTGATTAATGAATGGATATTGTGTATGTGCCATGCGTCTTTTCTTTTGCATCTATTACCTTATGTTTCGCAGGTTGTTGAAGAAAGTATGATCGAGTAAAGTGCAGCTGATCTCGACCTTGCAGTAAAGTCCATTTCCTGCACGACTTCGAGGAAGCTCTGGCGAAGACTCTTTGACTGAAACTGTTGGGATGGATTTTAAATATCAATTAATCTGGAAAGAGTGGAGTGCTAGATTCTCTCTGGATCAGGTTGAATGGATAAACTCATTTATGAAGTTTGTTCCTCAATTTTAGTATACATTTTACATCCACGTCTTTCTCTGTTAGGGTTAGTTAGTTGTTTTCCTGATTTAAATAAGTGTTCCTCCTACGCGAGTGAGTAAGCATAGTAAGATAGAAAGGATATCATGTAAAAGTTAGTATGATAATAAAAATAGAATCTGTATGACAAGAGATAGAGTTTTTTGTTAGTTTTCATATGAACAAAACAATGTATACCATTATGCATTTATGAATAAAATTTGATGAAGTTATGAGTTCAGTACTTGCGTAATTAGTTGATGCTTGCTAAGGGGGCCCACTTAGTAAGTATCTGTAGTTAGTTAGTTAGCCATTCATTTTTTGTTGATCATAAGTTAGATTTCATCTTTGAAGTTTCTGTGCAAACTTAGACTTATATTGTTTCTGTAGCATCGAGAATCCATCCCTGTGTCTGTTCCTGCAGCATAAGGCCAGTTCATAGTTTGTTTCTCAGTCGTAGCTGTTATGATTTATGCTTTGGTTAAACTATGGTTGAGTTTAGAGAAATTTGCATTACCTTCCTGTCACGTAGGTAGAATTCTTTCCAAGTATTTATTTTCGTTAAGTTGTGACTGAAACTAGTTCTTAGTGCATATATAGTGCCGCTCCATTTCAAGTATACGTTCCCTAGTTTGACAAGTAAATGAATGACCATGAAAAGATATTAATCGCCTGCTGGAGTGTCCAATTCCCAGGATAGGTTTTGTCGTGATTTTCATATCCTTTTGTGGGCGCGACCAAAGCCCACTAATGGGATACTAATAGATCCCGTCTGTGGAGACAATTTGATCACTGAGGAATTCTTACTTTTGCATGGGCTCTATCAAGATGTATATGATAAAACGAAAGCATGGATCAAGACACATAATTTGGTTTCGCTTGCCCTACGGTGGGGTTGATCACCCTTCCTTTACAGATAGGACCGAAAATATTAGATATCTCAATCTCCATCATCCTGCAGTTAGACCAATTTTGTGTGAAGCTAGGCTATCCATGGCTTCACTCCATGAAAGTTGTCCTTCCAGTTGTGCATAAATGCTTAAAGTTTTCCTTTTAAAATGAAGTTTTCACCATCCTTCATAGTGGCTTTAACCCATTGTCCTCCAAAGGAAGCTTTTCCTTAGATTCTTTTGGCCCGAGCCTATAGAACTTATAAAGCCACGAGAAGACTTCATTTTCAAAACCTATCAAAAGTTCAAAGCAAAGAAAATAGCAGAATTATCCCTCTAAAACATGTCTCGGCCCACAATCAAACCTACCATCCTTGATGAAACCATGATTGAACCTAAGGACATGCAAAACAACCAAGACCAACCTAAGATAGAACCTTCACCTATTTCCTACAAAAGACCAAGAGATAATGAAAACAATCTCATCACACCTCCTAGAATAAAACAAGTTTACAAAGTTAAAGAGAAAGTGGTTGAACTTGACCTCTTTTGGTTCCTTCCATTCCTCCCCTTAGGGAAGAAAATAAACCTATGGTTGATCAACCCGCTCCTACACAAATGCAACTTGAAAATAGAACTAAAAGAAACAGAGGTGCTCAAGACTGTAGGTGTAGATGTCTTGCCCTTGCTCGCATGATGCATGAAGAAATAAACAAAGAAAATCTAAATCTAAACTTGAATAAAGTAATGCATGATGACTTTACCCCCACCCCGACAAAACAATCCAATACAACAACTGCAACAAGAGTTGAACCCTTCCTTGGACATTATCATTTGACCTCCTATTGTGATTAATTTAGACGACGATGAGGAAGTTTCTAAAATTGATGAAGAGGTGCATAATGAGTTGAATACCTTATTTTCCTCTTCCATGAGCTTAAATGATAATTCTCCTAAGAAGAGTGTCGAACTTGGTAATGACCCTAGTTTGGCACTTGCTATTGTCCCTTTGGCTAGTTGCTCGCCTTTGGTATACAATGAACATGATTGGGAGGAAAATGACCTACTTTAGGTTGACTCGCATGTGCCTTACTAGTCTTTTGCATTATTTATTTTTCATTTTTCTTTTTCATGATTGCATGTGCATAGAGTGATCCCCTGTGATGTTTTGTTTGATGTACCCCTCTCTCTTTGTGACATTATTCTATTTGTACCTTCATTCTTCTCAATGTTGTAAACCTTTTATCTTTTTCATTTGTCTTGTGTTTTCCTTTTGGGGATGATGCAAGGCATCGAGACATTCATGTCTCTTCCATGTTGAACCAAAAGTGTTTCCTTTATCTTTTCTTTGTCGTGTGCTTTCCTTTTTGAGATGACACAAGGCATCGATACATTCATGTCTCTTCCATGCTGACCCAAAAGCTTTTCCTTTATCTTTTCTTTGTCTTTTGTTTTCCTTTTGGGGATGACACAAGGCATTGAGACATTTATGTCCCTTCCATGTTGACCCAAAATATTTGTCTTTATTTTCGCTCTCTTTGTGCCATTGTTCTAGTTCTATGTGTATTTGGGGAATGATGACGATTCTGAGCACTCTAAAAACATTGTAGCAAGAACATACTGACCCCAAATCCATAGATCCCTTATGTATGTAAATTTTCATTATAGGGGAAACCCATTTCTTTTCCTTTTGCATGACGTAACTTCATTTGGAAGCATATGACTTGGCATAGGTCTTTCCAAATTAGATCTCATATCTCCTTTATTGTTAGCATGTATCATTTGCTACTTTAAAGTAATTTCTTATAGTATTGTGTTTAGCAATTTCTTTAAAGTGGGGGCATACATTAGCATTATTCTCTTGCATTTTTCTTTTTCATGTTTCATGGTGTAGTTTTCTTATTTCATATGATGCATTTTTCGCTTTGTGGATGACATTGGGTGTGATTTCCTTCAAGAGCGTGATCTATCTTAGCATATTACATTCCTCTTAGTGGCTTGATGTGACACACTATATCCCCTAAGTTGTGAATCTTTTATTCTTTGATTGGTCCTCTCTTGGAAACATTAGGCACAATGTTCCCTAAGTTAAGACATTGCATGAACTAAGAAAGACTCCCTTGAACATTCCTTATTGTTGCATTTGCATTTTCAGTTATATGGCCACCTTGCATAACACAACTTGCATGCCTATAGATCCATCTTGTTTGTTCATGAGCTCCAAGCATATGAAGTTCTACTTGTCTCATGAAGCTTGAAGTTTATTTTTGTGTGGCACCTTATCAAAGTTATCAGGAGGTATAACTTTGGTATGGTTCAAGACGGGAAGTCGAACGAGGGCAAGAATTTCCCTTAGCCACTCACATGTGTGTGTGAGCACATGCCAACCATGAGTGTATGTGTCTCACTTCTTGGATCTCTCACCTAGCGAACAACCTAAATTTATGTTGCCTCAGAGTGAGTATGCATTTTTTCAGACAAACAACCTAGATCTGATCCACATCATGATGGAAAAATGGTTGAAGCTTGATCTGCCCATCTTCTTTTTCTCTTTTTTTCATTTTCTTTTTCTTTGACAGTGCATGTGCTTGTGTTTTTTTGATGCTCTTTATATCATTTTCATGTGTGTTATTTTGTTCTTATGTTGGTTAGCCATGGGATCTTTATCCTAGGGGATTGATCACCCCTCTTAATCATTGTCATCCCATCTTACTGGCATTGGTGCACTTGGACCACTCTTAATGTGTTTGCATCTACTTTAGTGTGAGTTTGAAGCAGGTTCATCCTCTCACTAAAGTGGGGGCTAAATGTGGCAATGGAAAAAGTATCCCTTCTACTTTTCCTTGCTTGTTTGGGCCCTCCTTTTAGACTAGGCTTAATGGTGCCTTGATTTAGTGTTGTAATGTGTTTGATACATTCACATTAGGTCTTGGGCCCTTGTGAACTAATGAAGATAAATGGTACCTTGCTAAAGTGGTGTAACACACTTTCACACTTTTCTGAGGTTTTATTAACTAACTACACCTAATAAATTTATTTTTAACCTTAATCATGCCTTATTTAAAGTGTTGTAACACACTTTCACACTTTTATGGGGTTGTCATTAATAATTAGGCTTGTTTATGCTTTAATTGGTCTTATTTTGCATCCACAAGCCCCATTTAATGTATCTTTTTGAGGATAATCCTGACACAAATTAATACCCAATCACAATTCAAGTTTTTTTAGGTTGAATGACTCAAATTTAGTGATATGGGACTCATTTGCTACCTTGGGAAAATGAGTCCCACCTAGATTTTTTGGGTCCCAAACCTGGTTTCACACCTTTCTAAGCATTTTTAAAAATGGTCCCAAAAATTATGCCTAATGGGACTCATTTTCCACCTTGGGAAAATGAGTCTTGTGGCCCAAAATCAAAATTAATTCAAATTTTTGGCTGGATTTTATCCTCCTAGATCTGATGTCAGCTTGTAGTGTTGTAATTTCGAGTATTTTTGCATAATTGTGTATAAATACAAGTTTCTTTCACTCATTTTCACCCCAAGCATTCAACTATTCATCCTTATAGAAAGTTTGAGTTCACAAGAGCATTCAAGTGTTTACAAGAGCATTCAAGAGCATTCAAGGGAAGATTATCAAGCATTTTAGAGCATTATTCAAGCATCAAGCATCATGTCAAAGACTTCATGCATCATGTTTGTTTCAAAGCTAACAATTGTGATGTAGGGTTTTATGATTCAAGCTAGCATTTCATTCAAGATCTATCATCTTCAAGCAAGAGTCAAGATCTTCATCTATTGGAGCCACTTTATTCATGTTTGCAGCACTTCATTACTAGGGTTTGGTGAGTTGCAACATTACGTTTTGTTCATTCATCATTCTCTTTCTCTATTTCATTTTGTTTCAAGGTTCAATTACCAAAATAGGGTTTGACCAAGGTGAACCCCTATCCACTAACAAAACAATATTTTTCCCTCTCTTTTGTGTGTGTTTTACAAGTTTAAATTGAAGACACATTGAAGAGCAAGATTGGAGAAAGTTTTCAAGGTTGTCATCAAGCATTGGAGAACATTGGAGAACAACTACAAGTTGATTTACAGAGATTCAGATCCATAATTTAGTTGGGAAGCACAAAGCAGACCTTGAAGACTAGATTAAAATCCTAAAGTTTTAGAAATCCATAACAGGACTGATTCACCACTTCTGGTGAATGAGTGCTAGTTTAGGTCAAAATTTAGATTTTTGCAGATTCAAATACCCATTTGGCAGATTCCTATTCTCGCACAGAAACCCATATTTTGGACTAATTCGCCCAGATTGGTGAATGAGTCCCACTTAGCATTAAGGATATAATTTCTAGCATTTCAGACCTACTTCTAGTCATCACCAGATTTCTAAGTGCACACATTCCATCCTACATTTTGTTATTCTGTTTTTCATACATTTCTAGGTCATTTTATAAATCATTGCATCATTTTAGGTTTTAGTATTACATCTTGCATTGCATTTGTCTTTCCAAGTCTTAACTTGGTGGTGAACCCCTCATTCTTTACAAGCAACCCCTAGAACAACCCTATTCCAAGATCTATTTCTCCTTTGCATTGAGATCTCTAGGGTTATCCTTGAATGGAATAGTTGGTAAGTGGGTGTGCTCTAGGTCCTAAGCCATACATCTAGACACAATTTTCAGAGGTTCCACCCACTACAAACTAATTTTATTAGAAGCATAAGACCTATCAAATGTCTCTCTATAGTGGTGCATTGTTATATAATTTTCATGAGAAGTACTCACCATGTCTATTCTTTGGTTGAGGTGATAAGGTGTCTTGTTAGGATCTAATCCTCTCACTTGGTGAGGGGTTTCAAGGTGGTACATGAACTTGACATATCCTACTTACCCATTCCTTGGATTCAGATTAACACACAAGTGTGGTGAGCCTACTATAGTTGGACAACCTTTTCATACCACTAAATAGGTTGTGCTTTATGGTGTGTATTCTTGTGGGCACCTTGTGAAGCTCATTAGTGTCCAAGTCATGTGGAAGAAGAACACACGAAAATTATCCAAGCACCAAAATGAGTCAGTTTACATGTTGTTTACTATTTTTTAACAACATCAAAAATTTAAACACCTAGGTCAAATTACACATTAAAGATCCTCTAATAGATTGATGATTTTGTCGAGACAGTGTGACACTTTTGTGCAAATTGACACTTTTATTTTTATTAAAATAGTGCTTTTGTTTTCACATTGATGCTTTTGCACATCTCAAAGCATTTTCAGGTTAAATAGATATTTAAAATTGTTTATACAATCTAATGCTTCTATCAAAACTTCAGCGCTTTTGTAAATACTTCAACACTTTTGTAGTGAATAGTGTAGCACTATTACAAAATAGCTCGACGCTTTTTTCAAAACTTGAAAATAATAAACTTCAAATTTTTTTATGATTCTATATTTTCATCCACAAGATTTAAATTGTCTGAAATTAGTGCAAAAAAAATGTTTATTCTCTTGTATCAATCATCACCAATGAATTCTTGTTCACTATCACTTTGAGCTTATCAAAACACTTTCTAGGTTGTCATTAGGATCAAACTCATACAAACATCAAACCGCCAACTCCATCATCAAAAAATCTCATTTCAAATAGCAACTTGTCATTTTGACATAAATCATTTGGACTTAATTTTTTCTTCCTATCACCTAGTTTGACCTCATGCTTATAAACAATCTCTTTTCAAGTATTTGGTTAAATTAGTAAACATCATTTTGGAAAAACTTGTTTTGGGGCCATGAGTCCACTTCAATGTTTGTAAGTTCATCATCATCCTCAAACACGCCCAAAAATTGAGTCTAAGCTTTGTCAAAATTGAAAGTTCCATATCCTTCATCCATTCACACAAAAATTCAACATTAGTCCAAGGCCTATCAAGGTGTCATTATTAGCAAAATTTGAGGCAACCAAAACATTTCACCAAGGTCATTTGCATCTAACATCTCCTAGGATTGACACACTCCATCATTCAAACATTGATCCTAGGTCACTTAGGAGTCTTTGCAAATCCAATCTTGAAATCAACAAAAACATTTCAAATACAATCCAATATCCAAACTCACTTCCATATAATCCATACATGGGGTCATCATATCCTACTAGCTCCAACAACATAACAACAATGGATATCCCCAATCAAAGCTTTGGAGCACCTTGTCACATGGTAGATTTTAATTAATGTCAAAACTTACAATTCTATCAATCAAACAATCAAAACATGAGTCTTCCCTAACACAACATTAGTTCACCAAGTCAATACATACCAAACATGAACATGTCAAATCCACACATGGTGAATTATGGGATGGATCCATTCACACCTCAACAACACATCATTCAACAAAAATCTCAATATCCATATCAACAACAACTTGAACATTATCAAAACATTGCCTTATATCAACAAAAAACTCCATCCCTACAACAACACTATCAACATCAACAATCACCACATCAACAACAAGCCATACAACCCAACAACACCACCAAACGTGAATACACTCCTTTAGGGGAGCCAATCAAGATTGTGTTAGACAAGTTAATCCAATCAAAACATATCTAGCTTCCTAAGCAAATGCATTATCCTGAATGTCATTTTAAACTCTCATGGTGTGATCACAAGGTTTATTGTGAATACCATAGCTCGTAAAAGGTCATGAAACATCAAACTATATAAGACTCAAAGAACCTCATACAAGACCTCATTGATCAAGGAACAATAACTATTGAAGACAACCTTCAAGATTCATCCATAAAAAATCACATTGACGATGCCTATACCACACACAATGTTGACATACATCAAGAATCATTTTCAAATCATGATCAACATCCTTCACCAATGTCTAGCAATGGTCTATTCCAAGACATATTAACATCATTTCACCTCATGGTTTCAAACATTGGGGATGCCTCTATTTCACCCAATGAGACTAACGACATACATCAAGAGTACTTTTCAAAGCATGATCAACATCCTTCACCAATGTCTATTAATGGTCCATTTCAAGACATATTAACTTCATTTGACCTCATGGTTGTAAATATTGAATAGATCCTTAATACAACACTTGATTCAAATCTAGTTGATGATCAAGAGACCCTTAACTTGATTCTCATACCCATGAAGGAAATCTAAGCCAAGAGCCATCACCCACATCTCCGCATCTTGAAGACATCCAAGAATCCTTTGCAAACAATCCATTCTTTGAACTTGATCCATGCCAAGAACCTAATCTAAAGCATACCGAAGAACTCCAAATTAAGTCAAGTTCAAGAATCCATATCTCCTACATACTATCATGATCTAATGAGTCTTTTCCAATACAATAACGAAGATAACTCCAAACTAAGTCAAGATCAAGAGTCCATATCTTCTCATGATCTAATGGGTCTCTTTCAATCTGATAATGAAGATAATTCAAAAATCAGTAAAGATCAAGAATTCATATCATCTCGAAATACTATAATGAATTAGTGAGTATCTTCCAAGCCATACGAATTTTTCCAAATGAAGACCATATCCATACACCAAGCATTCATACATCTACCCATGAGACACATGCTTCCACGAGACACATAGATGATCTTCCAAAACAAGAGTATCCTACTTTCAACATCATTACCAATGAACAAGAGTTTCTTACTCTTAAAATCCTTACAAATGATCAAGGCATAACATAATCCACATAATCTCATAGTGATCATGAGGAAGACTCCTACATTGAAGAACAATCAAAATCCATTTCTACTACAATTTTTGAGGATTCATAGGAGATCATAGAAGATAATCAAGGCAACAGATTGAGCTTACAGGGACATGGTATTACTAATCTATCTTGCCTATATTGTTATGCATCTTTTTATAACTAATTTTTTAAGTACTATATGTATTTCAGCACCACTCCTCCACTGCCGTCCTGCCACCGCCCCCAAACTTAGGCCCCCGTCTCCCATCTCTGAAATGCGTCCCCTGCTGTCCCCCGTCCCCATCTCCGAAACTTCGTGGAACATTGGTACCTAATGATTTTTAGCATAATGTCTGCACCTAAAGGAAATTCCTTCATAGTCTATCATTTGGTTCCAAAATTTGGTGTTGGCTTTCATTTTGATCTCGGCAGGTAGGTGGTAAACAGGACCCATTTCCATTTTATCCCATGCAAATGTGAAGGAGGAGTGTAGAATAAAGGAGGAATGGTATTTTGAAGATGTATGTCCAGAAGTATATTTACCGATGGAGAATACAGAAGAAGAACCTAAAAATTGTAGTGGCAAATTTGGTAACTGCACCCAAACCGAGTGGCAGAGAAGGTTTCTATGAAGGGGTTGAATTATGGATATGACGTCTTCATGCCAAGAAATGTTCTATTCCAGCACCAAGAGCCTTTCTGTGGCAGGTTTGCCCTATCCTTGGGGAGTTCGCATGCAACATAAAAGAAGCCCTTAGTGCAAGGGCCAACTCTAAGTTTGTCGTCCAGAAAAAGGTTGCCAGTGTTGTAAAATCCATTCGTTCAACTCTGCCAAACATGGCCAAAAATTATGGAAATTAAAAATCAGAGAATGCTCTGTTAAATGTTCATGAGATTGACGACTTACAGCTGTCAAACGAAGGTAAAAGTGTCATTTGACGTACAATGCGTAAATGCTTTGGCCCGCCTTGCAGGTGAATGGATGAGATGAATTTATTATGAACTGATGTTTGGTCGAACTTTGGACTTCTCTCCGCTTCGAAATGACCAGACATTTCCTCTTCTGTCAAGTATTTGTTTCCTCGCAGTTGGTGTTCTCCCATAGCTGTCCTATCTGTTATACGACATTATGGAGTCATTTCACAGTGGTGTTTGTGAAAGAGAATTGTCCAAAGTTGCACAATAAGTACCTTGACCACTGAACATTTGAAACCGTCAGTTTCATGACCACCATAGTTTAATGAGGATGTGACGTTTAGTAAGTGGCTGTCATGCCTTTGTAAATATTAGTCAAGATTTGCAGAGCACGTACATTTAATAATAACTCGACTGATCTCTATACATTAATGATATGAGGTCGGACTTATTATACATTGTTAAGAAGATAAAACGAAAAAACAGCGAACATGAATATAAAATAGCAAAATTCGACGTAACAGTAAAAAAAATCGAAGGCTAAGAAGCGTTCAATCGTCTTGCACGATGTCATCCGTTGATTGCTGGAAATAGCTTACCTCAAATAGGAAACCGGCGTAAATATGGTTATATGAGGGATTACAAGTTAAACCCTTGCCTAAAAGCTGATGTTTTGATGTTTTATTAGTTCCTGCCGACAGGTAGGATATTTATGCATTCATTCAATTCAATTTTTTTGTCTTGACATTGACAACCTCACCAATGAAAAACTGGAATTTAAATGTTGACCATGAATCTATATAGTCTATATTAAATTGTTAGGTTTTCAATAAATACAATATGCTTTTATCTTTTTTCCTACTGGTTGGTGCTGTGAATAGTAAGTGATAAAAATAGAGTTTTAATTTTACAAATTACAAAAAATTTAAAGCTTATTATTAATTACATGACAATAAATCAAGCCCTTTTAATATCCATATGACAATAAATCAAGCCCTTTTCAACAAATTTTAAGACAAAGTTTTGGATTTTATTCTCATCAAATTTTCAACCCAAATTACCAATCGGCAGGAACGTGACGCAACTGCGTCTCTTGTTCTTAATAGAAAACTGTATTTTATCACTCAAATTTCTTTTACGTTGAGTATTATGACTTATTTCTATTTCTCAAATACGTCAAAAGAAAATCATCGAAAATACATTTATAAGTATTGTTTTTGGATTCGATTATGTTTGTATTTTTGCATGAACGTTTTGGATCACACTCTGTGATCCATCATCAGGGTAGTAGAGAGCAAGAAATCACACTCCGTAATCCATCATCAAGATAGTAGAGATTCATTGCTCTCTACTATCCTCATGATGGATCATGGAGTGTGATTTGAAATGTTGATGCAAAAATACAAACACAATCGAATCTAGAAGCGATACTGATTTATAATATGGATTGTGGAAATCTGATATCTTTAATACATCTTATGCTAGACCATATACAAGTATAAGTAAAATCGATCAACGAAAAGGAGTATTACATCAATGATATATAAATATCAATTTTGTATAGTTTAGGATCTAATTCTTGATCATTTATTTATATAATTAATATAATGATTCAATTTTTTTAATTTTTTTAATAATTTTTTAATAATTTATTTTTTTGATATTAATTGTAAAAAAAATTAATTTAAATAATTATGTACATAAATATGATAAATATATAAAAATGAAATTTGTAATTTATGGTTTCTTTTTTTAATTTAAAGTGTTTTTTTAAAGAGTATAATTTAATAAAATTATACATCAATAAATGATCTATTTTTATGTAAATTTAAATTTGTATCTTACATTTACTCAATTACATATATTTGAATATATCTTATCTGTGAATACATATCTATATACATATTGATCATTTATTATATCTATTAGCAATTTCATGCCTTTGAACAATCTTACAATGTGGAAGATCAATCCCATGCCATGCAAATTGATCCAATATTTAAAATATTAAAAATTCAAGCCAACTCTTACCAATTTTACTAATTATTATGAATCGATTAAAGAGAAGAGTCATTATAGGAATGCTTCACTTTGGAGCATTAAAAGGAGCTCAACTTATACAATTAATCATTTTAGGACATTAGTATAATTGAAGAGTGTTATCTTTGAATTTTTTTTTTCTCTAAATTTAGCCTAATCAAGAGGGTTGACTTAGGAGAATATGAACCTTGATATATTTTCATTCGCTAAAGTATTTTTCAATGCTACCAATCCTTAATAGTTAGTGAAGTAGTGATTACAACAATTGGATTACAAATGATTACATTGTGCTAGATCATAATAGTGGTGCAAAATTGATCTAATTCATGAAATTGATAAGAACATAATATAAGCTGGTACAAAATTTGATGGAAACAAGCATAGCAAGTTTATCTATTTTTCTATATTAAATAATCATATTATGTGCTACATCAAATTTTGTTATGTTGATAGACATAATTAGAATTGAAATAAGAAATAGAGTGTAATCATGTGGATAAGTTAACATAAAACTATTAAAGAGTCCACATAAAAAATATATATATTAAATATCATTTAGTAATCATAATTACAAAAAAGTTCATTTGCTACAAAATACAAAATATTTACTAGACCATGTAGGGTTTGATTTTACATTTGTTTCCCATATAACACAGTGAATTACTGTCATTTTCTTCCCTTTACATGAAGACAATTTTTTGCTTTAAATTGTCCCTTACATACATATTTAATAGTTATGATCACATACATTAGAAAAAACTAACATGTTAGAAAGATACATAAATTTTATAATAAACTAGGTTTGGTTTTTCATTCAGTTCTACTACTACTGCATCCTTGATCATCTCTTGGTGTATCATGAATTACATTATGCCTCTAACTTTTCTCAAAATTTATCTCTTTTTCCAAGATTTTAGTTGAGTATTTTTATTGTATTTATTTTGAAATTCAAGGTAGTTGTTAATGAATGGAATGTTGTCATCATCATTGAACTAGCAATTCCTTCCATATCTCACCTCTGCTCTATTAATATCCATAGACCCTTCCTTTAGCATTTTCACAAACTTTTCCTTTGATATCTCCACCGTTAATGTCACCTACATAATAATATTATGAAACATGAGTCTTCTAAAAGACTATGTAAGTACCCTCCTAGTACCCTAAAAAATATCCTCATTTCTAGCCTTCTAGATTTCCCATAAAATATAAGATGGCAATACAATCCAAAAAAATTATATGAATTACTTAAATTTTCCTCAAAAAAATAGTATCTCCTACTATTTGATCTTAACTTTATCCCCCCAATCCATAATATTTGTTAGAAACATGTTCCAAACATTTTTTGTAAACAAACATTCAAAGAAAATATGTCTTTAATGCTCTCATTTTTTTTACAAACTAAAAAAATGCTCAACCCTAAATTGGATAGCTTAAAAGGATTCTTTTGCATCATAAATATCCATTTAAAACAAACAATATTTGGTTCAAGAATATTAGACCAAAACATCTTGAAAGTTTTTATCCATTATGCTTCTGAGAGGTCAAGATTCCAACATCTATTAAAATAGTTGGGAAGGTCTTGAGTAGAAGTTAATGTTTTATATATTATTTTATATTTTAAGTTTAAGATTTTAGATCCATTAGTCCAAGTTATTTTTTCAATAAACTCATGGTCTCTTATATTGTAACTTGGGAGTTGCATGCTTTTGCATGCCTCCCTAAGGATAGAGTAAGTTCTCCAACATGATGGAACAAATTTGTATTTTCTACTCAAATCTATCAATGACTTAATCTAGTTACTATCCAATATATCCTTAAAGCATCTAATACCATTTAAATGCCAGGTTTTAGCTGAACAACCTTGCAACAAAGCAATGGGCTTACCTTTTTTAAATATGTTCCACCAAATTGACCTATCAAGGTACATCATACTCTTTTCCTAATCCATAAATTCACTGCTCTTGATTTGACATCTAATAGTCTCTCATGCTTTCCATGAGGTCTTGAACACATTTGATCCACTAGGAAAAAATGGAAATCTTCCAAAATAATGTCATTTATAGAGATTTTTCCAACTTTTAGCTTGTTTCAGAATAGTTGAAATGATATTGTTCACGACCATAACCTTCCAGGGTTCATTTCCATTTAAGGCTTTAATGATCCATTTTCCATCCAACAAGATTGTAGGAGTTGTCGATTCAACCCACAAAACCTAGAAATCACTTGCAAGCAATAACCTATCACAATAGAGAAGATCAACAAAGAAAGAATGTACCCAATTGCTTGAGAATTGTATTGATGAAAAATAACCTACATGAATGATTACAATAGAAATAAATCCTTATAAAAAGGAGATAGAAACCCTAGATCTAAACCCTAGGTGATGATTAAATTAACTTATGATGAGTGTCATTCTCCTATGCAATGAGACAACATTAGTCAATCTAATAATTAAATATGTAATTCCTAAGTTTAGCTTAAGTGAATAAAGTAAGAGGTGATCTAATTAATTAATCAATTTATGAATTAGATGATTAGCCTATTACTCCAACACCCACTTTAAGACGAACTTAGGGAGTTGCTAAAAACTAATGAAGGATGCATGAATGAATGCATGAAAGCATGAATGGGTAATGTCTACTAGGCCATGTTAGGTACCCATGTACATATGTAATGTAAAAGAAATCTCTCATAAATGGGTGTAGTAATGGAAAAAGTAGACTTTTTCCCTTGGTTTGATAATTGACATTAAAAATAAATTAATGGTGTCTTGGAGTAGTGTTGTAATGTGTTGTGCACATTCACATCATTCTAGGCCCTTTATTTTATTAAAAATGTATGTCTTTATTGATCTTTTGCAAAGGTGTTGTGAAGTGTTGTAACACACTTTCACACTTTTCTAGGATTTATTTACTTAATTAAGCTTAATGGGCTCCTTCTTAATAAAATATATTTAAATTTGTACCTTATTTAGGTGTTGTAAAGTGTTGTAAAGCACTTTCACATTTATCTAGGGTGGTCTTAATTAATTGTGGTTAAATGGATTTAATTAACACCTCTAATTCAAATTTAAACCTTATTTATGACACCTCCCAAAAATCTATCTCGACACCCATGATTTAAATAATGTCAGTGTATACATTAAATGCTTGCATACACATAGGTTGACCTAAGCCTACTTAGGAATTTATTGTTGTATGACTCATTGACATAGACTAGATATTTTCTAGATATTTTCCTGATATTTTGCCTAGCTAGTTTATAGACTGGAGAGGTGTTGATACACCTCATGCTTGGATATTTCTCCTTTATAAGGAGACGCTTGACTGTCTAATAATATGGAGGAGCTTATGCATTATCTGTGCTTGATTAAATCATCTCTGTGATCTGGGAGTTCTTTCATGGTATTAGAGCAATCAAAGAAGTTTTTAGGCCAACGCATTCTTCTATCAAAATCCCTATGTATCAGGCCAAAGGGAGGTGAAAATTTTAGTTTGTGAGGCACATTTTTCATGCTAGCCCCGTCAAAGGCGTTGCACAGTTTTATTTCTCCTTGATACTAATCCACCACACACTCTTGTGGAGGCTGTCATTTTTGGACAAAGATTTTGGGGCTCATCTCTAGGCAGAAGGACTTTTCTGCTCCAAGCACACTATCCTCTATTTTATTTTTGTTTGATTTGATCCTTTTACTGACATCTTCTGTGTAGGATTTGTTGTTGTATCATTTCTTCTACAACAGTAAAGGGATTATTTTTTTGTCGGGCTTATCCTTCGTATAAAGAAGCTACCCTTGAATTCCACTCCCATGTAGCTTGTGAGGACGCCATTTGGCTTAGAGGGGTCATCTTGTGAGGCAGTGCATCTTAGTATTTGATGAGACCTCCACTTACATACCTCCATCGAGCCATGTTTGAGCCAGCAACCAGAGGCACGTTGGAATTTGGGGGTGTTTGAAACATTCATTAGATCTAGTGGAAGTGGCGGTAGAGAAGAGGCACAATTGGAGGTTCTATTTGGTGCAAATTTCTTGAGACTGCAATTTGTGTTTGGAATTCTCCTTTAGGCTTGGTCATCGGCCTCATCACAGGCCTCTTTGCTCACCCTCTCTACTCCCCACGTGGTCATTAGATGTTGTTGTTGATTGCCAAAAGGAGAATTGACTTGGCATAGAGAGGTGACATGATCTGTGGTAGCCTTCCATTATTTGTTGCATCATCTCCAAGCAATTCCAATATATTTTTGGATAGAGGCGTCTAGTTTGATTTTTGCGTGTAATTGTTTTTTCCCTCTTATTTTTCTTATCTTGCATTTTTATTGTTTCCTTTTGATAGAATGCATTTAACACAATTTATGCAAATCTAATCAATTATCACCACAAACATTAATTGTTTGATCAAATGTGATAAAACATTAAAATTCGTAAGGGGGAACTTATTAGAGATTCATGCACTAACTTATAAAGTGCCAAAACTGGAGGATCATCTAATCTAGAGGGGTTCTTAATGCGTTGATTTTCTATTGTCTAAAGGAATTAACCTATTTGTAATCATGGGATATGAAACCCACTCTTCTGTAACCAACCTAAAAATGGGAAACTATAAGTCTTGGTGTGAAGGCATGGGTATGTGCAGGATCATGATGGGCCAAAAAGTGGCAATATGATGGGTATGTGGCTGACGAGTTTTTTTTAACCCAAAATTGATGAAACAAAAAGGGTTTTTAAAGGAGATTATCAGCTTTCCACCAATATAAATTATGTCTTACTTTGAATTTAATAAGTAATTATTATTCATTTTCTATTTGAATTATGACTAAAGTCTTGATTGATAGTCTGATTGAAAAACATCTATTCCTTTAAAACAGTATCACATTTTTTGAATTAGACATACGAGTTTTTATATTTTTCAAAAGTTGTAATAAAAAAATTCATAATTAATTATTTACTTAGAAAAAAATTACAAAAATATATGCATCACATCGAGACATGAGTCCTCTACTTATATCTAAAATCTTATAAAAAATAATTATCATTTTATTGTGGTTAGGGTAGTCAGACAGACACCTAGTTCTTATTTTTTCCCTGAAATTTAAGTACTACTGCATTGAAATTTCAAATTTTCACCAAATAGATTTTTTTTTTAATCAGACCTAGTAGTTTAGAAACTACATTCAATTTGCTATAGATTTTATTCTTACATAATTTTGAAATAATATAGATAACTTATTCAAATTTTTACGTCAAGTTGCCTAACTTTGATTTTTCTGAATTTTTTGCCACTTAAGGGCCTATTTTTTCCATGATGATCCTGCACATACCCGCATCTTGAAACATCTCAGGTTCCATAATCTCATGCCATATATGTATGAACTTATCCCTGAACCAGGTAAACAATCTCAGAAGGATAAATGGTTTAATAATCGTTCAATCATATTCGTGGATTAATTGATTTACATATTCCAGATGACTCTTTGTATGTCATCATGGATATTGAATGTCCACATGCATTCTGGATCAAAATTTGGGAAATATATGGAGACTCAAATGTTTCTACCTTCCTACATGATCCTGCTATGATCACAACTCACATCCCACATCATGATTCAGATACATAGCGTCCAATTGACATAGAGAAATCATCATTCCTCCACCTCCTCCTATTGCTTCATCAGATTTTAGAGTCATTTCTTCGAGAGCTTCCAACACTTCTTTGAAACAAGATATTTGTCTTCCTAGCATTAATGATTGGGATGCATATCTACCTGACATTTCATGTCCTTTCATAGAGTCCTGCATTGCTAACATGGAAGCACACATTGAGGACATCAGTCTTATTTTTTATGACAACTTCAATAAAGTTGCATCATACTTGTCTTCTTTAGATATGATTGCTCTTCCTTCACCTACATCAACTTCTATAGTGACAATATCAAATTCTTATGGTTCTAGTTATCCCCATACATCTATGGTTCTTGTGGTCCCTGTTATAGAATCTTCTATAATACATGATTCATTCCATTAGTATTCATCACATGTTAGCATTGGCTTGGAGATTCCTAAGCAACATTCAAAGAAATCATGGGCACCATCATCATCATTCTTGGATGAGCTTCAACTCTGTTCAAGATCATACATACATCTCTCACATGGCAATATATCCTGCATCTTCAGTTGGTTTCATTTCTTCCCAAAGGAAGGAACATTGTGAAGCCTTCTTGGAACTTAAATTGCATCCTCTGTCAACTATCTAACTTATATGTTGCAGGACATGTATTATGGGGGGTCTCATAGAACTTCTATCATTTTCTCTCTTATGGAGGAAATCATATACTGTACTTAGTGAAAGAAGTAGTAATTCTTCACGTGTATAATTTTCATGCATCTTTTCTCTCTTTTGGAGGGTAGTTTCTTCCCACAGGGTTTTTTACTTTTCTCCATTTCATGAGAGATTACTTTATATATGGTTACCTCACTAGGCTAGTATCCGAGACCCATTTTATCCATGCCCACCTAAGTTATGCTTAAGGGGGGTTTTAGTGTATACATTAAATGCTTGCATACACATAGGTTGACCTAAGCCTACTTAGGCATTTATTGTTGTATGACTCATTGACATAGACTAGATATTTTCTAGATATTTTCCTAATATTTTTCCCAGGTAGTTTATAGACTGGAGAGGTGTTGATACACCTCATGCTTGGATATTTCTCCTTTATAAGAAGACCCTTGACTGTCTAATAATATGGAGGAGCTTATGCATCATCTATGCTTGATTAAATCATCTCTATGATGTGGGAGTTCTTTCAAATAATATAACATTTAATTGAGTAAAATTTAGGTCCTAGAATATGGTGTCAGGACCCATTCACCCTAGGTGGTGAATGGGTCCTCCCTTAATAGGACCCCCCTTTTTGAGTTAATGTAATGGGTTTTTAATGTAATTTCCATCCCTCAAGGTTAGGTCCTAGAAAATTGAGCCAAGACCCATTCGCACTACATGGAAAATGGGTCCTCCCTTAATGAGGAACCCCTTTTCAAATTTAATTGTGGTGGGAATTTAATAAAGTTTTCTTCCATATTTGGTGCCGGCCTTAATTGCTTGAATTTCAAGGGTAATCTCCTAATTTAGTATAAATAAGGGTTAATTCACATCATTTTCATCTAGCAAGTTTATGAGATATTCTAGCAACTTCAAGAGAGCATTATAGAGCATCAAAAGAGCATTCATAAGGCATTTCAAGGAAGATTTCAAGTGTCTATTATAGAAATTCAAGATCATATCATCATGACAAGGGTTTCATGCATTCATGTATGTTGAGCTAAAGAAGTGGATGTAGCATTGAAGATCTACTTGCCAGAATTGTTCACATTATCCAAGGATCCAAGATCTACATTCTTCATGGCTAATACATGTTAGTTTGTAGATATGTTTCACAAGACATCATCCAAGGTGATGTCGATTGCATCATCTCATGTTTCATGCTTTATTTCATCATTTGGTTTAATTACCTACAAGGTGTTTGACTGAGGAAAACCCCCATTCACTAACAAACAACAATTTTTTCTTCCCTTGAATGTGTAATTACAGTTTTTTAGGTTGAAGATCAAGTGGAGCAAGTTTGGAGCAAATTTTTCAAAGTTGTCAATTTGCAAAAGTTGTCATCTAAACTAAAAAATCAAAGATTTGAAGCTACAAAATTATCTACAGACATCCAGAAGCTGATAACCAGGATTTTGAGAGTGCAAAAATCAAGGAAAAGGACCCTAATCTCAGTTTTAGAAACCCTAACAAGGAGCCATTCACTACTGAAGGAGAATGAGTCCTCTGTAGCCTAAAAACAACAAGTTTTTCACAAGGTACAAAACGTTTTATACTCTAAAAAATTTCCTCATAGTTTCTATAATAGTTAGGTATCATTTCTAATTGTTATTTGTATCTTATTTTACACATAATTGAGTGAAACACCCCTTAGAAAAATAACAATTTATCATCTTGTTCATTAAACATTTTGGTGAACCCGACATATTGAGCATTGCAATTTTTTGATTTTTGAAGTCTCTTTTGTATCTTACGTTGGATCTTGCATTCATTAGCATTGAATTAAGATCTCATTTAGGACTACTTGTTTTTCATTGAAACCTTACATCTCATCTAGCGTACTGGTTTAGACTTACATTGTTTTGCATCTCTCTAAATCTGAAAAATACAATAAGAAAATTAAATCATTTTGCATCTCATTTAGATCTCATACAATTACATTTGAAAATCCAAAGAAAATAGCATTTCAATTTAGGTCTTGCATTTCATATTTTCATTGCATATTTACATTGCAGTTATGGAAAATCTGAAACTAAAATTCTCTATCTCAGACCTAGAACTAAAAGATATTACTAAAAGCTTGAAAATCATTAAAAAATAGTCTTAAAATACCTAACCAGGACCCATTCACCCTTACTAGCAAATGAGTCCCTGTTAGCTACTGATCTGCATTTTTTGGACATTAAAATCTCATTTTCTAGATTCTATTTGGTACTGTTACTTTCTTGTTTTAGTTTCCTGATTTATTGTTTCATCAAATTCATTATATTTAGCTTAAATTGCTTCATTTTAGTGCATTATTAAAATTCAAAATTGCATTCAAACATTTCATTTTTAGCTTATTGCATTATGTAATCAGTAAGTTACTATGTTTACATCTGAAATTCTAAAAATGGGAATTTTTTAGGCAATGTGTGGAAGTCCTTGTTCTCTTTGGTTGATGTTTGAAGTTGTGTTTTTGGCAATGACCCTTATGAAATCGAACTTACGAATGCTCACACAACTCCTAATGCATGTCCTCCTTGTGATGTTGACATCATAGGAGAAGATGATTCCAACATGAATGGATTCATAAATGATTGCCTTAATAACATTGAGTCCAATGCATCCTTTTATCCTTCCATGTAACAACCAACATAACTTGATATGTCTTGTCTTTTACATCCTAAAATTGAGTCCCAAGTTGAACCTAAGTTCCCTACCATAGGTGAACCTAGCTCCTCTAAACAAGCAAAAAATAAACCATTATATGTCAATAAAGTAACCAACACATCAATCAACCTTGAAGACACATATGGCAAAGGATTCACAATCTTATGTAAACAAGGATGTGATACAATAAGTGAACATGAAATTCATCAACTCCTAGAGAAAATACCAATTAGGAATACCAAAGGGGTAGGATATCAAAATCTCCCTCCTGACATAGATGCTCTAATCCCTTAAGAATACCTAATGCTTCCTAATAATGGTAGGATTGTCTTAGATCCTCCTCTTGATATAAGCGTCCTCCTTTCTGAAGAAGAACCCATACCCCCTAACAACAATGATAATAAAGACAAGATCATCTCAGGACCTCTTTCCCTAATTCCATCTTGAGAAGTTAGAGAATCTAGCAAGTGAAAGATTCCTTACAAGTTAAAGAAACTAAAGTTCCCTTGTCTGCCAACTGGAAGTGTGTATAGGAGTGAATTTGCACCCCTTGTACAAATTTCCCTTTCACATACCCTCACCTTAGAAAATAAAATCTGAAGGTGAAATTCCACATCACCCACTTGCCTTCCATCCACCTGGCATTTTTCCTTTGTGTTGGTGAAGGAATATTTGTCGGGGACAAACACACAACACGTGAACATCTATGCGCTGCACTGTCATCCCTAATGGATTCCTACATTTGAAGTTGGTATATGCATTACACACTCGATTGGGGCCAAATGGTAACGTCCCTTTTCAACCAACCAACCCAAAAATGACTTATTCCTTCTCATCCCACCTTTAAAAAAATTCATTCTTACTCCATTTCATCCTCTATAAATCCTCTACACATTCAGTCACTTCCTCTCTCCACATTTCACACTCTCAAGCAAAATTCTAGCACACCATTGTGAGCATTGCAATAGATTTGAAGCTCCATCAACTCCACATTGCAAGTGTGAAGCAAGCCATAGAAGTTGTGGGCTTGGAGTCTTGTGAGACCTCCCTTCATCACCACTGCAATTGTGGTGACTTTTCCAAGTCCATACCTTGCATTCTCCTCCATTGGCTAGTGATATTTTGGGTGGAGGTGGTAATGCTTCACTCCTCTTCTTTGTGATTTGATAGAATAGCGTAGTATTGTTTTGTAGTGTTCATTGCAATCTTTCTTTCTACTTTCTTTATCGCATATTCTACTCCATTGCTTTTTGGCTATCCCTGGAGGTGGAAACACCAAAATGGGGGTCTGGTTGAGGTAGGCCCCTATACAACCCCAACAATTTTCCCTCTTTCTTATGTGTAGGTGGATGTACGTGTGGAGCTAGCTGGTGAACTGGTGCTTTTGTGAGATCATCTTCGTCACCCTAGCTTTCATTTATTTGCTTTATCATCTCTGTCTATATTTTTTGTACTTTCTTATTCTATTTTTCCTATCACAATCAACTAGCTAGCCTCTCAATAGGTTTTCAGGTAGTTTTTATTGAACTTGGTGTTTTTTGGCTGTACAGACGTAAAAGTGTGCTAGAAAGTCTATGCCAGCACACCAAACTATCATCCTACAACCGCACTGCCATCCTCGGACAAAGAGTTGTCTAAGGTGCATTACCGATTCCAAAACCTAGATCGCCTAGCCTAAACCTAAAGTTTGGATCTGAAGAGTGACATAAGTACTAGATAGTTCTCTTCATTCTTGATCCCCATCCTTTAGAGTGAGGTAAGTTAGGAAATCCCTCTACTCTCGGCTCTCCATGACCTAGAGCCTTGACGTGGTTGGTCCCCCTCTCTTACCATTTTGGTGAACCTGACGTGAAAAATGTCTACCCATTTATCTGTGTTGAGGCTTGTCCCTCGTGCCTTGAGATTGAACTGTAACCTTGAGTGTTGTGAAGGTTTATGAGCATCATGTAGCCCAGTCCATAACTTTCAGCTACATTGTTAGACGAAGCGTGTGACACTTACCAATGGAGAAGACAAAGGTCACTTCTAGTTTTTCCTCCAGGGTATGTGCATGATTATGATGGGCCAAAAAGTGGCGATATGATGGTTATGTGTAGGGTATGTGACTGACGACTTTTTTTTACCTAAAATAAAGATGAAACAAAAAGGGTTTTTAAAGGAGATTCTCAACTTTCCACCAATATAAATTATGTTTTACTTTGAATTTAATAAATAATTATTATTCATTTTCTATTTGAATTACGACTAAAGTCCTGATTGATAGGCTGATTGAAAAACATCCATAGCTTTCAAACAGTATCACATTTTTTGAATCTGAAACATGCGTCACATTCTATGCTTTGCATACTATAGGATTAGAACAAAAATAATTTCATGAAGTTTTGACCAAGTTAAGGTGGTCAGACATACAATTTTTATGTTTTTTAAAAGTGTAATAAAAAATTCATAATTAATTCTTTACTTGGAAAAATTACAAAAAAATATGCATCACATCGGGACATGAGTCCTCTACTTATATCTAAAATATTCTAAAAAAATATGATCATTTTATTGTGGTTAGGGTGGTCAGATAGATGCGTACTTCTTATTTTTTCCCTAAAATTTAAATGCTACTGCATTGAAATTTCAAATTTTTACCAAATAGATATATATTTTTTTAAATAAACCTAGTAGTTTAGAAACTACATTCAATTTGATACAGATTCTATTCTTACATATTTTTGAAATAATATAGATAACTTATTCAAATTTTTACATCAAGTCTTCTAACTCTAATTTTTTTTAAATTTTTCGCCACTTAAGGGCCTATTTTTTCCATGATGATCCTGCACATACCCTCCAGTTTCTCCACTTGTTTAGCTAGCGAGTTTAAGGTAAGTGCAAGAAGTTGGGTCCACATTCAGGGGAAGTGTCATTTTTTCAGCTTTAAAACAAACGCCCATTCATTTTTTAAAATAGGTACCCATTTTGAAGTGGGTATTTGTTCCAAAAGGTTTGAAACTCACAAGAGATGTTTTTCATATGGATATAGGCTAAGAAAAGGCATGGTAACCCGACCTTTAGCCTTTGACCTACAACTAAAAAAATAAGGCAGATTGAAGAAGAATGTCCAAATTTGGCAATATGGTTGATGGACTTTTTTTCGAATCAATCTATGAAATTAAAACCCATTAGATAACACAATGTCTAGTTTCCAAATATATAGGTTTTATTAAGATTGGATTATATTTGTTATGTTTTAATTAATTTCTAAGCAAACTAGTCCTTAAACTTGAAATATCAGGTTTTTTTGTTTTTTAATAACTTTTTTTTGGTTAAGTTTCTTCTAAAAAAAATTATATGGCATCAATCTTCAGACAATTCTCTACACAATGAAAAAAAAAATTCAATTTTTTTTTAGTTTAGGTCCAATTATGCTGTCTGTACATGTTGATTTTAAAAATCATCAATTAAGGCCAATAAAAATTCAATTAAAAAAATATATTCAAAAATAAATTACAAAAAAAATTCCTCATCAATATTCATATTGTGAGCTCTCTTTCCCCAAAAGGAATTAGAAAAATACTTTTATTTGGGTCAAAAAGTGGTGTTCGTACACATCCATGGTATGGTTAAAAAATAAAAATAAAAAAAGTGGTTTTTATAAATCCCTATCAAAATTTAATTTCTATCATCTGGGTATTTCAATAAATTACATATTTAGAAACTAGATTCAAAATTATAAATTTCATATTATTGAATTTTTTCAAGATTCATTTTGTAAGTGCCTCAAATTTTCAGTTCAATTGTGACAAATTCTAAAAAATAGCAAAAACACTTCCACTTTTTGAGCTTTTTGTGGACCCAACTTCTTGCATTAGCCCTTTACCACTAGATTTCCTATGGGCTTCACTAATGAGATGGGTTTCATAGATGAGACCACTCACATTCCTACTCCTCCAACATCCCCCATGACTTCATTCGTGGATAAGGATGTGGCTGTGCATGTCCCTGCAAAAAACCTTTTGGCATTCAATAATAGGTTAGTAGACTTTGTGTACCATTTGGAGAAAGCACCAAACATGGTGAGAGCCGCTACACTTACTAGCAAATTGAGACATTTTTTGGGAAAGGATCGGACAAGCATATAATTCTTACGCGGCATTTCCAATCTAACTAAAGCTTATGTCCCTTTGTATAGGCCTAGATCCAGTACCACCTGAGGATAAGTGCTTGATACTTATGAAATACAAATAGGCATTTCAATTCCCACCACATCTATATTCATGGCAGAAATAGGCCCCTCAATCAATGTCTCTTCTGCCTCTCAAAAGCCTCCCACCATCAAGGTGAGTAAAACACCGCTTGGGTTCAGTTTCACCCCTCCTACTACTCCTAGTGGCGGAGGCTCTAGTGGAATGAGTGGTGTTGGTTATGGTAGAGGAGGTGGCTCTAGTGGAGGCCATGGAGGTGGCTTCGGTAGTGGAGGTGGCTCTAGTGGAGGCCCTACTGGTGGTGGTGGCTTCAACAGTGGTCATAGTGGTGGTGGTGGCTTTGGAGGTGGTTCTAGTGGCAGTGGTTTTGGAGGTTCCATTGGTCGCTTATCATCTACTGACCTTGTTTTGAACAACTTGCTTCAGATTATGGGCTGCATGCAAATCCAACTGGCTAGTCTTTCCTAGACCTTGGACCAACCTATTTTTCAACCCTTTTTCTAACATAGCCCATTGTCGGTAACAATCCTAAGTACTCCCCACAAGGAATGTAGATTCCAAAATTTGAGAAATATGATAGAAAAGGAGACTCACAAATGTATAGGTATTCCTTTAATGTCATGTGTATAGAATTCTTCCATCATGACGTGTTGATGGAAAAATTATTCCCTTGATCTCTTAAGGATACATCACTCAAGTGGTACTGTTCCTTACTAGACAACTCTATTTTCTCATTTGATCAACTTGTAAATCAACTTCTCTGATAGTTCCATGCCAACATCAGACCAAAGATGAACTTTTCGGGTCTTGTCTGATGCAAGCAAGGGGACAATGAGAAGATAATTGATTTCATAGTGCAGTATCAAGCACTCTTTTCTTAGATCTCATACCTGCTGCCTGACTTTGACGCGTAAAAGGTTTTCATATTAAACTTGTAGAGACCATAGAGGAAAAGTTTTCCCTTATGAAATACCCTTCTTTCACACATCTATGTGCAAAATTATAGGAGTATCAACAGAAAGTAGTTTAGTTCAGGGAATCCTCCTTGTGCTCCCATTCAAAAGGAAAATACATTGTATCAATCTTAGGGAAAGGTAAGGTTGTTACGATTGTAGTAGCCGCAACAAATGATAACTACCTCAAGCGTAACAGAAAGTTCACAAAGTTAGCAGAATCTTATTCTTCCATCTTGCAAAAGTTGCTGAAGGATAAGATCGTAACCTTGGAGAACCCACAACCTCTCAAGGAACTTACCCTCATTGGTACGATGTGAATTCCTTCTATCAGTACCATTGAGTCAACGGACATGATACCGAACATTGTATGCACCCACGTCAAGAGATATAAGACTGCTTTGAGGACGGTACACTATTCGTCTCAATGGGAGTAGACAAAATATGAATAAATTGGTGGCAAAAGAAAATAGTGAGTTGCAGATATACACAAACTTGTTTCCATAAAATTCTGCTAACTTAATTATTGATCCCTCTGATTCTACCACTTAGCCCTTGGTGTATGTCAACATGGTTACAGTTACTCCTTCTATGTAACCTACGATTGGTTCACCAGACATAATGTTCCCTTTGCAGATCCACCCTTGAACAACAAGCCCTCTCCCCTCTACATTCCTGCTCGTTTGAATGGGAATATTGGGTGAATGTCATTACCGAGGAGATGTTGTGGTTGAATTCATTACAAAGGGAGGAGTATGAAGAAACGAAATCCACCATTCGTATGCATGATGGCATCTCTCTCAAGTCATATGGCTCGATCACTCTTTCTATCCTAGTTGGATTTAGGGCCGTAAATAAAATATTTGATGTTTTCCTAGAGTCTAATTTGTTTAGGGTGAAGTTAGGCATACCTTGGATAAATTTCATGAACAAAATCGCTTCTGTCATTCATAAGTGTTTGAAATTTACCCACGAGGGTTTTGTGCACGTTATGCATGACATTGGATATTAGCTATTAGTGTCTCGTGGGGGCTACTCATTGGATCATTTTTGGCCCACCTCAGTCGGTCTACTTCCCCCAAGAAGGGTCCTACTTTACCAAAAATATGTGAAGTATAAGACCGGGGGAAAAGGACAGTCGAATTTGACCCTTCCGGTAGTGTAGCACCAAGTTTCCCCCTCTTCTCAAAAGGGAAAGGAAAGGCCCGCTCACCCTTAGGGTGCCTCTTCCACTCCTCTTTTTGAAGAAGATTTTTGGATGAATACTCCTGAATTTTACATGAGAAGTTAAATGGTGCCTGCTTGGTGCAAAGCTAAGATTGGGATATCAGACCTTCCTACCATGTCTCCTGGACCTTGGCCCTACCTCTACGATAGAAGAAAGGGTCCCCGCAGGGAATCCTCTATGTCTTAGCCTCTGTGGCCTCTCACTGCTCCTCCTAAAGTAGTGAATGGGAAGAGGCATGCCACTGAGGTGCTAGAGTTGACCCCCCTATTGTCTCTCAACCTCTTCCTCTAACTCCCATTTAGGAGTCTGTCCCTCCACTAGAAATGACTTTGATGGACACCCCTATGGTTGAGCAAGAGCCTTTCATCCCTTTGTAGCTCCTAGCCTGTAGCTCTAAGAGTCGTAGAAACTGCCTTGTGTGCAAATGCAAGTGCCAATGAAAGGCTCTAGTAGCTGAGCAGGCCGCTTTGCAGAAAAAGGAAGAGGAGATGTCTGCCCTTGCTTCAAGGCCTCTTGATGCATCCTCAGCTCTCCTCCCCTCTCCTTCCATTCAATTGAGTTTAGTCTTTCTCCTGGTTCTTGTTGCGAGTGCAAGTACATCTGACCCTAAAAGGGTGTAGGTGTTTATCGCTCCTTTAGTTGAGCTGCCCCTATTGATGTCCCTTGTGGACATCTTGCCATTCCCTAAACCTGTGGACATGTCTGATACCTCAATGGTGTCTAATACCTCAATGGTGTCCGCTGTAGTTTTCTCCTCCTCCACCTCCTTCGTGCCTCTTGCCTCGTCTGTGGGAATTTTGCATCCTTCGACAAAGTAGAAAGTGGAGGTTGGCCCTTCTAGCAATGGAGGGCATAAGAGGAGCCCACCTTCTGAAAAGGGTGGACCTACACTAGCTTGTTTTGTCTTAGTGATTGAACAAGTTTTGGCTTCCCTTGAGTTTGTCACTACTCCCGAGTCACTCGATGAGCCAAGCGGTGAATCTTGAGCACCATCCTCCCCATCTATTGAGATACAACATGGAACTCTAGTAAAGTGCATGTTTAACTCTTTAGATGAAGTTTCATCCTTGTGAGTTATCTTCGCGAAATTGCTGACCATAGCTCCACAAGAGCCAAGCGGAGAAGACCTTGCGGTGCCTTCTTCCCTAGCCCTTGTTGTGGGAGAGTTAGAAGCTCCTACTCTTAATATTCCACCACTACAAGCTCATTTTCCTTCCCCTTACAATGATCTAGATTGGGAAGTGGATGAACTCTTGGTCGATGAGTATTAAGTGGAGGCCTCTTGTTTATCTTTAGATTAGATGTGTTCCCCATGCTTGGGTTATGTGTTCATGGACGACCCTTTTCAGTGCCCTTGTTGGTGCCTAGATACAGGAGTGATTTTGTGTTGTAAACCTTATTCTATTTGTATCATCATTCTTCCTCTGTTATGTGTATTGATTTTCGACAAATTGGGGATGATGCAAAGCATTGGGGGAATTTAGGCTTCCCTTCCATGTTGACCCAATTTTTTATTTTTACTTTGTCTTCTCGTGCATTCTTCACATGGTCTTATATAGTAGGGGATTGATGACAGTTCATTTATATACTATTATTACACTTATATATTTTTATGAGTAGCTCTAACCCCAAAATATCAGATCACTCCTGTGTTTCTTGTTCATGCTATTTCTCTTTTACTCTTTTATCTTTCTCTCTTCTTTGCTTGAGTTTTCCCTCGTGTGTGTGATAAAGTTCTTGTCACAATGTTTCAATTTTTAGAAAGTGCATTCATTGTCAATGAATCTTTTCTTGAAAGTCCTTGCAAGCCTTTTCAAAAATCGCATTCTTAACTTGGACCCCTAGCAGATTGTGTTTCCTTTATCATGGGTTTGCAAAGAAAGAACTCGAGGACTTTCCTCTAAGGTGAGAGAAACTTTTCCTGTGGGAGAAGCATCAACCTTCCCCTCACAAGGGGGCATCTTCTTCCTTTCAAATTCCTTGATGAAGTGAACATCTTTTGAAAGGATTCCTTGATGATGAATTGAATTGAGAAAAAAAACTCTCTTTTGCACTTTCAAACAGTGCATCCCTTGAGTGGACCCCTCCTCTTTTGAAGGGTTCTTGAGGGAGCCCTTTGAAAGCCTTTCAATTTTTTGACTATCTGTGTGATTTTCTGCTAGTTTTCCTATGTGGTTGCTTCTTATTTCTTGGAATGTTTTATCTATGGATTAAAATGTTGCTTTGCAGGTGCACCTATGAAGCTACTTTCTAGTCCGACTCTACGAAGTCCCTTTACATTAGGGTTCCTTCATGAGAGAGAACTTGGGGGTTTCCCTCTTGTAGGTATGCAGGCTTGTAAGGTGCTTACTTCATTGGGATTCCTTCATGAGAGAGAACTTGGGGGTTGCCTTCTTACGGGTATACAAGTTGGTCAGATGCTTTCATCCTACAGGATTTGTCCATCATTGGTCTAAGGGCCTTCAATTTACTTTATGTAACTTCATAGTTCTGCAGAGCTATGGAGTCCTTTTGTTTGAAACTCCTCAAGGAGAGTACCTATGGAGTCCTTTTCTTGCCCTGCACTTTTGAGTTCACCATATTGCACTCTACTTCCTCAACAATTCAAGTATACATTTCTAACACTAATAACTCTTTGATCTACTTTACCAAATTCTCATCATTATGCGCACTCGCTAAAGTGGGGGAAAAATGTATAGGAGTGAGTTTTCACCCCTTGTACAAATTTACCTTTCACATACCCTCACCTTAGAAAATCAAATCCTAAGGAAAAATTCCACATCACCCACCTGCCTTCCATCCACCTGGTATTTTTCCTTTGTGTGGGTGAAGGAATATTTTTTGGGGATGAATGTGCGACGTGCAGATGTTTGTGTGCCACATTGTTATCCTTGACGGATTCCTACGTCTAAAGTTGGAAGAGGTGTTGCACACCTGATTGTGGCTGAATTGTAACATCCCTCTTTGAACAACTGACTCGAAAATGCCTTATTCCTTATCATCCCACCTTTGAAAACATTCATTCTAACTTCATTTCATCCTCTATCAATCCTCTATAGATTCAGTCACTTCCTCTCTCCATATTTCACACTCTCAAGCAGCATTCTAACACACCATTGTGAGCATTGCAGTAGCTTTGAAGCTCCATCAACTCCACATTGCAAGTGTGAAGCAAGCCATATAAGTTGTGGGCGTGGAGTCTTGCGAGACCTCCTTTCATCACTGTTGTGATTGCAGTGATTTTTCCAGGTCCATACCTTACATTCTCCTCCATTGGCTAGTGAGCTTTTGGGTGGAGGCGATAATGCTTCACTCCTCTCCTTTGTGATTTGATAAAGTAGTGTAGTATTGTTTTGTAGTGTTCATTGCAATCTTTCTTTCTACTTTCTTTATCACATATTCTACTCCTTTGCTTTTTGGTTGTTTGTGGAGGTGGAAACACAAAAATAGGGTTCTGATTGAGGCAAGCCCCTATACAGCCCTGACAATTTTTCATCTTTCTTGTGTGTAGGTGGACGTACGCGTGGAGCTAGCTAGCGAACTGGCACTTTTGTGAGATCATTTTCGTCATCCTAGCTTTCATTTATTTGCTTTATCATCTCCGTCTCTATTTTTTGTACTTTATTATTTTATTTTTTGCATCACCATCAACTAGCTAGGTTTTCAGTAGGTTTTTAGGCAGTTTTTATTGAACTTGGTGTTGTTTGGCCATACATATGCCAGCATGCCAGAGAGATGCCAGCACGCCGTCATATTGTCCCAGAACCACATTGTCATCCTTAGACAAAGAGTTGTCTGAGGTGCAGTACTGACTCCAAAAACCAACTTTCCTAGCCTAAACCCAAAGTTTGAATTTGAAGAGTGTCAAAAGTACTACATAGTGCTCTTCATTCTCCATACCCATCCTTTAGAGTGAGGTAAGTTAGGGCATCCCTCCACTCTTAGCTCTCCATGACTTGAAGCCTTGATGTGGTTGGTCCCCCTCTCTTACAAAGTGAAAGAAAACTACAACTTTTTCTAATCCAATAACTTATAACATTACCACCTATGAAATAAAAGATAAGACTATATCATAAAGGTGAAAATGTTTCGCAATTTTCATACCACAAAACTATTGGACATAGTACTAATGAGTGTCGATCATTCAAATTGGTCTTGATAAATTTTTACTTCGATTGAAATGATTGTCATCTAGTGATTGAGTAATGTATCCTTATGCTCCAAGTGTCATGTAATAGTTATTAAATCAAGTAAAACATTTTCACTATTACATGTTTTTACACTTATTGCAAATCATTTTCTTTAATGCAAGGAACTCATTTTCATCACCTATCTTAGCTCATTCTTTCCTTGCACAAAGTGGGAGCAATAATTTGATGGCCTTATCATAGTGATGCATTTGTCATTGTCCCTTTGGCTAGTTGCCCGCCTTCAATTTATACAAACCAAGATTGGGAGGTAAATGAACTGCTTTAGGTTGACTCACCTATGCCTTACTAGTCTTTTGCTTTTTCATGTTTCTTTATGTGACTGCATGTGTGTAATGTGATCCCCTGTGTTGTTTCGTTTGATGTATCCCTCTCTCATTGTGCATTCTTCTATATGTACCTTCATTCTTCTATATGTCGTAAACATTTTATCATTTTTCTTGTCTTGTGTTTTCCTTTTTGGGATGATGCAAGGCATAAAGACATTTCTAGGTCTCTTCTATGTTGACCCAAAAGGCTTCCTCTTTATTTGTTCTCTCTTTATGTCATTCTTCTAGTTCTATGAGTATTTGGGGAATGATGAGAGTTCCATGCTCCATGGAAATATTTTAGCAAATACATACTGAATCCAAATCCATAGACCCCTTATGTATTTATGGGGCAACCCTTCTTTCCTATTTCATGATGCAACTTATTTAATAAACATATGACTTGGCATAGGGTTTTCTGAGGAAATCTCTCATGTCTTAGGCTAAAAACATTGGCTACTTTAAAGTAATTGCTCACAGTGATGCTGTAGCAACCATATTAAAGTGGGGGCATACATCGATGACATCTTTTGGAAAAATTTCATGGCGTTATTTTTCTCTTTTCTTGTGATGCGTCATCTTCTTGGTGGTTTCATTGGGTTTGATGTTGTCCAAGAGTGTACGATCTACTGTCATGGCATGATGCGAATGAGGCATCCCATGGGCGATGATCTGACACTTTTGAATTTTCCTCTCTTGGAGACATTAGGAACAATGTTCCCTAAGAAGAAGACCTTTATATGAACAAAGCAAAATCCCCTTTAACCAAAATTTTTACATTTACATAACAAAAGAATTTACAAAAGTCTTACATTGTGGTGCCTGATCGAAGTTGTCAAGAGGATAACTTCGGTATGGTATGGGAGGATAATGTGATTCTCTCATTTTCCACTTTGATGGGATAAATCACCTAGTGGATAGACTTAGGTTCCACTATTGTAGAGTGAGGAGCATATGTTACAAATAAACAACCCCATTCCACATTTTTTTGGAATAGTTGTGCTTGATCGTTTGTTTTTCTTTTTCTTGGCCTTTGATAGGGTATGATTATGTATCTTTGTTATTGATGCATACTTAAGTGTCTTGGATGTCTACTTTAGTGTGATTTTGACATGCAGTCATCCTCTCACTAAAGTGGGGGAAAAATGTAGTAACAGAAAAAGTAGCTTTTTTCCCTTACTTGGTTTGGTAACTGACATTAAAACTAAATTAATGGTGTCTTGGAGTAGTGTTGTAATGTGTTGTACTCATTCACATCATTCTAGGACCTTTACTTGATTAAAACATGCCTTGATTGATCCTTTGCAAAGGTGTTGTAACACACTTTCACACTTTTCTAAGATTTGTTTACTTAATTAAGCTTAATAGACCCCTTCTTAATATAATATATTTAAATATGTACCTTATTTAGGTGTTGTAAAGTGTTGTAAAGCACTTTCACATTTATCAAGGGTGGTCTTAATTAATTGTGGTTAAATGGAGTTAATTAACCCCTCTAATTAAAATTTAAACCTTATTTATGACACCTCCCGAAGATCTATCCTAACACCCATGATTTAAATAATATAAAATTTAATTAGGAAAAAAATAGGTCTTGGAAAATGGTGCCTGGACCCATTCACCCTAGGTGGGGAATGGGTCCTCCCTTAATAGGACCCCCATTTCTGAGTTGATTTGAAATGGGTTTTTAATGTACTTTCCATCCCATGGGGTTAGGTCCTGGAAAACTGAGCCAGGACCCATTCGCCCTAGGTGGCAAATGGGTCTCCCTTAAAGAGGGCCCCCTTTTCAAATTTAATTCTAAAAAGAATTTAATAAATTTTACTTCCAAATCTGGTGTCTCCCTTAATTGTTTGAATTTCAAGGTTAATATCCTAATTTAGTATAAATAAGGGGTTAATTCACATCATTTTCATCTAGCAATTTTATGAGACATTCTAGCAACTTCAAGAGATCATTATAAAGAATCAAAAGAGAATTCATAAGGAATTTCAAGGCAGATTTCAAGATTCTATTGCAGCAATTCAAGATCATATCATTGTGACAAGGGTTTAATGCATTCATGTATGTTGAGCTAAAGAAGTGGATGCAACATTGAAGATATACTTGCAAGCATTGTTCACATCATATCCAAGGATCCAAGATCTACATTCTTCATGGCCACTACATGTTAGTTTGTAGATTTGTTTCACAAGACATCATCCAAGGTGATATCAATTCCATCATTTCATGTTTCATGATTTATTTCAACATTTGATTTAATTACCTACAAGGGGTTTGACTGAGGAAAACTCTCATTCACTGAAAAAAAAACAAGTTTTTCTTCCCTTCAATGTGCAATTGCAGATTTACAAGTTGAAGATAGAGTGGAGCAAGTTTGGAGAGAAATTGTCAAAGTCGTCAAGTTACAAAAGTTGTCATCTAAAGTGCAAAATCAAAGATTTGAAGCTATAGAATTATCTAGAGACTGCCAAAAGCTGATAAACGTGATTTTGAGAGTGCAAACATCAAGGAACAGGACCCCAATCTCAGTTTTAGAAACCCTAATAGCGACCTATTTTCCATTGAAGGCGAATGAGTCCTTTGTAGCCTTAAAACAAGAAGTTTTAAACAAGGTATACAACTTTTTATGCTCTAAAAAATTCCCTCATAGTTTGTATAATAGTTAGGTATAATTTTTGATTGTTATTTACATCTTATTTTACACATAATTGAGTGAACACCCTTTAGAAAAATAGTGGTTTATCATCTTGTTCATTAAAATTTTTGGTGAACCCATTTTTCGATGCTTCAACGGGGAAAAGGAGAAAAACCTAGTGGGAGAAAACTCTTCCCCAAAAATAGAGAAACATTACAATCAAGTGATGAATGATGGAGCACTCCACGATACCCCCAAATAAACCGTCCATCACATAGATACATGAAAAAATACCCCCATAAGAGGGTGAAGCACCTAAAATCTACAAACACTCATAACCTCAAGCATGGGTTAGTAGCCTACAAATTCACCAAAATGCTCCTATGAAATAACATGTAAATGCTTCAAAATGCAACGAATAACAAAAAGGATTAAAAGACATCTAAGAGCATAACATGTACCTATTCAATAGTGGATTGGTGTCAAATGTGCCAATGACCCTTTCCCAATCCTTGCTAAAACTTGAAATGATGAAATTCAATTGTCAAGAGAAAAATTAGTTCTCAATTCAATAGAGTAATTTTGCATAAGAGTTGTAGATAGGTTGATGAAGATTAATCCCTCTATTTATAGATTTTCAAATTGGAAGAGAGCTCAAAATAGAGCAATGTGGGATAAAGATTGGACAAATGAGATGAGGCCACTTGTCAACTTGTCATAGGTTGAGGAATGTGCAAGTTTTGGCCAATGTGCCCAAGAGGGGGAAATTTAAATTTGAATTTGTGAAATAAATTTTGAGTGGGGGACATGAAATAAAGAAGTTAATGCAATGTTGGAAGGGACAAGTCAACTTTTCTTCATTTTCAAACTTGAGGGAATATTCTATTTTTATGCCAAGTTGAAAGAAAATAAGGATTTTAATAAATCAATAAATTGATTTATTTGTGCAAGTGAGAAAAGCTAGAGGATGTGATGGGTGGTTAGGTTAGGTTAATCAGGATTAGATTAGCTTAATGATGATTATGATGTTTTGACCCTTTTGACATTAATATTTGGATTTATTTAAATAAAAAAGGGATAGAATATGCATTTGGAGATTTAATTAAATAAAGTTTGGTTTATTTAATTAAAAGGTTGATGTTAGACTTTGATTTATTTAATTTAAATGAATAACCTTAGGAATGAATTAAATAGTCCTGATTTACTTGGTGAATGGATTTGTTGAGTTTGATTAATTTAATGAGCGGATGAATATGAACTAATTGCATAATGTTAATTTTGTATGTCTACATTTTCCCCCTCTTTGAAGCAATATACTTGTTGCGTTGGTTCAAAGAATAAACTTGTCGCGATCGAGATTCAAAAAAAATCTAATTTTTTCAATTGCCCCAGCGGAAAAGAAGTACACTAGTACATTGCCACCTTGAGAGATTGAGTGAAAAAGATTCCATTTGAGGGTTGATCTCGTGATAAAGATGTTCAAAATGGATGGTGATGCAAATGAGATGGTTTTAAGATGCTTAGAATAACAAATCTATATTATCTTAAACAACTTAAATGATGATATGATGTATGAGATGGATGAAATGGATGATGTGATATGCTATGATTATGCAATGGATGATTTATGAGATGCTTAGACTAATAGATCTATATTATGATCATGATATGCTATGATTATGCAAATGTATGATTTATGAAAATGTGATAATTTATGAGATGCTTAGACTAACAGATCTATATTATGATGATGATTATGCATGTGAGATGATATGTAGAATACTGATTGTTTGTGGATGTAGGATGGATGCACTAGTGATGATGATTAACTATTCATGACGTGATGTTAGTGCGGAAAAGAAGAAATTAGATGATGACAAGAGGATCCAACAAGCCAACTTTATGAGAGATGATGATGATGATGATTCACTTATCAAGGATTGGGACTTTAAAAGGGCTACTTACCTTATGTTTGATAATACACATAGATACGATGCATCCAGGTATAAATAACCGGGATGGCGTTGTACCTAGTGTGATGGACTTGACTCAACAAATAGATAGGAGTATTCTTGTTCACATTTGACATACAAAAACCTTGCTAGGATGTACCTAACAAAGCAAGTATTCACCAAGCTATTTTACAAGAATGTCCAACAAGCACAACAGACAAAAAGATAATGATCGTTGCCCCATTCCTATCTCTCTAAATCCTTCGTTCGAATATCATCAAGAGGTCCTTGGAATGAGCACAATAAGATAAATCAAAAGAAAAGATCAAGTACAAAAACAAGTCATTGTTCTTCATACCTCTAGCCAAAGGGATTTTGTTTTGATAGGATAATAATCCAAGGTGATATCCAAAATGATGCCCATTGTCGGAATGATATATCCTAGGACATGCATTGTATAAGATGATGATGGTTTGATAAGTTGATTGATAGGCTGTTGATACAAGGTTGATTGACATGTTTGAAAATGATCAAGAGTTTGATTTTGATTTTGCGTTTGAAGCTTTATTTTGCTAACTACTATGATTGTTTCTGTTTGTGTTGCCAAAGGGTGAGGGTGACGATAAGTTTATTATGGATGATTGATTATCGCAGGTGAAAGCAAGATGAGATGGATGGATTTTTTTAAATATTTGGATGTTTATGACATTTTTTGGAATGTTTTGAGGCTTTTTTTGGTGTTTTTGAGATTTTTACAAATGTTTTGATTTTTGAATTTTGTGATGTTTTGGGGTTTTCTAAGATTTTATGAATGTTTTTGGATTTTGACGTTTTTTTGAATGTTTTTGTGATTTTGATATTTTTTGATTTTTTTTGGATTTTAAATGTCTCAGGGGGCTGATCAAAGATTTAGCCTTGCCTACGTTTAAGCTCAGAGACAACGGAGATCAGATTCCAATGTTTTTGATATTTTTATGATTTTTGAATGTTTTTGATCTTGATATGTTTTGATTTTTTGGATTTTTTTATTTTCTAATGTTTTTGGATTTTCGCATGATTTTGATGATTTGGATATGGATATGTGTGATGATATTAGTGCTCTGTTTAGGGATTTTATTAAAAACCAAGCTAAGGTTGATTGATTAGATCGATGGATTGATGGTGGTATAACATTGTTGAGGATACACAACAATGTAAGGATTTGATTGATCAAGATTGATGACGATAACATTGTTGAGGATGCACAACAATGCAAGGATTGATTGATCAAGATTGATGATGATAACATTGTTGAGGATGCACAAAAATGCAAGGATAGATTGATTAGGATTGATGATGATAACATTGTTGAGGATGCACAACAATGCAAGGATAGTGTTAAGCAACACAAGGATTGGGATGGATATCCCAAAATGATGATAGATTGATGATGATGTTTTGATTGGATTTGATTGATCATGATTGATGAAGCTTGATTTGGAACAAAATTTGTTTGAATGATTTGATGTGACGTTTGAAGGGTGCGTTAGATGCGACTAATATTCCATCTTCTTGTCAAAATATGCCACGGGCTAGTGATTTGGATTTTGGATCACAAATGCTTTGACCAGTTTGATTTCACATTTTCCAATGTTCGGATCAGCACATAAGTTGGAGGATATAGATCAAGATTTATTCTCGAAGCAAGATGTATATAGCTGCCCCCAATGTCAAGAAATGTATGGAATGTCATGGATGGATGCTTGGATAGGTGTGTGGATGGAGGAATATGGTAAGTATGCCAAGGATTCCAAGGATTATCTTGCGATAAGATAAGGTGTTTGGATAAAGAATACGGATTTGGATAATGCTTCATGGCTTAGATAATGTCAGATAGGATAGGATCAATGAAAATGACCCATGTCAAGATGTTTATCATAAGCAAGCGTAAAGTGTGCCCCAAACTTTCATCAAGATCAAGATAACTTGGATGATGGATGTGGACCTTATGAAAATAGATTGGATAACTGGTTCATGAATGAATGGATTTATTATGGATAAGATGGATGAAGTGCTAGATTTATTACAGATGGGATGAGATGCTTTCACCTAAAGTGGCACACGTAGATGCTCGATTCTACACATGACACCTACTTTTCAGGTTTTCATCATGGTACCTACCCAAAGCGCCGCCCATGCGGTTTTCACTAGAGGACGATTTTTTCTCTTTACTATTTTCAATCCTTTTTCTATTTTTTTTTTGGGTTTTGATTTTTGATTTTATTTTTTGTTTTTTTTGAAAGATTTTAAGCTCATGCTGAATCACAAGGTGTTGCTGATGTAGATGCTTCTATCATAATGTGCCATCGAAATCGTTCCTGAAGAATTTTCTTTACTAAGATACGTGCACTTGAATGCAAATTTTGGGATTCTTGATCTGCTTTATTGATACCAGGGTTAATTTTGTCTCTGTGCGTACATCGCTATAGAGTTCCTTCAAAATCCTTATGATGAAGGGTCATTGCCAATACATGGTCAATTTGAGAATCATATATCATGCATGGAGGCGTGGATGGAGTGTGTTTAGAGATAAACAATGGATTGGTTGACAGTTTGGAATGTTAAAATAGCCAAGATCTGATTCCAAACCTAAAAATTACCTTCCACAGAAGAGGAAAATGAAAAAGCAGAGATTGCATAAAAACATGCAAATTCATATATTTGAAAAGACCAATTAATTACAAAAGATTATTTTCTTTTTAAAAGCAAAGATGCAAACCTAATCTTATCTTGAGCAACAAGATAGCTCGATAAGATAAAGATGAGATCCTGTAACTTAGGAATTAAATAAACCTAAGTAAACTTATGCAAAGTGTAATTAATAATTAATTACACCAACACCCCCCCATATGTGCAACTTAGGGAGAAGTAGATTATTATGCAAATATGAGTCCCAGCAACAAGGCCTAATCAGGTACTCATGTACAAATGCAAAGAGAGATAAACCCACCTCAGTGAGATGAACTGTTGCAAATAAACACTGGAAGAACTCTAATGAAGCAACACTAGAACCCCAAATCCGGCAAGCAAGGAAAGATAGTTCTGTTTGCAAAATACCAATCAGAATCACAAATGCAACAGTAGACCCGATGCCAAGGAACACTAGAAACTCACATACTGGATCAACTCTAGAATCTTTGAACAACAGTAGATGAAAGGATGAATGGACCCATAATGGTGACAAATCTGGAAGCTGTGTCTTGAAACCAATGCTAAACTGAAACTAAAACTGCCCATAGGACGAGTACCATCAAGATTCTGGAACATTAACCATAAAACCATGGCCTTCAAATGAGAAAGATCTGAACCAATGCAGATCAAGAACTATAAAATCCCAATGTGAAGTGTGAACCGAAACAAACCAACGATGTGTCCAGCTAAACAAGAAAAAAGCTAAAAGGAGACAACAAGAAACTAGACAAACTCATGCGAGTTGTCACCAATCATGAAAGATAGATGCAATAACCCCCCTTAATGGAACTTTATCTCAGTTCATTTATTACAATAACCCAATAATTGTAAAAGGAGATAATGCAAAATTACAGAAACATAATAAAAATGCAAACCTAGCACACGAAACAAAAAATGAATGCATGCCTAAAATAAGTTATACATTTTTTAGAAATGACCTCAGATCTGTATACAGGTCGAAACCAGCTTTCTGACGCTGTGAAAATCATGAAAAACGGATAAGCGAGTGAAAAGATATGCATCCCGGAGTGAAAATGGCAACATCTGACTTCTGAGGCCGAAAAAGATATCAAAAATGAAAAACCAGAAAATATCACTAGCACCAATGCGTAGAGCTCGGAAACAGCTTTTCGGTGATATCTTGTTTGCAAAAAAATACCTCCGTTTGTGAAAGTTATGCTCGTTTCCGTGAAAGTGCTCAAAAATTGTCCAATATGGCCTCCAAAAGCCCTCAGGGGCTAAAAATATTCAGCCCCTGGTCGCATGCATGACCAGGGGCTGGTACACAAGGGGCTGGGCCGAAGCCCGTGGTCGCTGATATGACCACACAGGGGGCTAGCGTAGTGGTTGGGGCCAGAGATCTGGCGGAGGGCTAAGAACTCGGCTCCTGGGCGCCGATAGGACCGACTGCTCAGAGAAGTAAGCCCTTGGGGGCTATTTAGAGGAGCGGTAGACTGGTGGCGGTTGCTGGTGGTGGTGGGCCTGCGGTGGCCGCCGGGCGGCGAATGGGTGGCGGGTTGAATTTAAACTGGCTGTGCAGATTTTCCAACGTTTTTTTGATTTTTTTATTATTAATTTTATTTTTTTTCAAAAATCGAGCCTCGAAAACTATGCCTGGGGCCATATGGCCCTTGGGCAAAAATTTTTTGCTTCTCCGAACGACTGTGTCCAAATTGGACAAATTTTATATGAAAATGGGGGTTTTTGGGCGCTACGAATCCAATGGAGAGGTCCGTTTGGGCCCAAAGTGCTCCGAAAATTAGGCGACCCCCAGATCTATCAGATAAATCACCGATCTTACAACCCTCGCAAATTTGGCAAACGGTGATGAAAATCAATGAAGTAAAAGCCATTTCTAACTTTTTCCAGCACTCTGAATGCAATGGAAAACCCTAATCTGATCCAAGACGCTCCAGAAATATGCTCAAGGATTGAAACCCTCGAGGGACTCCGAACGAGCTCTGCAACGAAATCCTCCAAAAAGGCTGAGAAGGGGCTGCGAATCGAGGCTCTAATACCATGTTAGAATAGCCAAGATCTGATTACAAACCTAAAAATTACCTTCCACAGAAGAGGAAAACGAAAAAGCAGAGATTGCATAAAAACATGCAAATTGATATATTTGAAAAGACCAATTAATTACAAAAGATTATTTGCTTTTTGAAAGCAAAGATGCAAACCTAATCTTATCTTGAGCAACAAGATAGCTCGATAAGATAAAGATGATATCCTATAACTTAGGAATTAAATAAACCTAAGTAAACTTATGCAAAGTGTAATTAATAATTAATTACACCAACATGGAACCTTTGACTCTCCAAACTTGAGAAGATGAACAATGATGGGTGGATATGGAAGTGTGCATTGAATTAGGACCAACTGCTTGATACACTTTGTACATCACTTGAAAATACTGCTTTTGCTTTTGTGGACATCTTTGATGGATACTTTTCCCTTTTTTATTTTTCCCCATAGTTTCTTTGACTAATGGAGTTTGATAGGGATAATCTTTCTTTGTATTTTTTGGTATCCATGTGTATTTGATTTGTCCATTATGCTTCTTAGTTTCTTTTTCTTTGATAACGTTCTTTGTGCTTTGGTTCACATCCTTCATTTGATGTTGGTCCCAATTTGTGGATGGAGTAATGGGTGGATGGAGATTCATGACGTGGTTGGTTGTAGTATTGACACTAGTTTCATCATAAAGACTCTTCATGCTCCCTATGTTGACGTTTGCTTGAGACATAGTTTCCCCTGGTATGGTGGTAGTGGCACCTTTGTTCCTTGATTCTACTTATTTTGAGGGTTCTTGTTTAGTAAACATGCTCTGACAAATGACCACTACAAATGATGTTATTTCAATTTGCTACTCTGTTGACTCTGGTATATCCTATTTTTTCTGACTTGTTTCCTTGAGTGGATAATGTTGGATATCTTCATACATGTTGTCCCTAGTTTGAATTTGGGATATATCTTATCTTGATGTTGACAAATCAGTTTGACTATAGGAATCAATAATCTGCTCTTTTTGTGTAATAATGTCAGGAGTAAAGAGATCATGTTCTGAATGAGGATCATCGACGTGTCCATCCAAAGAAAGCATCTCATGGGTAGATGGAGGAGTATGTGCTATGTGAACATCATTTGCGACATCTCATATAGATAGGAGAGTGTCCATTAGTTTATTGTAGTATCTTGGAGATAAAAATTCTTGATCTTGAATGATTTCAGAGTTGCTTTCGTCATGCTTTGGATCAAGTTCTTGACATGGGTCAGTTTCAAAGGATGCATTGGTTACAAAAGGGTCTTGGATGTCGTCATTAGACATGGTAAGTGGTTCAATATCCTCAAGTGTCGATTTTAGGGTTCCTTTAGTATTTGTAACCATGAGGTCAAAGGGGGTCAATATGTCTTGGAAAGGACCATTTCTAGACTTTGGTGGAAGATGTTGATCATGCTTTGGAATGAATTCTTGAGATATGTCCTCTAACTCATAAGGTGATGTAGATAAATCTTCAACATGATCATAGGTCAATGGATCGTGCATTATCAATAGGATCAAATAATCCTAACACTCCTTGAAATAGATCACTAAAAAGTAGCTCTTGATGTATGGTGAGTTGATCATCGGATGGGGTGGAAACATCTTCAAGGTGCTCATCGATGGAGAGATCTTGATCATTGTTTTCAAAAATTGTGGTGGAGGGATTTCCAATGTCTTCAACCATAGGGTCAAATGATGTTGACATTTCTTGAATTGGATCATTGTTGGTTGATGGATTTTGATCATGATCTTGAAAAGTGACTCTTGACATATGTTGATTTGATCTTTGGACAAGATAGAAACATCTTCAATGTGCTCTTTGATGGATAGATCTTGATCATTGCTTTCAACAATTATGGTGGGGAGATTGTCAATATTATCACCAGTGGTTTAATGTTTATCATTATCCCCAATAGTTATCATTTTTTGTGTTTTTGCTTGTGTTTGTTGGGTAGCTTGAGAGGCTTGGCCAGCTTGAGAGGTTTGTTGCACTTGTTGAGCTTGTCTTGCTTGTTGCGAGGCTAGATATTGTTGGATGGACTTTTGGTAGGCCCGGTGAGCTTTTAGCGCAATGTTATATTGTCTTGCTGCAATTGGTTTAGGTGGTAGTGGTGGTGGTTTTAGAATTGTGTTGGATATAGTGGCAAGTGGTTGAGATATGCTTGAAGTGATCGTGAGGGTTTGAAATACGATGGGTGTGATAGGGGTGGTGATGAGCTTAAAATACGCTCATAGTTTGGATATTATGGTGGACTCTTAATATGTTTACTTTTGTTATTTTGTGACTATTTAAATTCTGTGAAACCTTTTTATGGGGACATCCTGTAGCAAAACATTTGTATATTCCTGTAGCTTATTGTGTTGACTTGATTACATTTATTGCCCCATTGACTCCCTAAATGACTGGTATATCGCATACAATTTTTGAATGATGAAATAGATTTAAATATGTGGTTAATGAACGAATATCATGTATGTGCCATACGCCTTTTCTTTCGCATCTGTTACCTTTTGTTTCGTAGGTTGTTGAAGAATGATTGAGTTGAGCGCAGCCGATCTCAGCCTTGCAGTAAAGTCCATTTCCTGCACGACTTTGAGGAAGCTCCGGTGAAGACTCTTTGACCAAAACCGTTGGGAAAGATTTTTAATGACAGTCAATCTGGAAAGAGTGGAGCGCTAGATTCTCTCTGGATCAGGTTGAATGCATAAATTCATTTATGAAGTTTGTTCCTTGATTCTGGGATACACTTTACTTCTACGTCTTTCTTTGAATGGGTTAGTTAGTTGTTCTTATAATTTAAAAATAAATACTCCTCCTGCGCGAGGGGGTAAGAGAGGATATTTAGAGTAAGAAAGAAGCATAGTGATAGTAGATATCATGTAAGAATCAGAATAATAATGAAAAGCAGAAGTTGTTTGACAAGAGACAGAGTTTGTTGTTAGTTTCCATTTCAACAAAGCAATGTATACCATTCTGTTTTCATGAATAAAGCTTGATGAAGTTCCGAGTTTAGCACCTGCGTAATCAATAGATGCTTGCTAAGGGGGCCCACTTAGTAAGTATCTGTAGCTAGTTAGTTAGTTGTTCTTTTCTGTTGATCTTCAGTTAGCTTTCATCTTTGAAGTTTTCATAAAAACTCAGTCTTGTACTACTCCTGCAGCATAGAGAATCCATCCCTGTGCCTGTTCCTGCAGCATAAGGCTAGTTCATAGTTTGTGCTTTAGTCGTAGTTTTTATGGTTTCCATTTTAATTAAATTATAGTTGAGTTAAAGAACTTTGCATTACCTTCCTGTAGTGTAGATAGAATTCCTTTCTAGTATTTATTTTTGCTAAGATCTGACCAAAATGAGTTCTTAGTGAATATATTTTTCCACACCATTTAAAGTATACATCCCCTAGTTTGACAAGTAAATGAACATCCATAGAGAGAAATAAGTCACCTGTTGGAATGTCCAATTCCCAAGAAAGGTTTTACTGTGATTTTCATATCTTTTTGTGGGCGCGAACATTTTTGGCACCGTTGCCAAGGATGGCGTCTAGCTAGGAATCTATTAGAAGTCATTTTTACCATTAGTTTAGTTTATTAGTCAAAATTTTTTAAAATCTTTCTCGCCACTACTCACCTAGACAGCATGCATGAAGAAGAAGTATACTTAACGGGAAGTTCCTCCTCAGTGACCTGCTTTATTGAACCAAATATTTGACCCAAATTGAGCACGTAACCCTAAGCGTGGAAATCATCATCATCAACTGCACATAGATAAATAATCCACCAATAATCCACCTCCTCGGGATACTGAGTTTCCTATTGTTCCCTGCAGATAATTAAAATTTAAAAAAGCCATTCTAGGCCTTCGCTCCCTGTAAATTTTATGGCCTCGAAGGCGGAGAATCTTAAATTTTTCATTTGAATTTTGATGTCCGTCGCAAGATTACAAATATGTTCATAAACTGATGTTATTTCCTTCCACTGCGGGCGCAGGCGAGCTCAGATAGTCTCATGAGTCCGTGAAGAGGCGTTGTAGATAGTTGGGCAGCCATGCAGATGAAATTCCTTGAAAAGTATAAGGAATATTGTAAGAGTGCCAGCAAGGGTGATGACATATTCTGAATTCAACAGAAGGAGGATGAAAGTCTGGAAGATTATATTTCTAGGTTTTTGTTTTCACTAAAAAGAAACTCAAACCATACTCTCAACGATGACTCTCAGAAACTACTCTTTCCTTATAACCAAAGGAGGCCCAGATAGACGCCAAATTCCATGGAGAGGATAACCTAACCGCCTTGGGATGATAAAGAAAATATGTTCAACTACTCATACAGCAGTGCCCAGGGTCATCATGCTACAATGGGAAAATCTTCAGGAGCTGATGGAGATAATGTCTTTTCATTCTAATGCAGGAGAATACATTAATATGACACAATTAGACATTCATGTGTTTTGAGGAAACATGAGGAAGCCGAGAAGTTTTAATAATCATTCATATTGCAGATGTGGAAGAAGCGCGGATCGCATGATGGTGAATAATCAAATAGTAATCACTCAATGGCTCTCGCCGAGAAGGGTGATAATGATCATGCTTTTGTCAAAGCAAGAGACTATGGCCCAAAGATCCTTTAACTTTAAAAATCCTTTATCGACTATACGCCAACCACGGCACATGTACAAGGACCACCACCACTGGGAATCCAGATCTCAACCAAGCGTGGCTCCACCATCGTGGAATTCCACAATGGTGGCCCCCAAGGAGGCTTGGCGTGAGCCACAAGGGTAATGGACCCCCACCTTCGCAAAAATTGGCAAATCCTCAATGGAGGTGCCCCTGAATGGCAAAACCAAATTTCAGATTCTCCAAACCATGCTCCCTCAGAAATCGGCCACAATCAGCCTCTGAAAGGCCACCAAGTGCCTCACCATTACCAAATCCCAATAATAGGCAACAGCAACAGCCACAACAGCCTACGTATCTTGCCGAAGCCAACCAATATCAAGCTATGCCTTAAATGTTAATGACATCCATTTGAGGTCTGGAACCACTTTACTTGCTCCAAAACTGCCTCTCGACACAAATACCAGATTCTCCTTGAAGAATCTACTATACCCACTGCTCACCGAGCATATGTCCAATAGCCTGTAGAGCCTCGCTTTTGGTAAGGTCAAGACATCCACCTTTCCCCGTGAGGTGTTGTAGCATCATATTTAACCAGTTGGAAGAACCCACTTTTGACATTCTGGATTAGCTAAAAAATGTACAGATTCAAATCCCCTTATTTTAGGCTATTAAAGATGTTCCCATCTTTGGAAAAGCTATTAAAGAAGCCTGTTTGAAAAATCCTAGACGGAAGAAAAAGGATTCTCAAACAATTCATGTTTTAGGGAAATTGGCTGATATAATGTTGGGAAATGTAGTCATCCCAAAGTATATTGACCCTAGAAATCCTGTAATGCAGATACATATAAATGGCCAAGTTGTAAAAAATGTTTTGATTGATTTAGGTGCTGCCATTAATGTCATGACAAATCACACTATGGATTCCTTGAATATTTCAAACATTAGGTCTACACCCACAGTTCTGCAGCTTGCAGACAGCTCCACAGTTAAACCTGATGGGATGGTGGAAGATGTAATTGTTACTCTTGAATCTTGGGAGTATCCTGCTAATTTCACAATATTATCAGTTAAGGAAACTTTAGGAGGGTATCCAGTTATCCTCGGTAGACCATGGTTAACAACTTCTGATGCTTTTATAGGATGTTGTTCTAGAGATATGACCATTTCTGATGGACAGTCCACAAAAAATTAGCTTTGTATCCGCCTGCTAGACCTCAACCAGATTTTTCCCAACCTGTTTGGCTAGATGTAGGGGAAGAAATTGAAGAAGCTAATTCTTTGACTCAATTAATGACGCTTCAAAATGATCCATTCTCACAACTTTAGAGTGAGGATGATTTTCTTTTTCAAATTCTACAGTACAACTCTAATACGGGTAGTTCATCTGATCCACATGGTAGTCATCTTCAATGTTTCCTGCAACAACCAAATTCTGAGAGTTCACTGCCTAAACTTCCAGCAATTTTTCATAACTTGCTTCCACAAGAGGTACAAACATTACCTGTAAATTCTATGAGTAATCTCACTAAGGAGATAGAATTGTCTCCAGATTATTATTTTAATGTCAATAGCAAGTTGTCACAGTCTCAAGAGGCTGACTTATTAAAAATGCTATAAGAACAGCATAAATATTTTGCATGGGAATATGGGGACATGCAAGGAATAGATCCTCAAGTTTGTACTCACAGAATATATATCAAAGAAGATTGTTTACCAGTTAGACAACCTCAAAGGAGAGTAAATCTAGTACTTAGAGAAATAGTTAAAAGTGAGCTTCAAAAGTTGCTTGATGCTGATTTTATTTATCCAATAACTGACAGTCAATGGGTTTTGCCATTAGTTATTGTCCCCAAGAAAGGTGGAAAATGGAGAGTGTGTGTAGATTATAGAGAGATGAACAATGCTACTAAAAAATATCATTTTCCATTACCTTTTGTAGACTAGGTATTAGACTCATTGTTTGGCAAAAGATATTTTTCCTTTCTGGATGGTTACAGTGGGTACAATCAGATAAAAATAGCCCCTGAAGATCAAGATAAGACCACTTTTACTTGTCCATGGGAAACATTTTCTTATTCAGTCTTGCCTTTTGGTCTATGCAATGCGCCAGCAACATTTCAAAGAGTAGTAATTAGTATCTTTGCTGATATATCTCATGATTGTATGGAGATTTATATGGATGATTTCACTACCTATGGAGTCACATTTGAAGAAACACTGGTGAATTTAGAAAAGGTATTGAAAAGGTGCAGAAAACAAAATTTGTCTCTAAATAGTGAAAAGTGTTTTCTAGTGATGGAAGAAGGTATTGTTCTAGGTCATCATATTTCAAAGAGTGAATCTGTGCCCACCGCCAAAATTCGCATCGAACGAAGCAAACCCCAAATAAAATATGTTAGAAGTTTTCATGCAGTATTATAGAAGCTGTAGTTTGAGAAAAGATTTCCCAAAGAAATTGTCAAACACTTTATGCCTCTTAAGCATCAAAGGATTTCAACTGAAAGTGACATGTTCGTGAAAAAATCTTCTTTTCAGTAACCAAAGGACTTGCTTTACTAAAGTTCTATATTCTTCAAGGTCCAAAACGTAAATTTTCCTTTTCACATACATACCCGATGCATCTAATTTCTTAGTGAAGAGCAGTTTTAAGTTCTAAAGAAAAATTCAATTAAGGCTTATTTACTTCTACGCAAACCAAGGTCCCGGAGTTCAATTATATCACATGTAAAAAGGAATTGCTTTGCGCAGTATGTTGAATAAATTTAGGCATTATGTCACAGTTATCAGATATTCATATCCATACCACCAGTGTAAATAACTGGTTATTCTGGCGAACAAATTTTTTATTTCTGGTAGATTGACATGATGGCTCCTGTTGTTACAAGAATTTGATATTACAATCATTGACAAACCAGGAAGAGCTAATGTTGTAGCTGACTTTTTATCAAAACTTCAATCAACTGCACCTGTTGAACATGAGGTCATTGATGATAGGTTCCTAGATGAACACTTGTTCTCCATTGTTGCACATACTCCATGGTATGCAGAAATTGCCAATTATCTAGTAGCAGACAAAATACCAGCTCACTTCTCCCCAAAAGAAAAGAAGTTATTAATAGAGAAAAGTTTTAATTTTTCATAGATTGCAAATTGTCTATTTTATACTGGACCTGATCAAGTAATGCGAAGATGTGTAAGAGAAGATGGGACTTATGATATCTTGCATGCTTGCCATGATGAACCATGTGGGGGACATTTTGCAGCAAAAAAAATATCAATGAAGATTCTTACAACAGGGTATTATTGGCCAACATTACACAAGGATGCTGTGGCCTATACAAAGAAATGTGACAGATGCCAGCGTATGGGAAGACCAACTAAATAAGATGAAATGCCACTATATCCGTAGGTGATAGTCACCCCTTTTGATAAATGGGGGATGGATTTCGTGGGACCAATTGATCCACCATCAAATGACAAGTCATATATTCTAGTTTGCACAGACTATGTAACAAAATGGGTCGAGGTAAAAGCTATGACTCATGCTCGGGATAACAAAGTTGCCCAATTTTTGTATGAACAAATTTTCACTAGATTTGGAGTTCCCAGAGAGCTCGTAACTGATCAGGGAGCTCAGTTCACATCGAATCTGATCACTGCACTCATGAATGACTATAAAATCAAACATAGGAAGTCCAACCCCTATCATCCTTAAGCCAATGGTTAGGCGGAGGTAACAAATAGGGAAATTGAGACGATCCTCACAAAAATAGTATAGATCCATAAAAAATATTGGAGCAGTAGACTTCCTGAAGCAGTTTGGGCATACAGAACTACATGGAAGACAACAACTGGGTTTACACCTTTTGAGCTGCTTTATGGGAAAACAACTATGCTACCCATTGAATTTGAGCATAAAACTTTGAGGACAGCTCTTCAACTCAATATGGAAATATCTTCAGCACAGAAGGACTGTCTCCTGCAGCTAAATGCTTTGGATGAAATGCGAAAAGCCACCCTGTAGCACACAAAAGCAATTCAATAGCAAAGGAAGAAATGGCATGATCAACACATCAAAACCAAAAAAAATTCTGCTGGAGATTAGGCTCTGTTATATGATTCCAGATATCAAGAAAACCAGGGTAAGCTTACAACACGCTGGCTTGGCCCCTATGAAGTTGAAAATGTGTTAAAAAATGGAGCTGTACAGTTGGTAACAATTCATCCAGTTTGCTTCAAATTGCTCGTTAATGGCCACTGACTCTGGTTGTACCAAAAACTAGTCTCAAAGGAAGAATTCATGCAGCAGTTTGTTCAGGTTCATCCCGCTACTCTTCCTACAGCCAAAAGCTTTAGCCTTTCTCTTGTAGCTTCACCATAGTCTTGAAAAAGCATGCCCATAATAAAAGTTTTCTTTTTAAAAGGAAACCCCTTTTTCTCCATTTTCATTTATCGCCCCCATCTCACTTCTTTATCTTCCATCCATACATCCCATCCATTCATTCCATTCATCCACCTCATCCATTCACGTCACCCATCCACTTCATCTGTCCACACCTCCCTTAATTAAGATATTCTTCCCAACTGTCAATTCATGCAGACGCTATCATCTTTCTTCACACGTACATGCAATTATCCAAGGTACGCCATATCTTTTCTTATCGCATATTTAATTTATTTTATTCTATTCATTTACTGCTATGGTAGTACCAGTCATTATTACAAAATCTCTACCTATTCTTTAGTACATGTGAGGACACATGTCATACTCTAAGTAGGGGGCAGGGTAATCTAGCTTTAAAACCTATCTTTTTCGCCGCTGCCATAACTGTACAAATAACCTTTCTTTAATAATTTTCTGGTACTTTTCAAATGTGATCGCATGTCCTTCCTTATTGCATGTTTTTTCTTGTAAACTACGATTAAGACTGCTTGTTCAAATAGTTCATTTTTAGAAAAGAATGAAATGTGACGGCATGACATAAGAAAAACCAGAGCAGAAAGGGAAACAGAGAATTTAAATTTTCAACAAGGAATTGAGTTTAGCTAAGGAAAAACTGTAAACATGGGTGGTCAGCTAGTGCGACATGAGCCTGTAGCTCATGAATTATTATTGCAAAATCCTCAAACAGTCCACGCATTCAGCCTCTGTGGATGGTTGAATTATTTCTTGAGTTTAAATTTTTTCGATGAGGAGGCTGCTAGAGAAGTTTTGAGAACCCTTTCTGAAGGGGAAGCTACTGTATGGGGTCTAACGGTTATTGCAACTAAAGACAGAATTGTTGAAGTAACCGAGCTTCCAGCCGTTGGAGAAAATTATTCTTCAGATGCTGCCACTGCAAGGGCTGAGTTTTCAATGCCCACTGATGGACCTTTGGAAGTCTCCAAGCAGTGATACAAGCGGGTATTATTGCCTCCTCCTTATTCAGAATACGCTACTTATATAATCAGGTATTTAACCTGTGAAGGCCGTTTCTCCTACCTGCATTCTCATCATTTCAAATTATTAAGCCATATGAGTCATGGGTTAGTTGTAAATGTTCTAAATTTTTTGTTAAAATTTCTAGAACAAAGTGCCCACGAAACCCAACAGGGGAACGATAATTCTATAACTCACCATGGCCTTATCAAATTACTGATTGAACGCTCTTTAAGAGATGTTTCACCTCTTTCTTGGCAACAATTCATTGCCCAAAAGAGCTTGCAAATTCTACAACCCCCTAGGGTACTTACCTCACAGCCTTAGAAAAAGAAGAAAGAAATTGCGTCTACTAGTAAAACAGGGCAAGGGTCATCTACTCCTATAGCACCTGGTCTTGTAGCTTTCACACCCGAATCCTCTACTAGGGTACAAACTAGGTCTACCACTAGGAGAGAAAAGGGTAAAACAAAGGTAGAAGGGTCCCCAGAATCTGACCCTTGTTCTCAAAAAAGGCAATGCCCTTCTCCTGTAGCATCATCCCCTGCAGCCATCTCTCTTACAACAACACTTGTTGCTATCACCAGTTCACTGTCATCCTCTGGTAGGGCAGAGCCCTCTAAGCAGATAAGAAAGAGGAAGACTACTAGAACGCCTCCTGCAGCCGCATCAATACCAAGAAGAGTTTCCACAAGGAAACAATCTAAGACCTCCCCTGCTTCACCTCAACTAGAGGTTATTGTAATTTCAAAAGGGTCTGTTGAGTCTGAATTTAATGTTTCTCAGAATGTGCCTGAGAATGCTGCTCAGAGTTCATTTGCTCCTGAAGAGGAACAAGTTGAGACAAAAGAAATAGGGCATAATGAGAAAGGGTTACCAAATATTGATGACTTGGCTACCGTTGCTATGCAATTTTCTGAGGAAGCACAGTCTTCTCTACCGCATCAACTAGAATTCATTTTGCAGCTGGAGCAAGAATAGACTAAACAATTGAATGTGCCTAGTGAAGTTACATTCAACCCTGCAACTTGCAAAGCCATTGTTGTTTATAGGAAGATGTTTCTAATTGAGTTTCTGAAATATGTTAAAGCTAATTGGGAACCAGTTACATTGCAAACCCTGACTTTCTGACACATAGCCCAGACTGACATGCAACAAAGTCTATGGGAAGTAGAAAGGAAGAAATTGAAAAAGGAAATTGAAAATCAGAAACAAGAAATTGTTGAATTGAAAGAAAAAAGGGATGAAATGTTAAAAGTAACTGGTCAGATTATGGAATGCCGACCACCACCCAGAGTTTATGCTTTGTGTTTTAAGGAATAGTTTTTATGGTTCCAATTGATGAGAATTTCCAAAAACCAAGATCCTATACTTCACACTGCCAAAGAATTTTACGAAGCATACCAGGCAGCCCCTAATTGGTTATGAAATTCTCTATGTGAATTCTATTTACATGGATTTGTAATTCCATTTGAAACAGAATGAAATCTTCTTCTGTATATTTGTGATATTCATTTGAGAGCATTTATGTCATGGGCAGCAAATGAAGCAAATTATGGTAGGCAGTGGGAAACATATGAGGAAGCTGAGAAAACTGAGCCTGTTCCATTATGCTCTCAAAGTTCAAACCCCCATGTAATGCTGAAAGATTGGTTTGCTCTGACATATGGCATTAATAATGTTACAGCCAGAGAAAAGATATTTGATATCAGGAAATAGGTATATGATGAATTTCAGGCACAGCAATATTCATTTTGGAGACTAGCATATACTAGAAATGAGAAAAGATGGGAAAAATTAACTGTTGGATTAAGAAGATCCGAACCTCACAGTCCCCTAAATTTCACAGTAGCTCTTAAAAGATCAAGCAGATACATACAATTGGGGCTTCAAACGAGATTTGAACTATGGTTGCCATTAACATTCAGACCTCCTGTGCTAATATGGCCCCTCTATCCTTAGCAAGCTACAAATCTTAATGATGATTTAGAAGACCAAATGTATGAAAGGTGCCGAGATTTCAGAGGATTTTATTACAGGTTTGGAAATCCATTTCATAGTTATGCAGCAACCACAGACTTCAGAGAAACCACCAGGAAAGTTAATGCTGGAGGACCAGCATTGGGCTAAGTAGGGGGTAGAAATGATTAGCTTAAAATACACTCATAGTTTGGATATTATGGTGGACTCTTAATATCTTTACTTTTGTTATTTTGTGACTGTTTAAATTCTGTGAAACCTTTTTATGGGGACATCCTGTAGCAAAAAAATTGTATAATCCTGTAGCTTATTGTGTTGACTTGATTACATTTATTGCCCCATTGACTCCCTAAATGACTGGTATATCGCATACAGTTTTTGAATGATGAAATAGATTTAAATAAGTGGTTAATGAACAGATATCATGTATGTGCCATACGCCTTTTCTTTCACATCTGTTACCTTTTGTTTCATAGGTTGTTGAAGAATGATCGAGTCGAGCGCAACCGATCTCGGCCTTGCAATAAAGTCCATTTCCTGCACGACTTCGAGGAAGCTCTAGCGAAGACTCTTTGACCGAAACCTTTGGGAAATATTTTTAATGACAGTCAATCTGGAAAGAGTGGAGTGCTAGATTCTCTCTGGATCAGGTTGAATGCATAAATTCATTTATGAAGTTTGTTCTTTAATTCTGGGATACACTTTACTTCCACGTCTTTCTTTGAATGGGTTAGTTAGTTGTTCTTATAATTTAAAAATAAATACTCCTTCTGCGTGAGGGGGTAAGAGAGGATAGTTAGAGTAAGATAGAATCATAGTGATAGCAAATATCATGTAAAAATCATAATGATAATGAAAACCAGAATCTGTTTGACAAGAGACAGAGTTGTTAGTTTCCATTTCAACAAAGCAATGTATACCATTCTGTTTTCATGAATAAAGCTTGATGAAGTTCTGAGTTTCGCACCTGCATAATCAATAGATGCTTGCTAAGGGGACCCACTTAGTAAGTATATGTAGCTAGTTAGTTAGTTGTTATTTTCTGTTGATCTTCAGTTAGTTTTTATCTTTGAAGTTTTCATACAAACTCAGTCTTGTACTGCTACTGCAGCATAGAGAATCCATCCCTATGCCTGTTCCTACAGCATAAGGCCAGTTCATAGTTTGTGCTTCAGTCGTAGCTATTATGGTTTCTATTTTAATTAAATCATAGTTGAGTTAAAGAACTTTGCATTACCTTCCTGTAGCATAGATAGAATTCCTTTCCAGTATTTATTTATGCTAAGATCTGACCAAAACGAGTTCTTAGTGCATATATTTTGCCGCGCCATTTAAAGTATACATCCCCTGGTTTGACAAGTAAATGAACGTCCATAGAGAGATATAAGTCACCTGTTGGAATGTCCAATTCCCAGGAAAAGTTTTACTGTGATTTTCATATCCTTTTGTGGGCGCGACCAGGTGGTTGGAGTGATTGAGGTGATAGGAATGGTCAGAATGACCGAGGTGATAGATCCTTGGGAGACCATATTTTGATTTGTCAAGATTGATGTTGTCATTTGATTAGATACCATTTGTTGGTGCAATGTCGATGGCATATTCAAAGGATTTGATGTGATGGCTTGATTGGTATTAGGTGGATTGATTTGGATGGAGTGATTGGTGCTAGGTAAAAGGGGAAGCCCTAAACCAATGAATGTTGTTGATATGGGTAATGGTGGTGGAGATGTCCCTTGGCGCAATGACTCAACTATTTTGGTAAGTGTAGCAATTTGATCTTGCCAAATTTGATCTTGATTTCGATCTTGACTACCTTGATATAGTTGATTTGGTTATTGTTCAAGCATATTTGGGATGCATACTTGTGGTTTTTGCATGTTGTCATGGACAAATTTATTTGGGACAATGTTTTGATTTGGGATGGTGTTCAGATTTGGCATGATAGGTTGAAATTGAACATTTTTGATGTTGGGAATCACATTGCCTTAATTTAGGTAACTTTGATTTTTCATGGTGTTACCTTGACTTGGAGTCATTAACATCTTGTTTTGATTTTGAACAATGTTCGTATGATTTGCAAACATACTTATCCCAAAGTTTTTCAGATTCATGTTTGGAAAACTTGTACTTGGTACATTCTCATTTGGCATGTAGGGATTTGGTGGGATGGCATTGTTCATTTGAAGGCTCATGCATTGATTGTTTGGTTGGTGGATTTGTAGGTTTGGACTTGGACCAATGATGAGATAAAGGATGAAAAGGGGAAATGATATGAGTGTTGAACGTTTAGGGACTTTGGATCAATGCTAGACTTAGGGTTTGATTTTGATTGGTTTGATTTGGGTAATGAACTTGTAAACCCTAAGATGTAAGATGTTATCTTAGGATGAACTTGTTCAAAGGGTTCCTGATTTAATTAGAGGTATGAGAAAGGATGCATTCCCATACTCCTAACTAAACAAGGTGATTTTTGGTTTGATGATTTACCCAAGTCTAGAATGATGTTTCGAAAACTGTAAAGTTTTTTATGGGATGGATTTTGATAACAAATGTTTGGGGTAGATGAAGTGTTCGATTTGATCCTAAATGAACCTAGGAAGGATTTTATTACTAGACCAAGATAGTGAAGAACATGCCTTTCTCTAAAAGTAATTCAAAATCAAAAGATCAATGTTTGCATGAAAACCATAAGACCAAAAGATGTCAAGCACATGTGTGGGGTCCAATTGATTCAATCTTTGCTTAATGGATTTTTTTTTACCATAAACATACTCTTGATTAGATTTTGAATCTAGATGTCTAATGTCTCAACTTTCCCCTTATCCCGCAAAATGTATTATGCGGAAACCAAGGAAATTTGAGGCAAGAGTTACCTATTGTTGACCTTAGTAGGAGCAAATTGAGATGAAATCCAAATGTTTAGAAGCCTCTAAGGATATGAATCCCAAGGGCAAGCAATAACATGTGAATTTGTTCAAGGATATTTTCTTTTCCTAAAGGATTTGAGATTTGATGCTCATGTTGAATGTTGGTTTTCCAATGTTTTCGTTCAAAGCACTATGCTTTCAAACTGACTCACAAGCAATATAACATCCTAGCTCAATTGGTAGATTTTTCTTAGTGGGCTTGCCTCATACTCTTCGTAGTAGAAGATAATTTTACATGCAACCAAGGAAAAAATATAAAGGTATGTTAAGAATGAAGCCCTCTATATTTCAACCAAGATCGGACATGGCAAGTAACTTCTTGGAATCTAAGTTCCAATGCACCACTTTGATAAACTTGGTGAATGGGTTAATAGGCCACTATGAACAAGGGTTTTATTTCATACTTTCTATTTGTGGAGATTGACCCATACGGTGAGAGTCCCCTTTCGGATGCATCTCGTCAGAATCAACCGTGTGATATTGGCGTTTACTCCAATACCCACATTTATATCCCGGTTGGAAATATTCTTGGCTTTAGAGTACATTATCGGTTGAGTCGTTCCCTTGGGTGAGTATTTTTTCCCCAAGGCAGGCCCTCTAAGATAGAAAAAAGCGAATAAACTTATTCATCGTTCAATCAACCATTGTTTAGAAACAAAGGGAGAACACATGTAATAAGCTCACTCATGCTTGCACAAGATCTTGTTCAATTTTAAACCCAAATTGAAGTGTGGAGGTAATATTTTATGCAACTTAATGTCATCAAAAAGACTTTTGATTCTCAAGATCTCCGTGAAGCGCGAGAGAAGTGCATACGACTTTTGAGATGAGATTATTTTGCATAAAAGATTACAAAAACATGAAAGCACTTGTTCATTTTAAGTACCAAAATTCAAATGTGAAGTTTGTTTGTTCAATTTTAACCCAAAGGTGAAGTCTAGTCAGTTTTTAAGGTTCAATTTTAATCCAATTTTGAAAACAAACAATGATCTAGTTGGCTTAAAACAGAAAATTAAAGCATAAGTCGGATGCTCCAAGCATTAAAAAATGCATAGTGGATCTTAAATTTGATACTCAATCTTTCAATTCCAATCTTTCTTTTGTTCTTCGCTTAATTCCATCGCTCGATTCCAATGTCAACCTATAAACATCACCAAATAAATTGTTTTAGACATGAGATTTATGATAACTTTTTATGTAAAAGTTTCTCCTTGAAAATTTATAAAAAAGCCTAAATCGTGCATTAATATCCTCCTAAATGCACAATAAAGCTTTATTGATGATCTTATAAACATGATAAATGATTATGCATTCTTCTATTTGTACCTCATTCAAACAAATCACACAAGAGTAGAAATATCTAGGAAAAAAAAAAAAGAACATAACTTTTCTGATTTGAGAACCACCCATCATATACCATGAATTTTGATTTTGTGTATTGCGTAGATCACTAAGATAGCTTATACAAAAGGTATAGAATCAATTATTGACTAACTTCCTTTATACGCGACTACTCTCTAATTGGCTTGGGACAGATTGGTAACCATCATTATGAGTATAAAGAGTAGATGGTCGATAGTTGGTTAGTTTTGACTGAGGGCAGCCCCACCATACAAATCTGCTACATACATATTCCTGCGAGTTGTTTAATAGAATGCTCAAAAGAGAGGTCAGCAATAACATATTCACATGATTGCGTTGAACCATAATCATCACAATTTCTCCATATGAGTCTGATATAGGAAAACATTATAATCTATTTCTTACCATTTTGTAATATTCAAATCTGCATGTGTTAGAAGCTCTAAGAGGGGAGTAAACTTTACGCATCTGGGTGTCTTGTACTAGTTACTAGAAGCCCCTCAACTCATAGCATAGTCCATCAACTGATTAAATGTTCCCCTTTTCACCAGTTTGATTTCAAGAGGGGTGATGGATTTATCTAATTTTCAACTCTACCTATAGACAAAATTCAAGGGCTCTTCCACACTAAGACAAACAATCCTCAATAACTGAGGGAGGCACTGCTTTAGAAGATTGCCATTTAGGTGAGACACCATATAGTACTATTTCTGGTCGTGAGCCTCTTTAATACTGCATGAGCATATTTAGTGGTGGAAAGAAACAAAATAGCTATGTCCATTCAACATTAATAAATGCGATTAAGAGTGCAAAAGTATTAGTTGCCTGGGAATCTGACATCAAGATCTTTGAAACTTTCAATCAGCATGATTCTCCCATTAAGGGAAATTTCTAAGATGATATGCAATATTCAACATACTTATTAAGTTCGATGATTTCCACATAATGAAATGAATTATTCGAAGCATATAAACAGCGCTGAAATGTCAAATCTAGTAGATTATCTATTGCTATGGTGGTTTCTAGCTCCTTCATTGAATAAAAGAAAATTTTAAGCTAATGCAAACTGCAGGCGTACAGCCAGGTTCCATAGCCTTGATCAACATCTACTGAGAGCATAGAGAAGGTGCACAGAGAATTCCTTTACCAGTATCCTCACTGCCCACAAAATGAAAGCTTTGGAGCAGGGAACAGATGTTAATCAAAGTAAGAATGAGGAAGGTACGTGAACTGTTTGATAGAAGGCTTCAAAGAACCGTAGTCTTAATGACAACCATGATTGCAAGACCCACACAAAATCCATGCATTGAAAGGATTTAGAAACTTTCAAGATTTTATGTTAATGCAGTTGGCTGGCGCAAAAAATCGAGCTTCATAGGCCTTCAAAAGATATAAAAATCTAAGTCAATGCAACTGGCCTATGTAAAGCTATGCCCCAATGCTGTTTAAAATAACTTTCAAACTAAAAGCCATTGGCATGTGTAAATCTGAGCTCTACAATGATATTCAAAAGACTTTAAAGCTAAATGCAGGTTGTGTGAAACAAGTAAAGGCTTTTAATTCTGATCCATGTTCCACAGCAAACACATACAATAATATTAAATGCTCAACTTGCAAGAGTAGATGGTGAATCCAAAGAGATACGGTGCACAATCTCTATTAACTAGAGAAGGCAGACAAAGCATGGCAAACAAAGATAGCGATATTAATGAAAGGAACAATTTATTTCTTTGCCTATGCCAAAATGGAAGCATACAGATTCAAAAAAAAATTGTAGATTAGTCAAACACAGATCCAATAAAGAGTGTTGTTGTTCCCTGAATTTTTCAATAAATATATGCATGTTAAATATATATGAAGTGCCCTCATTCTAGTGCCATGATGAAGCACCTAAAATCTGCAAACACTCATAACCTCAAGCATGGGTTAGTAGCCTACAAATTCATCAAAATGCTCCTATGAAATAACATGTAAATGCTTCAAAATGCAACAAATAACAAAAAGGATTAAAAGACATCTAAGAGCATAACATGTACCTATTCCATAGTGGATTGGTGTCAAATGTGCCAATGACCCTTTCCCAATCCTTGCTAAAACTTGAAATGATGAAATTCAATGGTCAAGAGCAAAATTAGTTCTCAATTCAAGAGAGTAACTTTGCATAAGGGTTGTAGATAGGTTGATGAAGATTAAGCCCTCTATTTATAGATTTTCAAATTGGAAGAGAGCTCAAAATAGAGCAATGTGGGATAAAGATTGGACAAATGAGATGAGGCCACTTGTCAACTTGTCATAGGTTGAGGAATGTGCAAGTTTCGGCCAATGTGCCCAAGAGGGGGGAATTCAAATTTGAATTTGTGAAATAAATGTTGAGTGGGGGACATGAAATAGAGAAGTTAATGCAATTTTGGAAGGGACAAGTCAATTTGTCTTCATTTCAAACTTGAGGGAATATTCTATTTTTATGCCAAGTTGAAAGAAAATAAGGATTTTAATAAATCAATAAATTGATTTATTTGTGCAAGTGGGAAAAGCTAGAGGATGTGATGGGTGGTTAGGTTAGGTTAATTGGGATTAGATTAGCTTAATGATGATTAGGATGTTTTGACCCTTTTGACTTGAATATTTGGATTTATTTAAATCAAAAAGGGATGGAATATGCATTTGGAGATTTAATTAAATATTTAAGTTTGGTTTATTTAATTAAAAGGTTGATGTTAGACTTTTATTTATTCAATTTAAATGAATAACCTTATTAATGAATTAAATAGTCCAGATTTACTTGGTGAATGGACTTGGTAAGTTTGATTAATTTAATGAGCGGATGAATATGAACTAAGTGCATAATGTTAATTTTATATGTCTACAAAGGGAAAGAAAGAGACCACATAGCCCCCACATAATGAAGTAGCTTCAAAAACACTAAAGAAACCTAATCTCCTAGAAAAAGAAAGATGGAAGAAGCCTCAAGAATGAAATATCTAAAGGTGTATTGATTATAGCCCAAGATGTCTTCACAAAAGTAGGTGTGACCCAAATCAAGGAAGAAGACAAAGTATGTGAAGACTCAAGAGAAATCTCTAAATCTATAAATGATGAAAGAGGAGTGAAATCCCCTCAAATAGGTCCTCCAAATTTGAAGAAGAGGAATGAAAAAACAAACATCATATACCTATTATGAAACCATCACACAAAGGAAAATATGGAAAGCAAAAAATATCCTGCTGCATTGAATCATAAGAAGCCATATTTGTAGCAAAATAAGCATCAACAAGTGCAATAGTAGATGGACGAGATGTAATGCATGGTTGAAGAACTAGATCAAATGTCAGAACACCAATGTTCAAGAAGCCAAATGTCTCCTCTGAATCATGGTTCACACTAGGAGTATGATCAACAATCAAAGGAACAAAGTCACCATCAAAAGGAAAGTCTATAAAGGGATACAATGCAGATGAATGATTAATCATCCCAATAGCAATAATCTCTTGAATCTCCAAGTCTCTAATGATAACTGAATTAGGAGTGAACTCCATAGCTCTCCCATCTCCACCATGTGTAATTTGGTATATGGAAAGAATGTTGTTCATTAAACGAGGAACACACAAAACATCTTGAAAACTGTTTTCCCCAAATTCCCAATTAAAATCATGTATGTATTGTTTCCCAAAAAAATAGGAGAGATAATACAAGGCTAAAACGAAGAGAATATAGACTACGAAGATTCTATATAATGAGATGCTCTCGAATCTAGAAGCCATCTCCCCAATCTATGTCCTAAAAAAGAACAAAGATCATTCCCTTTCATTTTTTGATGAAGTAACGAAACCAACATAACCATTTTCCTTAGTATAATGTTTTGAAGAAGATGAAGGATAAGGTGATTCAAACATTCTAGAAGGAAAATCAATCTGGTTCTTTTTGAGAAGATGTTTCATCTCATAAATATCCTTCTTATAATAATAGTGTTCCTCATGTCCTTCCTTCTTGCAATATGCACAAATATGCCTCTCCTTCCTAGATTTTTTCCCATTAGAAGAGGTGAACCATATATTTTTGGCACCAATGCACTTCTCTAGCTCTTCTAGGGTTTTTCTCCTAAAAGGAGAGAGGTAGGGACAAAAATGCTAAAGGGTTCATTCAAATTATGTTATGTATGATGTTATTTAAGCTAAATGAGATGATCTAAATGCAGCTAAGAGATCTATATGACTGATTATGAATGCAAAACTAAGATTTAAACAATGCTGGAAAACACAATGTGATATGCAAACAATGAACTAAGAATGAATAAAATGAACATAAAGAAATGGACTAAAACAATGTGCACCTATGCATAATTTGAAGAATTTGGAATGGTCAAAATGCTTTATGGAATCATAGAAAATCAATAGTGGGATTCATTCGCTCTAGGTGGCGAATTAGTCTTGCTACTCATGAAAAACTATCTGAAGCAAGTTTTTGACTGTTGGGATCTGGAATCTGACAAAACCTAGGTTTTTAGTCTTAAGGTGGGACTCTAACACCACTGGTGGTGAATTAGTCCTATCCCAAAATTTTGAGAAATCAAGAGACAACTCTGCAACACCAAATCTGGAAATGTCTGCTTGTCAGGTTGCTAAAGTCAATTCTCCAGGAAACAGACAAAAAACCTTCTCCAAGATTGAAATATGATTGATTTGACTTGAAGCACCTAGTTGACTTGTTGACAACTCTTCAACACCTAAATGCTTGATAAATCTGCACACAAAAGTCTGCAAACACACATGCAAGAGGGGAAAAATGGTTGAGGGTTAGCAAATAGGGGTTTGCCTTGGTCAAACCCCACTTTGGTAATCAAACCCTTAATAAAATAATGAAATGCAAGAGAATTATAAAAAAATAACATGTGAATGCTATAAAATTGCCAAACCTTGTTGATGCAAATCTAAAGATTTGTCAATGGATGCCTTTGATTGCTTGATTGATGCTTGATTTGATGTTGTAAGATGCTTTATTTCTTGAATGTGATGTGTGATTGAAAGCATGAATGAATGGGTCTTGAAATGGATGTAAAAACACTTATTTATACAATCTTGTGCCTTAGTAACTCGTTAATACCTCATGATAGGTTGACATCAAGTGATTTTGAATAAAAACCTTAAAGGAAATTTAAAATATTTTGAATTTGGAGCCAAGGGAGACTCATTCACCACCCATGGTGAATGGGTCCCACCTAGGACCTAAAAGTGGGTGTTGGGATTTAAGTTGCATTTAAAGCTATTTGTTGGGTTTACATTCAAAAATACACTTAATTAAAACTTATAAGGGCATAAAAGGGTCAAATAAAGCATAAAAAGGGTGTAAATAAGGAGATTATGCCTAGAAAAGCATGAAACCTTGTTACAAGACTTTACAACACTTCAAAATAGGACTTGTTTAGTAATGAAAAGGTGATTTTTAGGTGAATTATAATAAATAAAGTCTAGGATAGTGTAGAAATGTTTTACAACACTTTACAACACCATCACAAGATGTCATTATTTGAATTTTAGTACCTTAATATGCATGTTCAAGCCATGTTAAAACATTAAATCAAACCAAAATAGACCAAACATCAAGAAGCAAGGCATAAAAGACTATGAAAATGACAAGGGTCTATTTTCCTATGGTGCATTTAGTGCCCACTTTAGTGAGAGGATGAAATTGCTTGAAACTCACACCAAAGTAGCCATGAACATCAACTGGATGGTTCAAAGATACTTACGTTAGCAAGATGGAATGACAATGATCAAGAGGGATGATCAAGCCCCCAGGATGAAGATCCCATGGAAAATTAAGCATAAGAACAAAGGAACACACGAGTATTGAGAAGAGAGAATCAGATGAAGCTTTGATCATTTGTCCAACTAGTTGTGGATTAGATCTAGGATTGTTGTTTGAAAAAGAGAATGTATAATCACTTTGGGGTGATAGAACTTAGGGTGGTCCACCGGGTGAGAAGGCCCAAGTATACTCACTCTAGAGCCATGAAACTTTTGGTTGTCCACGGGGTGAGAAAGCCTAAAAGGGGAGATACATACGCTAGTTGGTATGCACTCACAAATGTGGCTACGGGGAAAGTTGTGTTGTTAGATGGGCTTCCCACTCAACCATATCATTTGAAGTTATACCTCTTGATAACTTTAACAAGGTGCCACAAGGGAAAAAAGATGGTTTGTGCTTCATGAGACAAGCAAAGTTTTGTATGTTTAGAACTCATGAACAAAAAGGAAGGTACCATAGGCATGCAAGTTGCATTATTCAAGGTGGAAAAAATGAAAAAGATGTTGAAAGGAGTCTTGTTAAGTTTATGCAAGGTCAATCACTTAGGGAACATTGTGTCTAATGTCTCCAAGAGAGGACCAATCAAATAATAGTATATTCACAACTTAGGGTATGCAGTGCGTCACCTCAGGCCACTAAGAGGAATGTAATATGCTAAGATAGATCACACTTATGAAGGAAATCACACCCAATTTCATCCACAAAGTGATAAACGCATCATATAAATGACAAGGCTACGGTAGGAACCAAGAATGAAAATGAAATTAATGGTAATGTATGCCCCCCACTTTAAAGGAATTTCTACACATCGTTCTGTGAGCAATTACTTTAAAATAACGAAGGAAAGAAAATGAAAAAGGAGAACAAGACATGAGAGCCAACTTGGAAAGCCCTATGCCAAATCATATGTTTCTGAGTAAGGTTGTGTCATGTCAATGAAAAGAAAAAACAAAAGAAAAAGAGGTTGCCCCTCAGAAAAGAACACACCAAACACATAAGGGATCTATGGATTTGGGGTTAGTATGTTCATTGCTGCATTGTTTTGATTAAAGAGCTCGAAATTGTCATCATTCCCCAAAGCACATAGAACTAGAAGAATGACACAAAGAGAGTGAAAACCAAAGGAAAATGAAGTCTATTTTGGGTCAACATGGAAGAGACATTGCGGTCTCAACGCTTTACATCGTCCCCAAAAGGAAAAAACAAGTGAAAAGGTGAAAGGTAAAAGAAAAGAAAAATAATTTGGGTCAACATGGAGGATACATTTCGGTCGAGCAATGCCTTGCGTCATCCCCAAAAGGAAAACAATAAATATAAATGAAAAAGAAAAGGACAAGGACCGATTAGGTCAACATGGAAGAGACATAGGGCGTCTCTATGCTTTGCATCATCCCCAAAAGGAGAACACCAAAAAAAAGAGAAAAATACAATGCACAACGAATATAAGAATAGAGGTACAAATAGAAGAAGTATAAAAAGAGAGGGAACATCAAACACATGTTATAGGGAACACGATACACACATGAAATAAAAATGAAAAGGAGCAAGTAATGCGAATGTAAGTCAACCATTAACTAAGTTATTGTTTTCTTGAAATCTTAAGGAGTTAAGCGGAAAAGGAATAACATAGTTAAGAGACAAAGGAAAATGCATTACAAGGACAAGGCTATCAACTTCTTGCCTCCCAAAAAGTGTAAAGGCAAGAATGATCCAAAGTGGGTGATGTGAAAGGATCATGCAATAGTGAAAATAAGGAACTCTACAACTATGGAATGATAAATGGATTTAGTGGTTATGGGACAAGAGGAAAGAAATCGGTATCAGTGAAATGATACTTATCCAATATGTCTTTCAATGTCTGACATTCTTTGGTTCTATGTTCAAGAATGCGATGATATTTGCAAAATGGTATATTAGAATCTTTAGGATGAATGACCAACCTATTCATAGGTGGTAAAAGTATAAGACCTTTGTTTAAAAGTCGTTGAAGTCTCCTTTCACATTCAGGTGGAGGATGTGTAGGAAACTTGAGTTTCTTCAATTTGTATGGCCATTCTTGTTTTCTAGACTCTCCTTGTTCATGAATAGAAGGAGGAAGAGGACCTGTGGGGATCCTAACATCCTTGTGATTAGAAGGAGGTAATGGTTGTTCATGTGGAAGGAGAATGTTTAAGTCAGGAGGGGAATCAAAGATCACTGTATCATCATGTCAAAGTCTCCTATGTTCAAAAGGAGGTCTACCAGGATGAAGAGGATGTTGGCAACACAAGGGAAAACAACTGAGAGGGGGGGTGAATTAGTTGTCACAAAATTTGAACCTTATTAAACTTATTAATCCGTAAGCTTAGATCCGATGAACATCAATGAAAACATGAATACACAACACATCAGAAACACACATAACACCAATATTTTTATGTGGAAACCCTTCTAGGGGAAAAACCACGGTGGAGGTCAGTCCACAACATTATACCCTATTAAAAGTATAGGAAGAATAAATGGGAATGAACATGCATTCAGGCACATTGCCTAGAGCTCATTGCTCAAATACAAATGAAGGCTCACTATCTTACAAAAAGATTTGAATTAAAGCCATCTGGATTTGAACTTAGAGAATAGCATCTGCTAATGCCTAATTATAGTTTTGGTTAAGCACATGAACACTTCTTGACTCTTCCTCACTCTTTGTCACACTCTTCTCTGCCTTCGAATGATCCAAACTTTATTTGCACACAAGACTCATACACTTCACATTCACACACTTCAATTCAAATAAAAAATCACTCTTATATATCCATAACAAGAAATTACATCACTCTGAGTCAACCACAAAGAGATAATAAAATAATTACAAACAGTCAGCCAAAATCAATGGATAATTTTCAATGTGAATCAACTAAGGTCAGCCACAACTTAGTGGGGACCCAAAACAAAATCTCCAACATGAAAAAACTTTAATTAATTTCTCCTCGAAGATCCACAACATGTTTCAACACCATGTCAGCCAAGAACATGAAAAACATGAACACGCAAGAGAAAATATGGGATCATGAGCACAATGATTAATGCAAATGTGATGAAAAGATAGAGAATGAACTAGAAACATCCACCAACATCATGACCAGAGAAGCATTCACAGCTACTGAACTAACAAAAATCACATAATCTTCAATTAGGAACACTAACTGAAGCAACAAAAAAAATGTCAGAATGAAAATCTTCATAACTTGATCAACTCTTCATGCAGATCTCTAAAATTCAGCATAGATAATCTAGACATACTCAACAAGAAACCCTTTAGTCCACAACCTCAGATCATCATTGTACTAAAATCACGATAGACATAACATCACTTCACCACTGTCAAACTGCAACTCTTCTATTACAATTTTCTCAATAACCTCGACATATACAACTTCAAATACACTAATACTAATAGTGTTGACATCAATGACAACCACAACATCCAACAAAGGATCTTGATATCCGAGGCCTGTTGTGTTTTCTTCAGTTGGTTTTTGTTCAAGGAGTTGGGGAATGTCATGTTCATGTGTTGTGTAACAACCTTGTTTACTTAGGATAGTAAAGCCTTTACCATATGTTTCTTCAAGGTTTATGGGAGTGTTTGTGACCTTCTAATCATAGAATGGTTGTGAGTGTGTTTATTTAGAGTAACTCAGTCCACTTGAGGGAGGAACCTTAGGTCCTTCATTAATTTCTAGATGCAAGTATGCAAAGTGATCAGGAGGTGCAACAGTAGGAAGATCTTGTGTCCTTGTGGATGGATAGAAGGTTGCATTGGCTTCTAGGTTATCAAGGCATTCATTGTACAACTTGTCCATTCTATCATCATCCTCTCCAATGATGTCTCCATCACGAGGAGGAAAATCATGAGGAGTTGAAGAAGCATGAGGAAGCTTAAGGTCATTAGGGTCATAGCCAAAAGTACAATTGGACATGTCTACCAAGTATTTTAATGAAGTCCAAAACTTATTGAAAAAAAATTCCATGATGCAAGGAAACTAAGACGCAATAAATGACTAAAAACATAGATTTTGGAAATGAAAAAAGGAAGCAACTACAAAAAACTGTAATGCAGGAAAATGCCAGAAAATGTCTGAAAATGTTGTTTAAAAAGTGTAGGTGGACTGATTCGCCCAGGGTGGCGAATCAGTCTCAGTATGCAATTTTTTTGTGTTTTTCAAGAAAATTAAAATGAGTTTAATGAATTTAAAAATGCAATTAAGGATGTAGAATTCATATTTTCTATTTTTTTCAATGAGATGCAATGTAAAAATGAAATCTAAACAAAAATTTCACTAATGCAATATAAGAAATCCTAAAATGCAAGAACAAAACAATACCCTAATTGAATGTTAATGCAAGTGTAATCTAGGATACAATATGTGACTAAAATAAAAAATGCAAAGTGTTCAAACTACAAGTTTACCAAAATGAACTGTAGATTTTTGGCACCAATGCACTTCTCTAGCTCTTCTAGGGTTTTTCACCTAAAAGGAGAGAGGTAGGGCCAAAAATGCTGAAGGGTTCATTCAAATTATGTTATGTGTGATTTTATTTAAGCTAAATGGGATGATATAAATGCAGCTAAGAGATCTATATGACTGATTATGAATGAAAAACTAAGATTTAAACAATGCTGGAAAACACACTGTGATATGCAAACAATGAACTAAGAATGAATAAAATGCAGAACATAAAGAAATGGACTAAAACAGTGTGCACCTGGGTAGAATTTGAAGAATATGGAATGGTCTGAATCCTGTCTGGAATAAAAAAAAATCAACAGTGGGACTCATTCGCCCTGGGTGGCGAATTAGTCTTGCTACTCCTGAAAAACTGTTGGAAGCAAGTTTCTGACTGCCGGGATCCAAAATCTGAAAAAACTATATTTTTCAGTCTTAAGGTGGGACTCATTCACCACTAGTGGAAAATCATTCCCCTCCCAAAATTCTAAGAAATCAGTAGACAACTCTGCAACACTAGATCTGGAAATGTCTCCTTGTCGGGTTGCTGAAGTCAATTCTACATGAAATAGACATAAAACCTTCTCCAAGCTTGAAATATGATTGATCTGACTTGAAGCACCTAGTTGACTTGTTGACCACTCTTCAAAACCTAAATTCTTGATAAATATGCACACAATTTAGTCTGCAAACACACATGCAAGAGGGGGAAAATGGTTGAGGGTTAGCAAATAGGGGTTTTCCTTGGTCAAACCCCACTTTGGTAATCAAACCCTTAATAAAATAATGAAATGCAAGAGAATGATAAACAAATAACATGTGAATTATATAAACTTACCAAACCCTTGTTGATGCAAATATGAAGATATGCCAATAGCTGCCTTTGATTGCTTGATTGATGCTTGATTTGATGTTGTAAGATGTTTGATTGCTTGAATGTGATGTGTGATTGAATGCTTGAATGAATGGGTTTTGAAATGGATGTAAAAAAACTTATTTATATAGTCTTGTGCCTTAGTAACTTGTTAATACCTAATCACAGGTCAACATCAAGTGATTTTGAATAAAAATCTTAAAGGAAATTTAAAATATTTTGAATTTGGAGCCAAGGTGTACTCATTTGCCACCCATGGCGAATGGGTCCTACCTAGGACCTGAAAATGGGTGTCAGGATTTAAGTTGCATTTAATGCTATTTGTCAAGTTTACATTAAAAAATACACTTAATTAAAGCTTATAAGTGCATAAAAGGGTCAAATAAAGCATAAGAAAGGTGTAAATAAGGAGATTATGCCTAGAAAAGCGTGAAACCTTGTTACAAGACTTTACAAAACTTCAAAATAGGACTTGTTTAGTGATGAAAAGGTGATTTTTAGGTGAATTATAATAAATAAAGTCTAGGATAGTGTAGAAATGTTTTACAACACTTCACAACACCTTCACAAGATGTCATTATTTCAATTTTAGTTCTAAATATGCATGTTCAAGCCATGTTACAACATTAAATCAAAGAAAAATAGACCAAACATCAAGAAGTAAGGCCTAAAAGACCATGAAAATGATAAGGGTCCATTTTTCTACGATGCAAGAGGATGATGAATTAGTGGAATCATGTGATTGAGATTCCTTTTGCTACTCCTATGATTTTTTTTTTGTTTCTTTCCTTTGTCGTTTGAAGCCTTCTAATCTTTGGTGCCTTGCGATGCAATAAGTTCTCGTGATGTAGAAGACTTCAACTTTCCCATGTGAACCAACTTAGCCTACTCCCGAGTAAGAGATGAATAAAAATAATCAAGAGATGGCATAGTGAATCTATTATAAAGATTATCCTTAGTGGTATAAAAGATAGATACAAAAACTGAATAATCTTGTCGAAGCTTAAAAAGAATGGAATATACCAACTAAGAGGGCTCTTTCTGAATACCATGTCACTAAGTCAACTGCAATATGAGAGATTTGAGTTTCATGAAGAAGTCATGGATGCTATCAAAATATATAGGATTTAAGCCAATAAGCTCATTCTCCAATTGAAATCCTCTCATAGTATCTCGCTTCCCAAACAAAGACTCTAATTGAGTCCAGATCTTATTGGGTGTGGTGCAAGATTCAACATGTCAAAAGAGAATATTAAGAGATGTATAGACATGCATAATGTCCCCAAAAGCCTCATCACACCTATTAAACAACTTTCTCTTCTCAAAAACACATGTAGGTTCAACTTCTGTACCCATGGTCACTCTGTACAATCCTTGTTTTTTTATATGAGTCTCCATTTGTTTTTTCCAACCATAATAGTTGAATGGATTAAGAGGAGAAATATAGTTTGGGTCTATGATGTTTTGAAACAAAAATTACAAATTGAAATGATGTAGTAGTATAGACCCTCAATGTAAATAAATTTGGGGCCTTGGATCCCAAAAAAATTCTTGATTTACACATTTTCCAAGAAAAGAACTAAAAAAGGAAAACCTGATATCTGATGAAATATCATGTATTTGGTAAATATTCTAAAAAACTAGGCTTGAGATCTATGTAGAAGACCGAATCATATTTTTGATGTCACTTGAATCATGAAAATTTGATGATTGAGGCAAAAGTTATGCCCTTCGGAGTGAAAACATCTAGGTCTAACTTTAGAGGCTTGTAGAATAAATCAAGAGAAAAATATGGAAACAAATACCTACACCACTAGATTGCTCTCAGAATCACCTTTCCAATTATATCTTGTTTGCAAAAAATGAAGATTATACACCCAATTTATATTTGATTTACTGAAACTGCTCAAAAATGCCCAATTTGGCCCTCATGGAGCACTAGGTTTTTCAAGTTAAGCCCTCAGAGGCTGGTGCTAGGTTGTGGTCACTAAAGTGACCATTGACTTTGGCTTTAAGCCTATAGGGGATAAACTCCTAGTGGTGGTAGGTTTTGACTATAGGTGCCACCATTGGTGGCACTGCTCCCTAGTGCCACTCGAATGGTAGAGCACTTAATTAAGCACTGCATAGTTTAAAACTACACTTTCAAAAAATAAATGTTGTACAAATAAGGATTTTGGGGACAGTACATCCTCCAGAACCAAAAATCATTTTATTTTTAGCTCCTAATCCAAATATAGTCAAATTTTGTGTCAAAATTTATTTCTTTGGCTTGTTGAACATAGTGGCGAGTCGATATTTCTCCAAGATGTGCCAAAAAAAAATCAAGGCCTTATCTCTCATATATTGAATAGGTGGTTGTAGATCTGCTTTGATACCATGTAAGAGTTATTGATTCAACCGATAAAACCCAGAAATCACCTATAAGCAATAACCTATCACAATAGAGAAGATCAACAAAGTAAGAATGTGCTCAATTTCTTGAGAATTGTATTGATGTAAAACAACTTGGATGAATTATTATAATATAAATTAATCCTTATGAAAAGGAGATAGAAACCCTAGATCTAAACCCTAGGTGATGATTAAATTAGTCTATCACAAGTGTAATCATCCTGTGCAATGAGACAACAAATATAGTCAATCTAATAATTAAATATACAATTCCTAAACTTAGCTTAAGTGAATAAAGTAAGAGGTGATCTAATTAATTAATTAATCAATATGATATAATTAATTAGATGATTAGACTATTACTCCAACAAAGATTCATGTTTCTTAAGGTCTTTTAGTCCTAACCCTCCTTCCAATTTGTTTAAGAAACACCTTTCCCATTTAACGACATGCTTTTTTATTCCTTTCCCATATGACCAAAGGAATTACCTAATATTCTTTTGAATTTCATTTATTTGGTAACTACTAAATTACCAAACTGATACGTAATACAGGTAGGATGATAAGATGTTTTGACACACCTAGAACATGTTAGCTAGAGATATAGATATTGTTTGTTTCACTAGCAAATTTTTTTAATCTATTTTATTTTTAACCTAGTCTCACATATCTTTCAAACATGGGTTGACAGTAAAAGGAATACCAAGGTACCTAACTTGTTCATTAGGCCCTCCCCATTGAAACTCATATTTATTGAACCAATTTGGGGAGAATTTGTTCCAACTAAATATTACTAATTTTTTCTTGGATATTCTGACTCTCAAGGCTTCATAAAATAAGTTATTTTTTGCATAAGATAAACAACATTTATTTCCTCAATGTTGACAAACATTACAGTATCATCTACAAATTGTGTGTTTAAAAGATTATCTCCACTAGGAAGATGTAAGCCATTTACTTTAGGAGATAAAATATTATCCCTTAGAATGTAGAATATAGCATTTGAGACTATCATAAATAAGGAAAGGGCAAGAGGATAGCCTTGCCTAATTGATCTTTCTTGAGGGAATTTCTTTGACAAAGAGTCATTTGTGTCTTGACTTGAGCTACAATATATTTTAATGTATTCTTCACCATCTGAAAAAATCCCCTTGGGAATTCAAATGATTCAAGTGTCATCATGAGAAATTCCCACTCAACCCTATCATAAGCTTTCTCAAAATCTAGTAAGAGAATACTTGTGTTTTAGTTGGAGTTTTTATCCCAATCCATGGCTTCCTAGCTAGTTATGAGTTTCTCCAATTTGTATCTACCCTTAATAAAACTTGTTTGTGTAGAGATAATAAACTTGGGTAGTATATCCACTAGTCTAAGAGTCAAGATTTTTACCAAAATATTGTAGGATACATTGGGAAGGGTAATAGGCATATAGTTATTAAATAATGTCTTATCCCCATCCTTAGGAAGTAGTTTAATGATTCCTTTATTGATGTTACATGGGCTAGTGATCCATTCTCTATGGCTTTTGAGTACACATGCATCAAGTCATCACTAATCTAGTCTAATTTTTTCCTATAAAATTTAATTGGGAGTGCATATAATCTAGGGGTCTTGTCATTTTTCAGAGTTTGAATAGCCTTTATAATTTCTTCCTTAGACACTTATTCATATTTTTTGCCATCTCAGTGATTTTCCTAGGAATTAAATTTTTTCATTGTATTCTACCATTATGGACTTGAGGATTATTCCCTTTAATAGGGTGATCCCACAATAGTGGAACTTCACAATTTTTGGCCAAACTAGACACTGAAATTATTATTTTTAACTAAATCTTCACTTTCAGGCACCTATAGTTGCTAAACTGTGAGGAATTTGAAGATGATGCAAACTACAGTTTCATGAAATTTTGTATGTAGATTCTAAATATTATTTTTTCAAAATTTTTGGAATTAGATTGCACTTATTTTTCCATCTCCCTTGAAAACTAGTTTTTTTTAAAAAACAACATTTTTAAAAAGTAACGCTCACCGTATAACGCATAACTTTTTTTGCATGAAGGATAAAATTATAATTCTTTCAAATTTAGATTTGTATCTCTGATATCTAGTGCTTCCACTTGGTTAGATAGTTTTTTATTGAATAATTTTTCTTTAATCAAGTTTTGAAAATCAAACCAATTACAATTCAGACATAGTGTGACCGTATAACGCGTAACTTTTTTTGTATGTATTGAAATTCAAATTTTTTTTGTTGGGTCAAGGACTTCAATATTTGGTGCACTCATATTTTTCTTTTTCTTTTTTTTGATAATCTTCTATTTTTCCACATGTGCAGAATAGAGAGCTTGATTTTCGGTGAAAACCTATGTTTAATAAAACTAAAAACAAATACATAATAAAACCAAAAATATTAAAATTATATTCATTGGATAGATCGTTCCAAGGATTACCTGATTCCAATTGGATCAATGAAGTCTTCGCCATTTTCATGTTCAAACTAAGCTCCGAAGTGCAAAAATTTTGATTTTTTTTTTGTGAACAAGGTCAAAAATTAGGGAAAAGGGGGTTCACTCGAATCCCCTTCCCAAAAGGGGTTTTCATTTTCTTTTTGTTTTGCATGCATTAAATGGGTTCATTCAAACCCTTTTTTGGTTTGTTTGAACCAACTAGTTCGTTTGAACCCCCAGAATCAAAATTTTTGGCATGGGGCCATTTTTTACAAGTTTTCCTTCCTCATTTGAATTGTAAACCACTTTTGTGGGTTTACCCTTTAGTTAAAAAATATTCTTATAGACATTTGGGAAAATCCTTTTTATTTCTTCAAGGTCACTTAGAAGCTTGTTATCATCCCTTATACGGTCTATTTGCTCTTTCGATATCTTACCTTTCATATTACCTAAAGAAAAATTTAGATGATCCCTTATTTCCCTTGTTCACCTAGTTCATTTTGGTTCTTATTTTTAACCCTTGGATCTTCCTAGCTTGCAAACTTCTCATATTATTTTTAACCTTGGTTAATCCTTCAATTTGTCCTAAATTCTTTGGGTCTAATTGAATTTCCTTTTATATGTTGACCAGTTCATTTTATAGGCCACTTTCTAGTTTCTTAAAGTGCAAGGCCCTTTTTCCCCAATAGTTTGGAAGATAGCTGGATAGATTTTAACATTGTTATCCCATCTTTCAATGGCAGACTTATCCTTTAACATCCATTTATTAATCTCTTTAAGTGTAAAGAATGCATTGTTACAATCTTCATCTTTTAACAAGTTGGTATTTAGTATAAATTTTATTTATTTTTTACAATCCTTATTTCTCTCCCTAGATACATGAATCTTGGAGGAGATGAGATGCTAGTCTGATAGAGAAGAAGGGGGAACCTTGTTTCTACAACCATCACAAATTTGGTCAAAGCTAAAGAATTCCTTATCAATGTAAAACCTATCCAAGTTGCAGTAAATCCTTCTACTTCCTTTTTAATGATTAGATGAAGTAAGCCAAATATTTTGATTTCCTTTCTTATCCTCTTCAAGAGGATAAAAAAGGTTAAGATTATTTTTCATTTTGGACTAGAATTATTTTTCATTACCTTTCCACTCCATTCCACTTCCTCTAGATTTATCCCCCTATTTTCAATCATATTATTAAAGCCACCACCCACTACCCAAGGGAAATTTGGAAGCTCATACATTCATTTCCAAAGTTCAATTCTCTCTTAGTGGTCATTTGGAGCATAAATCAAACACAAACAAGGTTCCTATTGTCTTTTTCAATCACAATCTAGACTGCCCTATTGCATAGAGAGATTTCATTCTCAATCACATATGGTGTCCATTTGTTTCACACCAGGATGACTACTCCCCCTCTTCCTTTCTTGTGATTAGTATAATTTTGTTTGGAATCTTTCTATATAAATCTACTTGGTTAATTTCTAAAGTAAATTGATGGATTGAACTTCTTGCAAGAATACTACATCTTTATTATGTGTTAGATTTAAGTATCTTCTAACCACATATTTCCTATCAAGGAATTGTAGTACCCTAACATTCCAAGTTGTAAAATTAATATCCATTTCAATTAAGCATTAGTATCTCTTTTAGAATTCCTAAACCTCTCGAAGCATTTAGGGATTAAGCCCTCTTTATCTAGATTTTTTAGGACTGTCTCATTTCATCCCTATTTATAGGGATTATCTTCTTATTTTTAATTTGTATCCAACCCTTTAATGTGGGACAAGACCATTCATCCTTCTGAGTTTCACTTATAGAGTTAACATGAACTACATCAAAGTTGGAAACAACAAGCATATCTCCAAATTCCATATTTGATGAGCTTCATTTTTCAACTAACGATCATTTGAATTGTTTAAGTCATATTTACATGTTTCCTCATCTTCCATCCCTTCTAGTTACCCTTCTTGACCAAAAATTTGAGATTAGTTATCAAGGGGTAGCATATTATAACTAATCCTTTTATTATCCTCTAATAGATCTTCTATACCTTTACTCTATCTTTTCCTTTTAATTCTACCCATTTACTCTCTTATTGTCAGGTTTGATACCATCTAGGATTCCTTTATCAGTTATTTCTTCTTTGAAATTGGGTTTACCCCTTCCCTACCAATCCATATCTATTTCCAAGTTTAAACTTTTAATACTACCTATAAGCATAAGGATGGAAGTGAAGGCTTAAAACCATATCTATTTTTTCAAACTTGTTAGCATTATCTTCAACCTAGCAACTTTTCATAGTACTCTTCTAATTGTAGTTTTCCAATTTTAATTCCTATGAGATGAAGGTTTTCTTACTCTTATCCTTGGTCAAATCAATCAAATCAATAATACGAATAGATGTTTCTTTTCCTTTTTCTTTTTCCTTTTGTTTTCCAAAATTTTCAAGGTCCATTTTATAAAATTCAATCCTTTCTACACATTCCTCTATCAATATTTTACTTGGAAATATCTCATTGATATTCTTAGACTTTACATTTCCCATTTTTAATCCTTGGGTACAAGGAAAACTTTAGTGGCCAATATTCGCCAATTGGCGAATTCTAGAAATCAGCCAAGTCAAAATTGGTGAGTTAATCACACCCAATAGAGTGTCCAAATCACCCAGATTTTATGAATTATCAGTCCAATGTATGTCCATTTGCCAACGATTTTTTTATGAGGCATATTTAAGCAACAAACTCGCCATAACAAACAATGCATTTCAAATGGATAGATTAATATTTTCGCCTGGAATCCTGGAAGCATGTAATAAAACACCTACATATTCACCAATACTATTAAAACATAATTGAATCAGGAGCCATTTCACCAATTAAAATTTATAAATAGTTTCTTTTGAAGACCCATTTCACTAATTAAAATTTATAAATAGTTGCTTATGAGGACCTATTTCTCCAATAACATTAAAAAAATTTACATTTGAGGGCATATTTCACCTTGAAAATGACAACATATCATTGTATAAGCACGTGGGATTCGCCAAATTTTTAACATACCATTTAAAAATCCCGCGGAATTTTCCAAATATGGATTGATATAAATATAATCGAAACTACCATTTATTCTTACACATTTTGTTCAGTTATGAGGTTCTCAATTCAAAAGTCAATGAAAGCTGAAAATGTAGACTTAAAGGTGAGTGATCATTTCTTCATAGTATTATTAGTTATAATATTTCTTTATCTCTTTTCCATTTTTGCTTCAATCTTAAAGATGATATTGAGTAGGGAATGGGATCTATATTATTTTTCTTTCTTAAACAATAAAATATTTTTTTCCATCTTTTATTCGAAGTGAGAGATCAATATGTCGAGCAGCAATGGTAAGACTGTTGAGGGTGGTGAAGGGACTGGGATGCCATCAAAATGCCAAAAATGTAGAGGTACCATATAGTCTTACTTTGAAATTGGAAATTCTTCTAATCCATCAGATCAAGATGGAGCTACATCATCAACTCTTCCACCAAATATTAATGAAGAAGGCATTCACAATACCTCACTGCCACCGGAAGGTCAAGGTGAGATTGTCATTGAGTTAAATGTATCAAATGAGGATGGAAATACCACAAAAGATGTTCTAAGGGATACCCTGGTTACCTAGAATGAGATAATTGACTTGGATCTGGATGATGTTAGTAGCAAGAAAAGGAAAGGAAAATAAAAATGGTGCATGAGTGGGAAATGACAAGGAATTTTCAACTTGGTTGGTTGTCAAAGTACCCATTCATTGTACCGGTGGGGAAAGCAAATGATGTTGAAAGTGCAACAAAATGCATGTGTACAATTTGGAGTTGGAAATGTAGAAGAGACAAGAAGTTGTAGCTACAGCTTGACACTATAGAAAAACATATCGGTAAAGTTTATGAAAAACAAATCATAGACGGAAAGGAACAATTAGTCGTATGATGGAAATCAAAGGAAGAATGTCTTCATGTTAAGTATGTCATAGAATATGAAGAGCACAAGCAAAGAATCTCAACGCTTGCTGCATGTTAAGGTACACTTGAGGCTCAATTTGGAAAAGCAATGGAAAGAGAAAATTTGTCAAAAACTGTTCAAATGAGTGTTATTTTTCATATTTTGTTCAGAGGGCATCCTATGACAGACTACCCAGAGTATTCTAATTTATTATCTTTTTTGGGTGTTCCTCACTTTCCCTTCTCACATTGGTTAGTAAACACTGGATGGGAATGTGCAAATTGTCTTACTACAAGTGGAAAAGGAAGATTTAAAGGAGAAAGTAAAAGAGTCAAACTTCATTGCATTATCTTTAGATGAAGTTACTGCGGTAGACAATACTTCTTGGTTTTGTATGCATTTGTATACTATAGAACAATATGTTCACCACGCTCATCTTCTTTGTGTTTATAAAATGAAGGATAGGTCAACATCACAAAATCTATTTGAAATAGTCAAGAAATATTTGAATGAAATTGCAGGTATGGATGAGTTGACAATTTCCAAAAAGCTGGTGTGTAGGAGCTAATGGAGTTGTAGTGATGCAAGGTCAAAGGAGCATTGTTTGCTCAAAGTTACAAACTACTTTTGCACCATACATGATTGGAATTCATTGCATGGCCCATAGAATGAATTTAGCATTCAAAATTGTAAGCAAGTTTCCTACAATATCAAAAGTTGAAAATCTAGTTTGCGAGATCTACGTATACTTCTGCTAAAGTCCCAAACGTTTCACAAAATTTCAAAATGTTGCTAAGGGAATAACACCAGGAAACAAGCTTATCAAGGATGTCAATACCAGATGGATCTCCTTGCATGGACCAACACAATGGGTTCTTTCAAAATATCAATTCTTCATTGGAGTAATGTACGAGCATCACAACATAGTAGACAAAGCTCCTAACCTCTTACATAGGTTAAGTGATATAGAGACACTGTTGACTTTAGCTAGTCTTCTCCCCATGCTAGATGTAATGAACAATATTGTGAAGAAAGCGCAAGACATAACTATGTATATTTATGAATATGCCAAACTATGTAAACATACATGCTTTGCCCTCAATCATCTATATCTAGATCTAACACAAGAAAGCTCAAATTATTTCATGTGGCATAAAATTACTAATTTGAATAATCCTAATAATTATTTACAGTTTAATGCAAGCGGGAATTTATGTATCTATGTACATGGATATGAGATACCATTGTACTATTGTAAGACAACTAGGTGCTCTAGCACAGAAGTAGTTGTTAATGAGGAAGACTTTAATAGAATTGTTAAATATGTTAGTGATAATTTGAAGGAAATTGCAAAATTTCTTTCCTCAGAGATTCGTGAAAGATTCCCTCAACATGAAATACTTGAAGCCATGGGTATTATGTATCCTCAATTTTGGGTAAACCGAGATAACCCAAAATATTTTCATGATAAAGTAAAAATCTTGATCGAACAATTTTTGAAAAGTGTAACATACAATGAGCAGAAAATAAAAGGAATTTTAAATGAAGCTAAGCTTAGAAAAAAATGTAAGAATTTTTCAATAGCTACAAGGGAACAGTATGAATCCATGGGCATGGAGAAGACCTTTGAACCAGGATCAATAACAATGATTTGGACAAACTTAGCTCAAAGTGAAATATTGTGTGGTATGATATCATACTATTTCAAACTTGTTGATTTATGTCAAACAATGATATTGGGGTCAGTGGAGGATGAGAGAGTTTTTAGTTCATTGGCGTTTTTGAAATCAAAGTTAAGAAAAAAACTAGAAAAGAATTTGGAAAATTGCTTGAGGATGAAAAGAATTGTGTATAATGTCAAAATAATTCCTTTTGAAATGACACTCACAATCTAGAGGTCCACATGTGAAAGAAGAGGGACCAGATTGTGCAACACTCCAATTCCAAATGTTCTTACTAGTGGCACTGGTAGAGGCAGTGGGAAAAATCACATTGACACAATGAGTGTTGAATTTGAGACGCAGGCCGAAGAAAATGAAGAGAAGACTCAAAATCAAGACAACTCTTTTACTTTATCTCAAGATGAACATCTGTTTCTGGACCCTGACTCCATTTGGAAATGGAAGTAAATTAGCATCTTTTAGGTATTTATACTGCACTTCATGAATCAGTTTCCATTGTTCCAAATTGTAGTTGATGATATTTTATATTGTATTCCATGAAATTGTGAATCATTGCCTCTTAATGATATTTTATTTTATATTGTACTTCATGAATCATATTCCAAACTATGGTTGATGATATTTTATATTGTATTCCATGAAATTGTGATATTTTATATTTTATATTGTATTCCATGGTATTGAATTTGATATGTGATTCTACATCATTTTTAACGAACAACACTTATCACACTACTTAAAAGTTCCTATTGCTTTGGTCAAGGCTCTTGAATACTCTTGTTATCACCAATTTACTATTAGGAATGCTCATTCAACTTGCTAGATGAAAAATGAGTGAAATAACCTTATATTTATACTTGTTTATACCGAATTTCGTGAAATTACAACACTACAAGCTAACATCAGATCTAGGAGGAAAAAATCCCACAAAGAATTTGAATTTAATTTAATTTTAAGCCACATGGGACTCATACACTAGAAGTGACGTATGAGTCCCATTAGGCTAGGCTATGGGACACATTTTTCAAGAAATGCTTAGATTCATGTGAAATCAAGATCAGGGCCCGAAAACTTAGGTGGGACCCATACTCCCAAGGTGGTGTATGAGTCCCAGATCACTAAATCTGGGCTACACAATCTAGAAATAATAATTTATGATTGGTCATTATGTATGTATCAAGATTATCCTCAAAAAGATGAATTAAATGAGGCTTGTGGATGCAAAATAAGGCCCAATAAAGCATAAAGATTCCCAATTAATTAATGAAAACCATGGATTAGTGTGAAAGTGTGGTGTAACACTTTGTAACACCCTAAATAAGGTACAAATAAGGTTTATTTAGTTCAGAAGGGTCCAAACAAGTGTGAAAATGTAACATATATCATTTTTTGACACTACAATTAGAAAGAGAGTTGGAAAACCTAAGATCCACAAAAAATGGTGTATCGCAAGATGACATGAGCCTCAAACTATGTCACAATAGTATTTCCAATGGGACACCAAGTTTTAAAGCTCATACAAGTTTCACAAACTTAGTGTGAAAACCCAAAATGGAAAGAGGGTAAACTGCAATGCATTTTTTTTTATTACACTAAGAAAAAACCAGAAAATGAAATCTTGTTTAAATGCAAATTTGAAATCACACAATGCACTAAATGTACCAAATTAAGCTGGATATAATGAAATTGATTAAAAATAAAATCAACAAACTATAACAGAAATCTGAAAGTAGCAAATAGAAGCACAAAAATGAATATTTCAATGCCTAAAAATTAATATTATGATCTGATCCTGGACTCATTCGCCCTAGGGCATATGGGTCTTAGATTAGGATTTTTAAGTGTTTTCTAGTGATTTTTAGATTCAAGTTTGTTATAGCAAGTTTTAGTTTCAATTTTTTGTAAATGCAATGTGAAATGGAAGTGAAAAATGTGACAAAATGATAACCTAGAAGACCTAGTTTGATATGCAATTTTTGTTTCAATTTTTAAATGCAAGTTAATATGATGTATATGATATGCAATAATGTGTAAATGAGTTACAAAAATTAAGTTTAACTAATATTGCAGTCAAAAGGAAAGTTTTAAGAGGGTCAAATGTTGTGTACCTATTGCAAAAATTGCTTTTTCGGACCTCACTAAGGACTCATTCTCCCTATGGTGAATGGCTCTTGGCTAGCACTCTGGAAAACCTATTTCTGGGTTCTATTCCTCTCAATTTACACTCCTAGATTTTATTCGAGCACTATCAGAAAGCTGGAACTAAATCATGTAGCTCAATTTCTATGTTTTGACAAGTTTCTTTACAACTTTGACAACTTTTGCAATTTTTCTGTTCAAATGATCTTCAACCTAAAACCTACAATCACACATCAAAGAAGAGAAAAATGTTGTTTGTTAGGGAATATGGGTTTTCCTTGGTCAAACCCTGTTTTGGTAATTTAACCTTAAAATGGAACAATGCATGAAATGAATGATGAATGAACAAAATGCAATGTCACAACCCACCATTTGAACCTCAATTGAACCTTGGATAAATCTACAATCTAACATGAAGTGGCTTCAATGAATGTAGATCTCAATCTTGAAACTTGGTGTGAAACAATGCCTTGAATATTGTTGGTGTAATTAAAGTATTGTGCCTAGTTAATTCATTACTAGGGGACTTATTTACACATGTTAAGTTTACTTAGGTCATTGGAAGGAATCTTTCTAGAAAGTGTTAGTTGTCATTAGTTGTTATCTTATCTTTTGACTTGTAACACATGTGAACCTAGGTAAGTGTAATTACTTGTCTCATGTCATATGATTAAGACACTTGTCATAATCCTATGACATCTTGTATCTCACCTTAGCTATATAAACAAGGGGTCTCTCTCATTGTACATCACAATCATATCATTGAATCATATTGATAAGAATAAAATTTATTCTTTTCACATTTCATTCTCTCTCTTTGTGTTTTCCATTTGGCCTCAAGATCTTGGCAGCCATAGCCAATTCTAACATGGTATCAAAGCGGGTTGGATGCCATTGGAGAGTCTTTCTCTGAAGAGAGATGGTAAATTAGAGCTTGCTGATGAAAATCAAAGCTCACCATTGCATCCAAAAGGTTCAAGAAAGTCGATTTTGCCTTTTGTTTTGTCCAAATTGGACATATGAGGCCAAATATATGAGGGTTTGAAGCTGAAGAGTGGTTGCTAGATTCATAAGGTAGCTACATTTTTGGAGCATTGTGGGTCAAATCTAAAACTGCCATTGCATCCAGAAGAGCGAAAAAACCCTAAGATTGATTGCCAATTCGTCCAAATCAGAGCAGTTGTCTAGTGAGGAAAAAAAAATCCTAGGAAGGTGTACAGGCCCCCAGGTCGTGTCATTATGATAGTGATACAAAAATTTCAAAAATAAAATAATTTTATTTTCAGTTGAAATATTTTAGAAGAATTAAAAAAAAAAATTATTGTGGTCAATTAAATTTCATTGTAATTTTTTAATTAAAAATAATTAAAAATCAAAAGTGGGGAAGAATTTGTTTTTCTACAGACATTTTTTTGGATGTGGTACATAAAGTACGGTAGACCTATAGGGGTACTGCAGGGCGGTATAGACTGCGAACCAATCAACAATTGCCATGCGACGCTCCCATACCGACAGATGACCAAACTTCACAACCAGTGACTTCAAGTTTTTTCGGTGGCAACGGACTAATCAAACTAGTGGTCAATTTTCAATTCCAAGTAGTTCAATATTTTAAATTGGTTGCAAAGAATATTTAGACGAATATTCCTAAGAAGATTTTGTCAACTCCCGATGGTTTGAAGGCGTCAAAATTAAGCCAGTGAAAAGGGAATATTCCTTCTAGGCAAAGTATATTAATTTTTGATGGCCCGACGGATGCCAAATTTAATCGAGTGAAGTTATAACGTTAGCACCTTTTTGAAAATTTGTCATCCCTTCTCATTTGCAGTTTCAGTTTGGGAGTTGATTTTTAAATGCAAATATCTCTATCATTTTAACTCCTTTTTTAGAGCAATTTTTTTTATTTGGGCTAATTTTTCATGCTCTACACAGTGGTGCTATCATTTTTTGGTTTTGGTGCTTGGTTTTTATAGAAATTGAATATTCTCATAGGTGTTGATGCTTCGTCCTCATTTTGGGAACTTTAAGAGCTCATATCTTGCTCCTACGGTAACATTTTTGGGCGCAATTTTTTTGAAAGTGCATAATTCATGTAATTTTTAGTGGTATGATCAGATTGATCTCATTTTGTACCAAAAATTTTACTTGAGCCTGTGGCCTATTTTTAGCATTTGCATGTACTAAGATAAAGGCCTATAGACATGAAAAATTAACATTGTGCATTCAATCAGGACTATTCATTAGGTCCATTCATTGATTGATCAGATTCACCTTCATTCATTTATCAGGTAATTTCATTAATTCCCATCTCCTAAGGTCATTCATTCAAAATTAAATAAAACATTATCATCAACCTTTTAATCAAATAAATCAAACATCATCCCTTTAATTAAATAAATCAAACATTTATTTAATTAAATCCAATCCATATTTCATCCTCAACTGATTTAAATAAATCAAATATTTAAATCATGAAAGTCAAACTAACCTAATCATCATTAATTTAATCTAATCATTATTAAAAGATAATCTTACCCACTTGCACAAATAAATCAATTTATTGATTTATTAAAACCCTCATTTTCACTCAACATGACAAGTTGATTTGTCTCTCCAGCATAGCATTTATTGCTCTTTTTCTTGACCCCCTCTCTAAATTTATTGCAAAATTTGAATTCAAATTCTCCCTCTCATGGGCACTCTTCCCAAATCTTGCACATCCATTGACCCATCACCACTTGACAAGTGGCCTATTCTCATTGGAGGTTCTTTAGTCCCACACTCACCCTCTTGGCCAATCTCTCATCAAGAAAATCTAAAAAGAAGGCCTTAATCGTCATTCATGCATCCACAAATTTTATGCAAGGTTACTCTCTTGGTTTGAGAACTCATCTTTCTCATCATCTCCATTGCATTTACATCATCTTGAGCTTTGATCAAGGATTGGGAAAGGGTCACTTGCATATGTGACAACAATCCACTATGGAATAGGTAACTTGTGGTTGCTTTCATAATGCTTTTAGTTTTCTTTCATCCTTTGTTGCATTTTTGGAGAATTTGCAAGGTATTTCATAGGAGTGTTCTTAAGAGATTTGTAGGTGCTAACCCTTGTTTGAAGTTAGTGTTTGCATATTTTAAAAGCATGCTCATAGTTTGGCACTAGAAGGAGGGATGATAGTTTCAATTTTAGTAGCTTGAGAGTTTCTTTATTCACTGTTCTTTCATATACACACTGGCTAGATGCATTTACAAATCCATTAGGGATACATCTTGTAATAATTGCATTTTAAGTACCCTAGTTTTTTTTAATATTCTCTGAGGCATCCTGTCAAAAAATTTCACACACATTTCTCTGTGCTATCATTATTATTTTCATTTTCATACACGTCTGTCATAAAGTTGTGATTGAAATAAATGTCACTTCCCAAGTTCCTCAAGCCTGTGGTGCGGTTGCTAATTCTTAGTTCGTGAATTCATAATCTGTCATTCTATAGAATATATGATCACCTACCGTTTTGTTTGCACATACTATAGACCCATTTACAGCTAACTACTGATCCACATTTTTCGTTTACTGGATGTGAGATATACTGAGCACGCGCTTTGTCTATGCTTCTGCACTTTGAATTCATTTTTTACCTGACCCATTTCGAGTGATAGCCTCTGCAACTATTTGATTAAAAGAGAACTGAATGTGTATACAAAGCATCTTATTTGCATTTGTGAAATATTTATTTGCATTGCTAAAACATGGCTATATTAGTTTGAATATTTTTCAAGTAACAATGGGCGCCAGTCTTTTTCACATGCCAATTGCACCCATCCTCACGTCATCGCCTTCTTTTCACTTCAGCGCATTAAAAATGTAGTTGTATATGGTGAATAGTTTATGTTGTGGTACATATTGGTAATCTTTTGATATCAACTCGAAAGGAATTCAATCTTTTATTATTGCTCTTTGAATTCAAGTGAAGGTGTCATGTCGAAAGAGTTCACGCCATGTTTTTGAACGAAGAGATGATTTCTTACGCCAAAACAAAGCTCTCTGGCGTGACATTCTAAAGCCAAAAAGAGTGAAGTAATCTGTAGGATGAGGTTAATAAACTCACTGGTAAAGCTTTTGTTTTTTTTTTTTTTATATCAGATTTTTCAGTTTAGTTAAAAGAGCCGGCAAGAATAACACAAAGTGAAACTCGCTGACATACAAGTGTGATGCAACTGCTAGACGCATGTGCGTATATAATAAGGAATAAACTAAATGGTTTGAATCAGTGCCTTCAAAACCACATTGTTTCAATCTTCCGTTAGCTTAATATCTTGTTGAAATGTCCTATCAAAAAATTTAAGTGCTTTGACTCTGAACATACTATGGTTCGTGATTTATTCATTATTAATATACGTTGAAATACTTGCTCCTACACATTTATTGCTATTGTCACTGTATTTATTTGCTCCTGCACAATTAGTTCTATTGTCACTGCTTCCATTTGTTCCTACGCATTTACATGTTCCTGATCGTACGCTTTTGGTGGTCTTTTAGTATGTTGTCAGACATTTGAATCCCTGCGTATTTTCTTGTCTCTGGGCAACCATGTTAGAGCAGTTCTTGATCATTTTCTTTTGATGAACTAACTGTCTGATACACAGATTTTGTGAACCACAAACCTAAATTCAAAGTTTTCGATAATTCTTCTAGCGTTATTGATGCTTGATTGAAGTTATTGATTTAAAAAAAAAAAGTGCTAAAGATTGTAGGGATCTACCTGTGGCATGGGAAAAAGACAGTGAGATCTATTATTTATTATTGTTTTTAAAGGATGCTCTGTGGTGTGGGAAAGAAGACAGGAAGATTTGTTATTTATTGTTTGAAAAGGATGTTTGAAAGTGGTTTGATATTGTTGTTTCCTATCTACGATGAACATCAAAACATAGATACAATTTAATTCAATAGTTGTTAGGAATTGACTCTTTATTACCTTGATTCAAATAAAGAAATTGGTCATATTCTAGTTTTCTTTTTAACCAAATAAATCATTATATGATACTTTCTATTTTTACATATAGGCTTGATTTTATACATGATTTAATTATAAACAAAAGAATAGTGTCTTGACATCCTATCATTGTTTCAAGTTTATGCATGAATTAAAAGTATCTTGAACTCAAGTTTATCACAAGAAATTCATGTGTAAATTTAAAAGTGTATTTCACATGCATCATTGGATTAAATGATTGATGAATTTTGTATATATTTTTATCAAATTGCAATACATGCCTAAATTTTTATGATGTTTATAGGGAAAAAAAGGAAAGCGAAAGGAAAGCGAGGAAGGTACAATGAACAACAAAAGTACAAGGTACAAACGAAGGAAAGCAAGGAGAAGGCTAGCAAAGGAAAACGAAATAAGGAGGATTTTTTTTTTTTTTTGAAAACTCAAAGTGTTTTTAAACGCTTTAAGTGTTTGTTTAACACTTCTTCACAAAGTTGTTTATCTTTTTGTTTTAGTACACTAATTTTCGTTTGGGTTTTAAAAGAACACTTTGTTTTTTTTGCAAAGGCTAAAACGAACTTTAGGATCACAACGTACTAGATTTTTTTTGGGATTAACAAATTGAACAAGGCAATTTCTCACACTTCTTTTGGTGCTCTAAAAAATGAATCAAATCATTGCTTTGAAGGATTAAAAAAATGTGTTCCTTTATTGTTTTGTAATTATTTACACAAAGTAATATCATCAAAAGACGTATGCGCTTTTGTAGCGCCTCACGGCGATCTTGAGAATCAAAAGGATTTTGGTGACATTAAGTTGTGTAAATAATTGCCCATACACACTTTGATTTGGGTTTAAAATTGAACAATATCTTGTGCGAGTGTGAATAGGGGCATTTTTGCGTATATTCTCTTTCTATGTGCCATCAAAGATTCATCGAGTTACGAAGTTTGTCTTTGCTTGCTTTTGTTTATCCTAGAGGGCCTGCCTTGGGGAAAAAGTACTCACCCAAGGGAATGACTCAACCAGTAACACTCTAAAGCCAAGAGTATTTCCAGCCAGGATATAAATGTGGATATTGGAAGAAACGCCAATATCACGCGGTTGACTCCGACAAGATGGATCCGAAAGGGGACTCTTACCACGTTGGGTCAACTCCTATGAATGGAATGTCCTTACTAGAACCCATGTGCTAGAATTTTCCAAAATCCTTAATCTATTTGTTGGTGCAAGAATGGTCATTCTGAAGCCGCCCCACATTTTTACGATCTTTAGTAGAAATGAAAAACATGCCATGGGAGTTTCATGGTTGTTGATGCTGGGCTGCCTCGTATAAGTGAGTGACATGGAGGGGAGCCAGTGGGGTCAAGCATCTAACCATTCGCTAAAGATAAGCATAGCTAGACTTGTCCAAGTGGGGATTCAACAAATATTTTCTTACACATCCATAGGGTTTGTGATTTTTTTTGGTTTGAAAACATAGTGTTGTATTTGAAAACATTTGCAAACAAACACTTAACAATATCATTCAAATTTCAAACCCTTTTGGAGACAAAGGCCATTGACTCAATCCATATGTTATTGCTTTCCCTTGGGATTCACATCCTTAGAGGATTCTAAACATTGGATTATATTTGAATATGTCTCCTTAAGTAAGCAATAGGAAACCCCTGCCTTAAGTTCATTAAATTTCCACATAACATATCTTGTGGAGTTTGAGGAAATTAAGACATTGGACATCTTAGTTTGAAAACTTAATCAAAGAAATCATTTTTGGTAAAATAAAGCCATTAAGCAAAGCTAAGCAAAATTAATATTCATGTGTGATTGGAGACTCACAAATCCCAAAGAAAAAATCATTGGAAATCCAAAAATGAATGTTCAAATGAAATCATTTCTTGGTTACAAAGGTCTTTAGGAAGCATTTTCATGCTCTTCAATACCTAGGTCTAGGAAAACAAAGTGTCTTTTTAGGTTCAACTAAGGATGAAAACAAATCAAGCCTCTTTCATCCATCTTTCAAAACATCAAATCCATCTCACAAATCATCTTTTGGAAAATCTTGAAATCATCCTTGATACTAAGCTTTGTGGCAAAAAAAAAATCAAAATCATCCAAAAACATTGTGGCCAAGTCCTTGAAAACATTTATCAAAACACCTTTGGCTAGGCATGTGTAGATGCATCCTTTTGCATATACTTAGTCAAAGTTATCAAAATCATCTTGTCTAACTTAGTGTATGTGGATGAATCCTTCTTCATATACTTAGTGAAACTATCATTTTATTTGGATAGGTGTGGGTAGATGCATCCTTCTCCTCACACATATCCAAAATCATCATCCTTTGAACAAAACTATCCCTTAGATCATTATCAAACATCTTAGGGTCCTTTTGTTCAAAATCCAAAACAAAATCAAAATCAAAGTCAAGGACAACATCCCAAAATCCAAAATCCAATCAAAATCCATGTCCTAAAGCCTAGTGTCTCATTCAAGATTTATCAAAAGCCAAAACATTCATATCATTCATCATCATATCATCACCTTTGATCCCCAAAAAGCATCCTAAAACTTTCACTTTGGGACATAAAATAGAGATTAATCCAAAGAATGAAGAGATTCATCTCCCATATTCTCGAAGATTGATCCCCATTTTATGGTTCTAACTAGATCTCAATACAAGAAGAGAATGGAAGCCAACAAAGAAACACCCGCTTCAAGAGATCTTAGCCAAACCACTCCTAAAATGAATCCCATTGGGGATGGAAATCTCACAATTAGCCTTCCAACTTCATCGCAAAACCCACAAGAAAAAAACCAAGGAGAGGACCCTACTTTTGGAATGTCTCGTGAGGAAATGACATAAATGCTCCAAAATCCAGATAACCATCGAATCATCAACGTCATGATGAGACTCAACCCTTCGTTATACATGCTTGAATTAGCAAAAAAGGGGGCCAAGTTGCCTTCAGACTTTGATGTGAGCACCATAGTGGAGACATCATTTCCACCAATCTCATCCACCATCCCCATCTCATCCACACCTCCATCCTAAAATATCATGCAAAACATTCCACAAATCATGACATCAATTGCTCCAACTCAACCAAATTTCAACATGGGAAACACATTTCTCAGTGCTCTTCAATCACATCCCCTTGTTAATAATCAAAGTTTGGACGCAAACACCATATTGGAGCAAAACATACCCCAAAACTCATTACACAAAAATTCTCCATTCACCTTCCATCACAATCCATCATCATCATCTTTTCATGCAACACCTCAAACACCCCTTCTCACAAATTCACAAGAGGAGGGAGATATGTTCGGGCTAGGGGGCATATTCAACACCACAACATTTACACAACAACTCACATTTCCACCTCTTCCACCATTGCCATTATCATCCGCACCAATCCTTGGTCTAAGGCTTCCTCCCCTACCAAGTATCAATCAAACATACATCCCAAACATCAATCAAAGCATCACACCAAACACTCAAAAGTTATCATTGATATCACAACAATAAATGATAAATACACAAGCAATGGTAACACCATCAAACACACCCTTAACATCACAAAGCATGGTCTCACAAGGACCAATCACATCAATACCATTATCCAACACACAAAATATCAACACAAAATCATCATCTACCACCATTCCAAATCCACTACCACCTCCTCCACCACCAACGTTCACCACATTAAACCAATTTGACGCAGAATTACAAGCCGTTTTTCAAAGAGGATACCAACAAGTGCAGAAACAAAAGGCCGTGCAACAAGTCGCTCAAGCTGCACAAGCTGCCAAAGCTGCACAAGCCACATTAGAAGTGCAACAAGCACAACAAGCCCAAGTTTTATTGCAACAACAACAATACCAAGCCGCCCAAGCTACACAAGCATTGCAAGCACAAAGAGTCGCTCAAGCACAACTTTTATTATAGAAACAAGCCACACAAGCGCAAGCCCAAGCTCAAGCACAATCTCAATATCAAGCACAAAAAGCACAAGCACAAGCAAAACTTCTTGCACAAGCAACACAATTGCAAGCATATCAACAAGCATTAAAGCAATACTAAGAGCAACAAGAAGCAACAGAATTGGTAGCCCAACAACAAGCATTATGGGAACAAAAACAAGCAAAACAACAAGCGTTGTTGGAGTAGCAACAAGCGCAACAACAAACACAAATCCTAGTGCAACAACAACAGGATCAACAATAGGCATCATTCATACAAAAGCAAGTAGAAGCTTGCCTACTTCGCCTGAAAAAACATGCGGATACCATCAAAAAATTCACCAACCAACCCATCCACCCAACCAACAATTCAAAGACCCCAAAACACTTTCATCCCACCCCCTGATCCCCAAAATGATGTGACGACACAACTCAGGTTGCTCTCGCAACAAGTGCTCGACCTTCAATCAAGGCAGACAACCAAAATGCAAAGCAACTTATGTCCCTATTCATTTGATAGGATCCTAGACATGAAACCATTCCCTAAGGGATTTGAAATCCCTAAATTTGACAAGTATTGAGGGATGGGAAACCCTAAAGATCAGATCAGGGAATTCCAAGTTCATTGTATGGAGGTCGCATATGACGATACTTATCTGATGCGGCTATTCCCTAGGAGCTTGGCAGGTCCCGCTATAGAATGGTTTTCCCGCTTACCTTCAGGCATTAGAACATTCCAAGAAATCAAAGATGAATTCATCACAAACTACGCATGTAACATTACAATGAATGTCAGTCTCGAAGAATTATACGCTCTAAAACAAGGAAAAGAATGAATCTTTTGCTTCATTCCTTCAACGATGGTGATCCAAGGCCAATTGGAGCAAGTGGACCATGCCAGAAGAACAAGTCTACACGGTCATAGCCAACCTTGAAAGCTGCCTGTCATTTCATCTCAAGGTTCAAGGAATCACCACATATGAGCAATTAATCTCGAAGGTACTTAGCATCGAAAGAGCCCTTGTGACCCAACCCGCCAAATCAACGTCATATCACGAACCGCAAAACAACCGCCCATAATCTAATTACAATGATAAACCTCGTACATGGGCGAGAAAAAAGAACATCACTAATGATGGCATCGTTGATGCCAAGGTGTTCATTAGTGGTCCACGCCAAAATACACCCGCACCGCAAATCCAACCAATTTTCCAAAACACTCATCACACAACATACCAACCCAATAATCCCACCATCAATAGCCTCAATGACCAAAGAGGACCACCCCAATGTAAAAATTATCCAAAACATAAATACGCCATTTTGGGGGAACCATTGGAGGACATAATGAAAAAGTTGATTGCTGAAAAACTCATCCAACCTCCTACATTCAAAAATTACGAAGAACCCAATGTTAAACGCCCTTGGTACAACAGGAATCAACTTTGCGAATTTCACAAAATAAAAGGTCACACCACAAAAAATTGCATGAGACTCAAAAACATCATCCAAGATCTCATTGACAAGAAAATCATAAACGTGGAACAACCTATGGGAAATCGGGACCTTAAAATCTACATGAATCTGATGTCGAATCATGGAAACAAAGGAAATAGAGGTGATAAAGGGAAAGGCAATGTAAATCATGTCTATGAATCTATCGTTGCCTCACTAAATGAAGACTACATGGTCATCACCATCAAGGGCACCCATGTCGAAGATTGTGGAGTCACCACAAGAGGCGACAAAGTCACCATTGTAGGATCATCCCAACCAAATAGAGTCCCTACATCAAGAGCAATTCCGTATAGCTACAATGTTGTAGACCAACTCAAAGGAACACTAGCACACATCTCCATCATGGAGTTGTTAAGAATCTCATCAATGCATAAAAAGATCCTTGAGGAAGCATTAATCTCATCCACTATCCCCATAGATCTCAATGTGGAGCAATTCCAAGCTATGGTCATAAATATCATAACACCTAATCTCCTTACATTTTTTGACCAAGATTTCCCCGCCCAACCATCTCACAACCACGCACTTCACTTGGAAGCCATTATAAACAAAAGAAAAATCAAAAGGGTCTTGGTGGATGGAGGTGCAGGTTTGAACATCTGTTCTCTTAGCCTCATCAAGCAGTTGAAAGTATCAGAAGATTCCATTGACAAAGGCAAAGGCATCACAATCAGAGCATATGATGACCAAGAAAGAGTGTCTCAGGGAAGAATTAAGCTCCCTATCCAAGTAGGGCTGACACTTATGGAAACCACAAGTCTAGTATTGGACCTCGAATTGCCATAGAATATCCTCCTGGGATGCCCATGGATTCATGCGATGAAAGCCATAGCATCAACCTTCCACCAATGTGTGAAATTCACACATAATGGACAAGAGGTTATCATCCATGGAGATCTTGAGCCATTTTCATATTGCAAGAATCTTGAAGCCAAGTATTACAAAATTCCCCAAGTACCAAAAAATGATGAGGAACCATCCACACAATACATCGATCTCACCACTCTCGTGTCCACTTATGCGATAGAGACACCCATCATTCCCACCATATCCAACATCAAACTCATCATCTAGGAGGATGGTTGTGGAAGTTATAGGCTCCCTAACAATGCTTTTGTGATAGGAGAGTTACCACAATCTCCTAGATCATGAGGATGCCCACAAGAAAATCAAGCTTCCACACCACAAACGTATCCTAAGGATTATCCTGAATTCACAAGATGGGGAGACCTTGGTCATGAGGTCATTAAAGAAGATCCATCTCACATGTTGTATCAAGATGAAATATTGGCACTAATTTACCAATGGACGAAAGAAGAAAAGGCCTACACATGATGCTTGCAATGGGCTATGACCGAAATCAAAGACTGGGACAAAAATGACAATGGGCTCATAATACCTATCATGCTAGAGACACGACCAATAACAAATCTTGGTCTTGGATTTGCCACTCCAAGAATAACTATATGTGGTCGAAGTCCTCCGGTTAGAGCCGCTAATGTTTCTCCTCAGCCAGTACTAGTACAAGTACACTCACCAATAGTCACAGGTAGGGACACACATAATTTTATAACTGAGCCCTATATTAGTAGCGAAGATAAAGATACCTTATGAAATCTACCTAAGCTATTTGAAGATACCATCTTGTGTATGATTAGCACCCTCTCCTTCGAAATTGATCATTTGAATCATGAGATCCGCTTAGTCTACCCCCAATTGATCGACTATGACTAACGAGGACCACCAGTTCTTGATACATTCGAAAATGATGAAGCGCTCTTAGAATTCATGGGATTGAGAGATAACATTCTAGATGGAGATCACAAGGTAGGATTTATAATGGAGTTGGACACACACGCCTATTACGAGGAAACGATTGAATCCTTCAATCGCAAAAGTGAGAAACTAAGAATCATATCCAAGTCCTTGAGTGAAAACCACACCGTGGCACTCTCTGACAAGAAAATAGTAAAAATAAAGGACGTATCCAATGGTGAAAACCTCTTTGAGGTGCCTGAGGATGAAGGATTCAATCTTCCCTTAAGAGCTATTCATCAAGAGAAGTCAACAGTCTTGGTTGAAAAGTGCAATCCTGTCAACCTAGGAACAGAGGAGACCCCGCATATCACATTCTATGCAGAATCACTATTATTAGAAGAGAAAGAACTCCTAGCAGCATTCTTAAAGGAAAGAGAAATAAACTTTGCATGGAGCTATGCTGATATGCCAGGTCTTGACCCAGAAACTGTAGTCTACCATTTGGTAGTATATCTAGACGGAAAGCCTGTCAGAAAAAAGCTTTAGAAAATGCATCCTTAGATTGCCCTATTGGTCAAAATGGAGTCAAAAAGTTGTTAGATGCAGGATTCATTTGACCCATAGATTATCCCAAATGGCTATCAATCATGGTATCTGTTTCGAAACCTGATGGAGCCATTAGAATTTGTACAGACTTTAGAGATTTGAACAAGGCATGTCCCAAGGATGATTTCCCACTTTCCAATATCAACATGATTGTAGACATGACAGCAGGACATGAGATGCTATCACTAATGGACGGATTTTCAGGATACAACCAGATTATGATAGCAAAAGAAGATCAACACAAGAGGCTTTCATTTGTCCATGGGGGACCTGCTACTAGAACATGATGCCATTCGGCCTAAAGAATGTAGGAGCAACCTATCAAAGGGCCATGACACTAATATTCCATGATATGATTCACAAAACAGTTCAAGACTATGTCAATGACATCCTAGCAAAGTCAAGAAAAAGAAAAGATCATATAGCAACCCTAAGTGTTATCTTTGACAAACTGGAGGAATACAAAGTCAGACTAAATCCCAAGAAGTGTGTCTTTGGTGCACAATCAGGTAAACTATTAGGATACATAGTGTCCACGAGGGGTATTGAGGTGGATCCAGCAAAGGTGAAGGAAATCCTTGAGATGGAATCACTAGAGACATTAAAACAACTGAGAGGCCTCCAGGGCCGACTTCAATCCATCTGACGATTCATAGCACAACTGGTAGACAAGTAGAACCCATATTCACACCTACTCCACAAGGGGGTAGTATATAAATAGGATATAAAGTGCGAAGAGGCATTTAACAAAATCAAGGAATATCTACTGACACCTCCAGTGTTAATGCCACCTATCCCAAAGAAGCCATTGATCTTATACATGTCAGCAACAGTAGCAGCCCTTGGAGCTCTCCTAGATCAGCATGATGAAAACGGAATGGAGAGGTCCATCTACTATATCAACAGAACAATGGTCGGTCACAAGCTAAATTACTCATTCATCGAGAAAGCTTGCCTCGCCGTAGTGTTTGCATCCCAAAAATTTAGACATTACATGCTGGCACACAAGATAAAGCTCGCCGCAAAAATTGATCCCCTTAAGTATCTCTTATCCAAGGCAATGCTTACATGCAGAATGGAAAAATGGGTAATGATATTGTCCGAGTATGACATTGAGTATGCTAAGCGAAAATCCATTAAAGGTCAAGTTATTGTAGATCAACTGGCAGAAGCACCTATTTATGTGGAGAATCCTCTTGTATCTGAATTTCCAGACGAATCCATTTTTAACCTCAACATAGCAGACCACTAGAAACTATACTTCGATGGTTCATACACACAACATGGATCAGGAGCTGGTGTCTTCTTCATCACCCCACAAGGGTATTGCATACCGAAGTCATACAAATTGGCATTTCCTTGCACCAACAACATAGTAGAATACGAGGCTTTGACTATAGGTCTCAGGATAGCAGTACAATGGAATATCATAGCTCTCAAGGTATATGGAGACTCTCACTTGATCATAAATTAGGTCAATAATGAATATCAGACAAAGGATATTAAGCTAACCCCATATAAGAAATTAGTGGAAACTTTAAAGGAATCCTTCACCGACATAACATTTGAGCAGATTCCAAGAACCAAAAATAGAGCCGCTGACGCCATGGCTACAATTCGGTCTCTAGTAGACATCCCTCACAACATGTCAAAATATGAATTTCTGATCAAGCAGCTTCTCGTTCCCACATTCGAGGTACCGAAATCAGAATATTTGTGTCAAATCGTTGGTCCTGGTGATCCTTGGTATCACAACATCTACACATATCTTCACATATGAGTCATACCCGCTGACCTACCATAGAGCCTAAAATGAACCTTTATTAAAAAGGCATCCAAATTTGTCATCCTAGGTGATAGCTTATACCATAGAAACATAGAGGGTACTTTACTGTGCTGTCTAAATGTCGAGGAGGCTTTAACTGCTCTAACTGAGGTTCATAACGGTATTTGTGGCTCACACTTGGCCATAATAACCATAGCCAAGAAACTGTTGAGGCTGGGGTACTATTGGCCCACAATGGAGCGAGAAGCACATTATCACGCTAAAAGGTGTTTACAATGTCAACAACATGGGGACCTCATCCATGTTCTAGCTCAAAAGTTTCACCCGATTATCACACCATGGCCCTTCTCGCAGTGGGGACTCGATCTCATTGGGAAAATCTCACCCACCTCATCCAATGGCCACAAGTTCATTATAACTACAACTGAGTACTTCACAAAGTGGGTGGAAGCCATACCCATGACGTATATCACTGGGAAGAAAATATCAAAATTTATCCTGAACTATCTCATCTGTCATTACGGTGTCTCATAAGCCATTATCTCAGATAATGGGACACCATTCAAGAATCAGGATGTCTGTGACTTGTGTGAGAAATTCAAAATCCAGCATCGCTTCTCCACCCCATACTATCCCCAAGGCAATGGCCAAGCAGAAGCCATGAACAAAACCATCCTCAAAATCCTCAAGAAAACAATCAATGATGCAGGTCGTGACTGGCACTTGCAACTTAATCCCACCCTCTCAGCTTATCAAACCAGCATCCACACACCCACTGGCGCCACCCCATTCTCCTTGGTCTATGGATCAGAGGCTGTACTTCCAATTGAGATCGAGCTCCCATCCCTCAGAATATCATTGCAAAATATCATCATTGATGAGGACTACCGGGTGTCAAGATTAAACGAGTTGGAGCTACTAGATGAGAGATGCATAGATGCTTTGAATCATCTACAAGTCTATCAAAATAGACTCAAACAAAGCTACAACAAGAAGATTAGAAGCAGGACTTTCCAAGTCAGAGAATTGGTGTTAAAAGAAAATCAGAAGAATGTTCTAAATCCCAGTAGCAAAGGCAAGTTCAAACCCAATTGGTTAGGGCCTTTCACCATCACAGCAAGCTATAAATCAGGGCCATATCAGCTATCAACAGCCGAAGGGGAACCTCTGTAGGAGCCCATGAATAGCTCCCATCTCAAAAAAAATTATGCCTAATTCTTCCGAGAATAAAACCAAAAATCCAAAAACTTAGAAAAAGTCCTAAAAAAATGGTTACTTTGGTGAAAACCTGGAAAACAAGCATCTTGGTAATAACAAAAAAAATCAAAAAACAAAAAATTAGAAAAAAGAATCAAAAAAATTGTCCTCTAGTGAAAATCACTTTGGTGGCACTTTAGGCAAGTACCTTGGTGAAAACCTGGCAAACAAGCGCCTTGTGTAAATAAACACTTTCCATCCACCAGGACCTTTACAGCTTGTTCTTCATTATCCCTTCATTTTTCTTCCATCATCCATCTCATTCAGGTCTCCATATATCACACATCCATTCACATCTGCACCATAGCTTGGTCTTGTGTTGGTATCATGATCCCTCCTAGTACTACTCGGCCCATCCTCAAGGTCAGTTTGTCCTACCTTTATCAAAGTAGTCTATTACAGCATGTTGGGGGAATGTTCACATCAAATTGGATTCATGTATGGTCTTAAAGTCCTCAAAATCAGAAAAGCCAAAAACATCAAAATATCAGAAAATCCAAAAACATTCAAAACATATCAAAATCCAAAAACATTCAAAACATATCAAAATCCAAAAACATGTGAAAAAGTCATTCAAAAAGCCAAAAATAAGGTTGTCTTGTCGAACTACATCGTCTCTGAGCTTGAACGTAGGAAAGGTTGATCTTTGATCATCCCCTGAGACATTTAGGTCAGTCCTATAGGAGTCCATCATAATAAACTGACATCTCATCATGTATATCTTCACCTGTAAATCAGTCAAGTCGTCAATCAAACTACGTGGTCTCTGCGTGTATAACATAGGCAAGGATAATCTGTTGATCAGTCCCCAAGGCCCATAGGATAGGTCTTTATGTTAGTATCTTGGTCAAAATCTCATAAAATCCCAAAAGAAAAATACCAAAAACAGCCTCAAAACATTGCAAAACATAAAAAACATCCAAATATTTGGAAAAATCCATCTGCCTCATCTCACTTGCACCTGCAATAAACACCATTCATAATAAATTGATCGTCATCCTCAACATTTGGCAAAACAATTAGAAACAAGTCCAGTAGCTTAAAAGAGTAAAACTCAAATGCGTCAAGTCTCAAGTCTTAGTTAGTACGTAAACAAGTTGGTCAAGTCTTTGTGTCGATAGTCCATCATCCAAACAACCCCATATCAATCATCTGATAACATCATGTCCTAGGATGAATCCTTCCTACAAAGGACATTATTTATTAGAAAGAACACTTTGGATAAATGAAATGACATGCCGCCATCCACTAACATGTCCTAGGATGTATCCTTCCTACAATGGGCATTATCTTTTGGCAATAAGTTTCGGTTCTTATCCTTAAAAACACATTCCCTTTTGGTTAGCAGTATTGAAGAACATCAACTTGTTTGTGTGCTTTATCTTTTTCTTTTGAATTATCTCATTACACTCACTACAAGGACCTCTCGATGATATCCAAACAAAGGATTTAGAGAGATAGGAATGGGGCAATGATCATTATCCTTTTGTCTACTATGCTTGTTGGACGTTCTTGTAAAATAACTTGGTGAATACTTTCATTGTTAGACATGTATAGAGGATGTTTTGGACAGCTTGTTGACTATTCCATTGATTGGTTATACCTTTCCATGTTTTGGTCTGAGGTATTTAAAACTTCTAAAGTGCATCCTAGCAAGGTTTCTGTATGTCAAGTGTGAACAAGAATACTCCTATCTATTTGTTGAGTCAAATTCCATCACACTAAGTACAATGCCATCCTAGTCCTTTATACCTTGATGCATCGTACTTAGGAATGTTATCAAACATAAAGAAAGTGACCCTTTGAAAACCCCAATCCTTGATAAGCAAATCATCCATCTATCATCATCATTTCTCATCATCATTTCTCACCATCATCTCTCATAACGTTGGTTTGTTGGATCCTCTTGTCATCATCTAATTTCTTCATCTTCCGCACTAACATCATAGCATAAATAGTTAATCATCATCACCAATACATCCATCATGCATCCATCATACATCCATCATGCATCCATTATGCATTCATCTTGCATCCATAAATCATCAATATTCTGCATATCATCTCACATGCATAATCATCATCATAATATAGATCTGTTAGTCTAAGCATCTCATAAATCATCCACTGCATAATCACAGCACATCACATCATCAATCTCATCCATCTCGCATCATATAATTATTTAAGTTTTTAAGGATAATATAGATTTGTTATTCTAAGCATCTTAAAACCATCTCATTTGCATCATCATCCATAACCACCCATTTTGAACCTCTTTATCATGAGATTAACCCTCAAATTGAATCTTTTCGCTTGATCTCTCGAGGGGGCAATGTACCAGTGTACTTCTCTTCGTTTAGGCATCCGAAAAAATCAGAAATTTTTTTATTTTGATCATGGCAAGTTATTCTTTGAACCAACGCAACAAGTACATTGCTTCAAAGAGGGAAAAAATGTAGACATGCAAAATTAACATTGCGCATTCAATCAGGATTATTCATTAGGTCCATTCATCGATTGATTAGATTTACCTTCATTCATTTATCAGGTAATTTCATTAATTCCCATCTCCTAAGGTCATTCATTCAAAATTAAATAAAACATTATCATCAACCTTTTAATCAAATAAATCAAACATTTATTTAATTAAATCCAATCCATATTTCATCCTTTCTTGATTTAAATAAATCAAATATTTAAATCATGAAAGTCAAACTAACCTAATCATCATTAATTTAATCTAATCATGATTAAAAACTAATCTTACCACTTGCATTCTCTAGATATCTCCACTTGCACAAATAAATCAATTTATTGATTTATTAAAACTCTCATTTTCACTCAACATGATAAGTTGATTTGTCCCTCCAACATAGCATTTATTTCTCTTTTTATTGTCCCCCTCTCTAAATTTATTGCAAAATTTGAATTCAAATTCTCCCTCTCATGGGCACTCTTCCCAAATCTTGTACATCCATTGACCTATCACCACTTGACAAGTGGCCTCTTCTCATTGGAGGATCTTTAGTCCCACATTCACCCTCTTGGCCAATCTCTCATCAAGAAAATATATAAAAGAAGGCCTTGATCCTCATTCATGCTTCCACAACTTTTATGCAAGGTTACTGTCTTGGTTTGAGAACTCATTTTGCTCATCATCTCTGTTGCATTTACATCAACTTGAGCTTTGATCAAGGATTGGGAAAGGGTCACTTGCACATGTAATACCAATCCACTATGGAATAGGTAACTTGTGGTTGCTTTCATAATGCTTTTAGTTTTCTTTCATCCTTTGTTGCATTTTTGAAGCATTTGCAAGGTATTTCATAGGCGTGTTCTTGAGAGATTTTTAGGTGCTAACCCTTGTTTGAAGTTAGTGTTTGCAGATTTTAAAAGCATGCTCACAAGACCACTTCACTACTTTTGGCAGGTGGCAACTATAAATGCACTAAATATAAAATGCCACAAATCATATATTGCTTGGGGGTTTCATGATTGAGTAATTTGGGGGGTTAATATTTTTCCTTTGTTGGCTTATGTCTCTTGATTGGTCTATTGTGTGACTAAATTGAGAAGTTTAAAATGGGAATAAAAAAAAAGCCTACTATAATAAGGTTAAATCAATGGAACTTTAAGTCTTGGAGAGATGGAATCCTCACACATTGTAGGTGGGTTAATATTTTTCCCTATCCCTATGGACTAGTTCCTAAACCTTCATCAAAATGGAAGAGAGTTATGTGGGACATAAAGATAAAACATATCTTGGGAGTAATTGGTTTTAGTTGTGATATTGATACACAAATGGCCACTGATGGTATTGAGATCCCTCGTGACCTTATGACCAAACTTTAGGAGATGTATGGAGACTCGAATGAACCTCCATTCCTAGAGGATCCTATTGCAGATTATCTTACATTCCACTTTTATAGTTTCGACCTATTGATGATAAAATAGTTGAAACACTTGGTGATTGGGAAAGGTATGGTAGTTTTGATGACACATAACCTTCTCCTTCTCCTCCTACAGAGACATCTATTGAGACTTCAGTTTCTATGGATCTCCTAATCTAGATTTAGAGGGTTCATCTTCTTCATCTATGAGTCAACATCTTGAGGCTGAGGACTCTTGTAATCCAACATTGGAAGAATCATCTATTGTTGTACTTGAGGATGCTTGTGATTCAATAGATTTGGATGCTTGTGATTTAGTGTAGCAAGACATAATTCATAGTCTTTTAGATTTAGATAATTGTGATGACTTCCTAACATGTATTTCAGACTTGTTTGAGGAGTCTCATCTTGTAGATTTGGGAGACATCATCGATAGCATTCATTTTCTCTTTGATGAAGATGCTCCTTCTTCAGTTGTTGTGAGGGAACACTTTGACCCTCTTCTTCATTCTCTACATGATAATTCTTTGCAGTTTGGTATGAGTGTGGATACTTTTGGATATCATTTGGAGGAGGCTTGTTTATCTTTAGAGGGGATATCTTTGTCTTTGGGTCGTGTTCTACATTCATCTCTACTAGATTTTGGATTGTCATCTTTAGTAGTGTGGCCTAGAATGCCTATTTGGAGTGTGACAACTTTCGACATCGACATGGAGACACTTGAGCATGCTTTAGAGACATCATCATCCATCATCCATATTCCTGACATCCTGCATACATTCATGGTTTTGTTTCTTCCTAAGGGGAGGAATAGTGTTTTATGAGACTGGATGATCTTGAAAATTCAATGTCGATCTTCTACCATCATTACAGGAGAGTCAACATTGAGGGGGGATGCCTTGTCTCTATTCTACTTCTCTCTTATGTGGGGGGTCTTTTTTGTCACATGGGGTTTTGGCCTTCTCATTCATCATTGAAAGCATTTCTCTTTTGTATTTCCTCTCTCTTTTGGGGAGGAGTTTTGTCCCACTGGGTTTTCTCCTTTTCTCAATTTATGAGAGATTTCTTTTGCATATGTACATGGGTACCTAACATAGCCTAGTAGTCGAGACTCATTTTTGTGTCATTTGCATGATAATCCCCTACTCCCTAAGTTTCCATTGTTGTGTTTCGTTATCTCTTCTATGTGAGAGGTTATTTGCTTGCAGGTGTTCATTGGGTTTTGTGAGGTTTAATTACAGGGCGTCATCATTAGTTAACCGCTAGCGGTTAACAACTAGTGGTTAATGCTAGTGGCTAGCCTAACTGCCAGGCTTAACCACTAAACCCTTTTGGAGTTGTTTTGGTCTTAAGGGGGGTGTTGGTATAAATAAAGTCTTGTACCTAGTTAATTCATTACTAGGGGACTTATTTACACATGTTAAATTTACTTAGGTCATAGGAAGGAATCTTTCCAGAAGATGTTAGTTGTCATTAGTTGTTATTGTATCTTTTTGCTTGTAACACATGTGAACCTAGGTACGTGTTATTAGTTGTCTCATGTCATATGATTAATACACTTGTCATAATCCTATGACATCTTATATCTCACCTTGGCTATATCACCAAGGGGTCTCTCTCATTGTACATCACAGTCATATCATTGAATCATATTGACAAGAATATAGTTTATTCTTGTCACATTCCATTCTATCTCTTTGTCTTTCCATCTGGCCTCAATATTTTGGCAGACATAGCCAATTCTAGCAAATATGCTTGAATGAATATTGGATGCTACATCAACACATTAGCTCAACAACATGCATGATGCACTAAATATTTGACATTATGGTAGGACTCTTGATTGTTGCAATATTCTTCTTCAAATCTTACCTTGAATGTGTTAAAAATTATCTTTAATGCTCTTGATAATGCTCTCTTGAATTCTCTTATGATGACTTCAATTCAACTTATGAAGATCTAGGATGAAACTATGTGAAATAACCTTGTATTTATACTTATCTTACTATTAATTCCTAAAATTCAAATATCACAAGCCGACATTGAATTATAGATTTGAAATCATTAAAATACTGCCAAAAAATATTATAAGGGTCCTAGGTCTAAGTGAGGAACCATTTTCCATTGAATGTGTTAGAAATTCTCTTGATAATGCTCTCTTGAATGATCTTAATATGATAACTTCAATTCATCTTATGAAGATATAGGATTAAAAACTATGTGAAATAACCTTGTATTTATACTTATCTTACTATTAATTCCTGAAATTCAAATATCACAAGCCGACATTGAATTATAGATTTGAAATCATTAAAATATTGCCAAAAAATATTATAAGGGTCCTAGGTCCAAGTGAGGACCCATTCACCATGTGGCGAATGGGTCCTAGGCCACTCACCTAGGACACACTTTGGGAAATGTTAAATGTTATGTAAAAATAGGGTCCTAGGACCTAGTGAGGACCCATTTTCCATGTGGAAAATGGGTCCTAGGTCACTTACCTAAGACACAAAATTTCCAAAATTAAGTGTTGTGTAATGGAATTTATGAATGTTATGTTTTATCCCTCAAAATTTGTATTTAATTAGGCTTGGATTTGAATTAAAGGGTTCAATTAAGGAAAATTAATCTCAATTAATTAATAAAGCCCTAGATTAGCGTGAAAGTGTAAAGATGCACTTTACAACACCCTAAATAAGGCACAATTAAGTCCATTTAATTAAAAAGGGCCCTAAACTTAATGTGAATGTGTAAAAAACATTACAACACCAAATTAAGGCTACATTAGGCTCATTTTAATATTAATTATTCCCAAATTAAGTGAAAAAGGGATACTTTTTCCGTTACTACATGATCAATAACATGAGCGTGTTATAATATGCTCATGTTATTTCCTACTAAAGAAAAAAAAGTGATTTCATTTTATTTTTTCTATTGTTGAAGAGTTCCCTTGCAACTTGAAAACCCTCCATAATGTGCTTGCATTCTAGGAAGCCCAAAACTATACCATATCTTCAACATTTATTCATCAAAATGTCACCATGATGTCAGGGAGGTCAAAGGGGTAAGTTATTTCTAAATTTTGTGTGAATTTTGTATTAAATAGGTAGATTGAATATTTTTTTGATGAAAATTTATTTAATTTCCAAGAATTGTTAATACACCCCAAAATCCTCCTCATAATACTCCTCAAAATCCTAATTCACCTCATGATCAAATCCCTCCTAAAGAACAACCTCAATAGGTAGGTCTCCTAAAATTCCTCACCATGCTCCAGGAAGACAAGAAAACTTAATGGGCTAAATTAAAAATAACAAAAAGGAAATTAAGTAGTTAATTACAAGGTTGAGAGATCCTACAAGCACAACCTCACATTGAACTGCCCTCGCTCAATTATTATAATCTTTATTATATCAAGTAGATTTAGTTAGTAAGCAAATAAATAGTTGGTCTGAGAAGAGACAAGAGCTTAGACAATTTTATGTAGAAAAATTATCATATAAACAAGTTAAAGATGATTTTTTAAAAAATTTGACTTGTGTGCACAATTCATGGACCCAAGAAAAAATCAACCCTTACATCCTTCATGCAAGAGGTTCCCTACCCATTGGTGCAACCACCAAGGTATAAATAACTATTTTTGGGAAAGGTTGTGGATGGTTTTTGACCATCCTCCATGCAACAACAATGAGGTACCATAATATATTTTGAGGAAACTCTATTGTGAGTTTTTCCTCAATAAAATCCCAAACTATTTTGACATGCAGGAGTTCTAGGGTAGAGGTGGTGGCTTTGCACAAGAAAGAGTGGGGGCATGTATTGACACATAGCAACCAATGATATCACTCGCTAGATCAGCGTATAAGAATGTGACTATCCCTTTTGTTGTAAAGGAGAGTGTTGAGGTGAATACCTTATACTCGATAAGTTCCCTCACTCAGAGCCTCATACAACATACTAGGCCTCTAGTGTAAGGTGAGGGGGTGAGTCTTTGAGGCATTGGGTTCCACCTTATTTATGTTACGTTTGTGGGCCACTCTATGTTTATGATCCCGAGGAGAGTCAAGATGCATATGCCCAAGGTACATCTATAGCTGATCAAATGGTGATGATAGATGCCCTCTTGAGTGATACATTCAACTTTGATAGTCGGGTAAATATCAACAAGTTCATTGAATTTAATTTATTAAATTTCACTTTTCGAATGCAAGATTAACTAAATTAGTTGTTCAATGATTATAATTAAATTTTGCAGTCATAGTGTTCACTCTATTTCTAGTGGTCCTCCACCTCCCTATTACACGACAATGTCTATTGCAAAGCTGTATAACTAGTAAAGAATATAAATAGGAGAGGTAGGGGATATGTCAATGGTTTCATCCTTATATCTAACAATGTCTTCCCTAGTAGGAGAGGTAGGGGAAGAGAGGAAAATAGGACTCTCATAACTCTCATTGGTTTGATCTTTTAACACCAAAATATCTTCATCACAAATAGGAGAGATATTAGGAAAATACCAAATTTGATTGCCATGATTATCCACCATTGTATTCTCTTTCACTAAAACATTCTCATGAGGGTGAGGGATGGAATTTTTCTTAGCATGCTTAGAAAGGTAGGATACTAACATTGTTTGACCAAAAATGAAAAGTACTTCTAACCATGTTATGCAATGCTTCAATAATATAAACAATGTATATCCAAAAATGAAAAGTACTTTTATCCCATGTATACAAAACTTTAAAATGTAAACAATGTGTATCCAAAAATGAAAAGAAATTTTATCAAACTTATGCAAAGCTTCATGAATGTAAACATTGTGTATGCAAAAGTGAAAAGTACTTTTATCCATATCATGCAAAGTTTCATAAATGTAAACTTTTTTTGGTGTGATAATTTTTTCCACTGAAATGATTTAGGAAGAATTCAAATATGACTACCCTAAATTGTTGTTTTTGACCTAGATGCATAAAATAAAAGTTCATGAAACTTCCCAAACTGATACTATAGGTTACTAGCTATGAACCTAGATCCTAATACCTGCAAAACACAATAAATGAACACATTAATAAGATCAAATGCAAGTTAGAATAGAGGTTCCCCATAAAATCCATTTAACCATATTCAAAATAGAAATAAAACAACACACAATGAAAAAAGATGAAAATAAGCTAAATCCTATTGAGAACATGCAAACTCTTGATCTTATGGGGGATTTGGTGCCAATTTGATGTGGAAATTGGCCCTTTCCCAACTCCTTTGCAAGCTTTTATGATGAATGGTGATGGTGATCCACTTTGTTGAAGATTCAAGTGTGCTCCATGATGAAAAAACCTTCATAACCTAGCTATGGATTCAAAAGTATGGACGAAGATTGCTCTAAATTTGAGTATAGTAAGTTTACTCAATTGGTGGATGGATAAAATGAAGGATGAACTCTTCATTTATAGAATGTTAAGATGGATGAATGCCAAAAATGAAGCAATGTGGGACTAACATTCAACCAATGGCAAGGTGCCACTTGTCAACATTTGATAGGATGAAGGTTGAGCACATTTTGCTCCATGTGCAAGTTTGAAATTTGAATTTGATGAGATGACATGTTTAGGGGGGATGAAAGATGAGCTAAATGCCAAGTGGGAGACATGTAAGAGACAATGTAAGAGCTTTAAATACTTTGTTGGATGGACAAGTCTATTTGAGGGGAGATTTCAAACTTGGAGGAATATTCCCTTTTCGATGCCATTTTGAAAGTAAATAGAGAATTATTAAATCAAATAAATGATTTAATTGTGCAAGATTAAAATCTAGAGGATTGGAGTGATTTACGTTGGTTAATCATGAGTGATTTGTTTAATGGCAATGTTGATTTGACCATTTTGACTTAGATTTTAGGATTTAAATAACTCAAAATGAGAAAAGAATGATTTAGACTTAGTTAAATAAATATTTTTGATTTATTTAACCAAAGGGGGTGATGTTAGATTAAATTAGATAAATGTTTGAATTATTTAATTTAATTAGATGAACTTTGATTTAATCAAATAATATGGATTATTTAATTAAATCAAAGATGATGAAGTGACCTAGCTAATTCATAGACAATGATTTAATTAAATCTACGCTGGTATTGTCATGGTGTGATGGTTTATAGGTGGCACTGTTGTTCTTGCCACCAAGGTTCAAACCCCGTTGGGGTGGTATTGTTGAATGGTTGTATCCGGTTCATAGCTCCGGTCAAAAGCATTTACCACTTGAATAAAAAAAAAGGGGAATTATGACAAATTTAATCAAATAAGGCTATTCGATTAAATGGTTAGATAGAGGGATAAATCAGGATGAGGCAATGTTAGTAGATAAGGATTGAGTGTGCGATATCAATTTGTATATTAGCTATGTCTACATTTTGCCCCTCTTTGAAGTGATGCATTTGTTGTGTTGGTTCAAAGAAGAAACTGTCTTGATCAAAATTCAAAAAATTCTAATTTTTTGGATGCCCCACTATTGCCCCAGCGAGAAGAATTATGTTGGTATACTACCCCCTCAAGAGATCGAGCGAAGAGGTTTGATTTGAGGGTCGATCTCTCGACAAAGAGGTTCAAGATCAGTTCAACTTGAATATTTGATGTAGACAGATTTGATGATGTAGACAGTCATCAGCCATGGCTAGCCTCATGCCTATTTTGATGTATTACACACTCTTGATCCTAATTTGTACCATGATAGTGACATTGTTGATGATATATATGAGATGATTATGATGTTTATATGCAATGGATTATATGGATGTACATGATATGATATGATGACACTTTTATGATTATGCAATGGAGAATAAATGTATGGTTTATGAGATGCCTAGAATAACCAATCTATATTATGCAATGATGAAATGCAATGCATGCGAGATGATCAATGCTTCTTATATGACATGATATGATATGCAGATGGCTTGTGGATGTAGGATGGATGCATTAGCGATGATTTATGATTAACTGTCATGGTACCATGTTAGCGTGAAAAGCAAGAGATTCCAACAAGACATGAGATGATGATTATTTGCTTACCAAGTAGTTGGGATTTTAAAAGGGCCAATTACCTTATTGTTTGATAACACACCTAGATATGATGCATCAAGGTATAGAGAACCAGGATGGTGTTGTACCTAGTGTGATGGACTTTGACTCGACAAATAAATAGGAGTATTATTGTTCACACTTGACATATGGAAACCTTGCTAGGACGTACCTAACAAAGAAGGTATTCACCAAGTTATATTACAACAATGTCCAACAAGCATAGTAGACAAAAGATAATTATTGTTGCCCCATTCCTATTTCTCTAAATCCTCTTGTTCGGATATCATCGAGAAGTCCTTGGAATGAGCACAATAAGATAAATCAAAAGAAGAAATCAAGTACACAAACAAGCCAATGTTCTTCATACCTCTAGCCAAAGGGATTTGTTTTGATAGGATAAGAATCCAAGGTGATATCCAAAATGATGCCCATTGTCGGAATGATATATCCTAGGACATACATTGTATAAGATGATGATGGTTTGATAGGTTGATTGATAGGCTATTGATATAAGGTTGATTAACATGTCTGAAAATGATCAAGAGTTTGATTTTGTTTTAAAGGTTTGTTGTTTCGATTTTCATTTTACATTTGAAGCTTGCTTTTGCTAATTGTTGTTGTTTCTGTTTGCATTGCCAAATGATGAAGTTAATGATCAGTTTATTACGGATGATTGATTATCATGGGTGAAAGCGAAACCAGATGTATTTTTTCAAATCTTTGGATGTTTTTGACATTATTGAAATGTTTTGAGGCTATTTTTGGTATTTTCAAGATGTTTTAAAAATGTTTTTGGATATTTTGGATTTTCCAATGTTTTTTGGGGTTTTCTGAGATTTTATGATTGTTTTTGGATTTTGTCTTTTTCGATTTTTTTTTGGATTTTGATGTCTCAGGGGTTGATCAAAGATGAGCCTTGCCTATGTTTAAGCTCAAAGACAATGTAGTTTCTGATCTAGTGTTTTTGACGCTTTTCTGACTTTTTAAGTGTTTTTCTGATGTTTTTTGGATTTTTTGCATGATTTTGACGATCTGGATATGGATGTGTCCATTTTGGATTTTGTTGAAAACCAAGCTAAGGTTGATTGATCGGATCAATGGATTGATGATGATAACATTGTTGAGGATACACAACAATGCAAGGATAGTGTTAAGCAACACAAAGATTGAGATGTTGATGGGATTGATGATGATAACATTGTTGAGGATGCACAACAATGCAAGGATAGTGTTAAGAAACAAAAGGATTAGGATGGATATCCCAAGATGATGGATTGATTGGATTTTGATCGATTAGGATTGATGAAGCTTGATTTGGAACAAAATTTATTCGAATGATTTGATGCGATGTTGACGTGAAAATTAGATGTAACTGATATTGATTATTTGGATCAAACATTTCGATTGAAGATAAAACTAGATAAGGAACATCTTCTCGTAAAAATGTGCCATGGGCTAGTGATTTGGATTTTGGATCATAAATGCTTTGACCAATTTGATTTCACATTTTCCAATGTTTGGATCACCACATAAGTTGGAGGATATAGATCAAGATTTATTTCCAAAGCAAGATGTAAATATTTTCGCACAGTATCTAGCAATGTATGGAATGTCATGGATGGATGCTCAGATAGGTGTATGGATGGATGGATATGGAAAGCATGCAAAGGATGCCAAGGATTATGTTGTGATAAGATAAGGTGTTCAGATAAAGAATGCTCATTTGGATAATGCTTCATGGCTCAGATAACACTGGGTAGGATAGGATCAATGAAAATAACCCATGTCAAGATGTTTACCATAAGCAAGCTTAAAGTATGCACCAAACTTTGTCAAGATCAAGATAACTTGGACTATGTATGCAGATGGATGAAAATGGATTGGATAAATGGTTTATGGATGAATGGATTTATTATGGATGAGATGGATGGAATGATGGATTTATTATGGATGGGATAAGATTGGATGCTTTCACTTGATGTGGTGCATGTAGATGCTCGATTCTATACATGACGCCTATTTTCCAGGTTTTTAGCATGCTCTTGCCCAAAGCATCACCCATGCAGTTTTCACTAGAGGACGATTTTTTTCTCTTTAGTGTTTTCAATCCTTTTTTTTCTTTTCTTTTTTTTCTTTTTTTGAAAGATTTTAAGCTCATGTTGAATCACAAGGTGTTGTTGATGTAGATGCCCCTGTCATAATATGCCATCGATATCCTGCTTGAAGAAGCTACTTTGTTAGAATACTTGCACTTGAATGCAACTTTTGGGATTCTTGTTCTGCTTTATTGATATCGGGGTTAACTCTGTCTCTGTGTGTATATCGTAAAAAAATTTCCTTCAAAATCCTTATGATGAAGGGTCATTGCCAATACATGATCAATGTGACAATTGGATATTATGCGTGGAGGCGTGGATGGAGTGTTTTTAGGGATAAGAGATGGATTGGTTGATAGTTTGGAACCTTTGACTCTCCAAACTTGGGAAGATGAGAAATGATGGGTGGATACGAAAGTGTGCATGGAATTAGAACCAACTACTTGATACATTTTGTATGTCGCATGAAAAGCCTGCTTTTTATTTTGTGGATATCTTTAATGGATATTTTTCCCTTTTTTATTTTTCCCCATAGTTTCTTTGACTAATGAAGTTTGATAGGGATGATCTTTCTTTGTATTTTTTTGGTATCCATTTGTATTTGACTTGTCCATTATGCTTTCCAACTTATTTTTCTTTGATAACATTATTCGTACTTTGATTCAATTCTTCCTTTTGATGTTGGTCCCAATTCGTCGATGGGGTAATGGGTGGATGAAGATTCATGACGTGGTTGGTTGTAGTATTGGCAACAGTTTCATCATAGGATTCGTTATGCTCCCTATGTTGATGTTTGCTTGAGATGAAGTTTCCCCTAGTATTATGGAAGTAGTACCTTCATGCTTTGATTCTGTTTGTTTTGAGGGTTCATGTTTAGAATTCATTCTTTGATAAATAATCACTATAGATGATGTTATTTCAATTTGCTGCTTTGCTAACTCTGAAATATCTTGTTCTTTCTGACCTGCATCCTTGAGTGGATAATGTTGGATATCTACATACCTGATGTCCTTAGTCTGAATTTGGGATATATTTGATCCTGATGTTGACAACTCAATAACCTGCTCTTTTTGTGTAATAATGTCAGGAGTAAAAGAATCATGTTCTGAATGAAGATCATCTATGTGTCCATCCATAGAAAGAATCCCATGGGTAGATGGAGGAGTATGTGCATCCTGCATAGATAGAAGAGTGCCCATTAGATCATTGTAGTATCTTGGAGATACAAATTCTTGATTTTGAATGATTTTGGAGTTGCTTTCAACATGCTTTGGATCAAGTTCTTGACATGGGTTAGTTTCAAAGGATGGATTGCTTACAAAGGGTTCTTGGATGTCACATTAGACATGGGGAATGGCTCAATATCCTCTTGATCTTTGAGTGGACTTGGATCAAGTGTCAAGTTGAGGATTCCTTCAATATCTGTAACCATGAGGTCAAAGGGGCGTATGAGTCCCAGATTAAGGTTTTGACACTAAATTCAACAAATTCTAAGTGAATGTTAAGGTTCCTAGTTTGTATGTTGTTTTTACTATTTGTAATTGCAAAAAATTAGTGAAATTGAATGATCTAAGATGCAAAAATGCAACCTATATGCACTTTCACTAATGCAATAATTAGAAGCCCTAAATGCAAATTAACTAATGTAAGATCTTATGCAAAGTTAATGTAAGCTAAATCTAGGAATTGAATGCACTCCAAATCATAAATAAAGGGTTCAAAGGTTGGTCTCACTAAAATGAAACAAAGGAAACCTTAGAGATATCAATCTAGGGATGTAATTAGGGAAAGAGATCTACAATAAGGTGTCCTAGGGTTGTGATTAACGAAAAAGGGGGTTCACTACTAAGAAAATGCTTAGAAAGAAAAAGATAAAAGTAATTTGTGCCAATCTAGCTATGAAACCTAGAAATTTAAGAGAATGAAATCAAACTGATAAAAGGGTATGTGCAGGATCATGGTGCGCCAAAAAGTGGCAATATTATGAGGGTATGTGGCTAACGACTTCTTTTTCACCCAAAATTAATGAAACGAAAAGGGTTCTTAGAGGATATTCTCAACTTTCCAAAAATATAAATTATGATTTAATTTGAATTTAATAAATAATTATTATTCATTTTCAATTAGAATTACGACTAAAGTCCTGATCGATAGGCTGATTGAAAAACAACTATAACTTTCAAACGGTATCATATTTTTTGAATCCAAAACATGCGTCACATTCTATGCTTCACATACTATAGGATTAAAAAAACTAAAAATTAAATTTCATGAAGTTTTGACCAAGTTAAGGTGGTCAGACAAATGATTTTTATATTTTCAAAAGTTGTAATTAAAAATTCATAATTAATTATTTACTTGGAAAAAATTACAAAAAATATGCATCACATCTGGACATGAGTCCTCTACTTATATATAAAATCTTACAAAAAAATATTATCATTTTATTATGGTTAGGGTGGTCAGACAGACACCTACTTCTTATTTTTTTCCTTGAAATTTAAGTACTACTGCATTGAAATTTCAAATTTTCACCAAATAGATTTTATTTATTTTTAAATAAACCTAGTATTTTAGAAACTACATTCAATTTTCTACAAATTCTATTCTCACATATTTTTGAAATAATATAGATAACTTATTCAAATATTTACTCAAGTTGCCTAACACTGATTTTTCTGAATTTTTTGCCACTTAAGGGCCTATTTTTTGCATGATGATCCTGCACATACCCAAAAGAGGATGAAATATAAAGGTACCTGGAAGAAATATATGGTCAAAATAAGCTCCAAAACCCTAAAATTCTTACTTGTGATGCTCACTAGGACTCATACACCAAACTGGATGATCTAGTCCCAAACTAGGGTTTCTGGGAAAGAACTAGAATCTCTTAGTGACTGATCTGGATCTTCTAAAAATTGGAAAAAAGTGTTGTACTAGGACTCATAAGCCCAAAGTGCCGATTTAGTCCTAGTATTAGGGTTTGGTTGAAACTTTGGTATCCTCCAGTGATCTGTTGTAGCTTTTCTCCAACTAGATCTCTCGGTTTGAAAGCTTGAATTCTAACCTGTAGGTGACTTTTTTTAAAGATGAAAACCTTGTGACAACGTTGAAAAATTTCTTCAATCTTGAAAATTTTTCTTCAAAGGATCTTCAAGCTCCAAAATACCTAGTTTTACAATCACACATGTAGAGAGAGAAAAAAATTTGTTGATTGTTAGGGAATAGGGGTTTGCCTTGGTCAAACCTCGTTTAGGTAATTAAACCTTATGATGAAACAATGAAACATGAACATGAAACATGATATACACGAACAATGATACCTTGAATGATGTCTTGAAATGTAAATTCGTAATCTACCATGAAGCAGCCATGAAGAGTGTAGATCTTGATCTTGAATTAGATGTGGAACAATGCTAAACTTTGATCTTGAATGCTACATCATAACACTAGCTCAACAACATGCTTAATGAATTATGCCTTTAACATGATGATGGATCTTGAATTGTTGTAATAATCTTCTACAAATTTTCCCTTGAATGCCTTACAAATGCTCTTGAATACTCTAAAATGCTCTTGTGAACTTTGGGGATGCTAGGTGAAATAATGATTTGAAACCTTGTTTATATAGGAATTCCATCTAATTTAACATTTATTAGATCCCAAATGCTGACATTCATAAAATTTGAATTGAAAACCCTGATTTCCCGCTCATAACTCTAAGAATTCCGCAAATGGAACTCATACGCCCAAGGTGGCATATGGGTCCCACCTAGGGGGACTCATACACCCAAGGTGGCATATGGGTCCCACCTAGGGGAACTCATATGCCCAAGGTGGTGTATGAGTGCCACTCTAGATTTTCAAGGTGATAGTTCATGTCGGGGGGTTAGAAAATTGAATGTATTTGATGTCTATGTTAGGATTTCAGTTTAAATAAGTCTCAAGATGCATAATAAAGGGTCTTAAGGGCCTATTAATGATGATTTATAGGTCATTAATGCAATAGGGCCCAAAAATTAGTGTGAAGATGTAAATAAATACATTTTACAACACTAAATTGAGGCAAAATTAGAAATATTTAGCTTAAAAGGGCCCCAAACTTAATGTGAATGTGTAAAACATATTACAACACCAAACCAAGGACACATTATGTTCATTTTAATGTTAATCATTCCCCAATTAAGTGTGAAAAAGGGATACTTTTTCCTACACTACAAATAATTAAAGTTTTTTCTCTTATTTCAATGTCTTACTCTAGGATATCCATACTAGGTTCTAGAGAGATCAGAACGCTAGCATCCATATGCAAAATCGTGGTGTTGGTCTGCTCTAGCCTCATGAATTTCCCAAATGTGTGAGTAGGTGAGGTAAAAAATTCCATAATTGAGGGGGCACATTTTTAATAGTGACCCATCTCAAATAGAAGAGGGATAAGACCTCTTCATTAATCAATTTTGGCGACCATGAAATGGCCCAAAAGACAACATTGTCAATAGTTGAATATTTCCTTTGTAGTATTTCTTTTTGGGTTTTAGGATCTTTAAAGAATATTAAAAAACCCCTTTTTCTATCATATGATAGAAAGAAAGAAAAATAACCTTCATTTTTTTTGTCATTACATAGCATCAAAAAAGTAACCCTTTTTCACACTTAGTTTGGGAATGAATAATTAATGATAAAATGTACTTAATTGTGCCTTATTTAGGGTGTTGTAAAGTGTTTTCTTACACTTTCACACTAATCTAAGGATTTATTAATTGATTGAGGTTAATTGAGCTTAATTGGACCCTTTAATTCAAATCCAAGCCTTATTAATTGCATTTTTCAAGGATCTATCTTGACACCCATTAATGATATTACATAACATTTAAATTGGAAATGTTGGAGTTCTAGAAAACCATGCTAAGACCCATTCACCACTTTGGGTGAATGGGTCCTCCTTACCTAGGACACCCTTTTTTAGCATATTTGAGGTTGGTTTTTAATGTTATTTCACCTCCTCAAAGCTTGGTCCTAGAAAATTGTGCTAGGACCCATTCACCACTTTGGGTGAATGGGCCCTCCTTACCTAGAACACCATTTTTTTGGCATATTTGAGGTGGAGTTTTAATGTTATTTTACCTCCCTGAAGCTTGTTCCTAGAAAATTATGCTAGGACCCATTCACCACTTTGGGTGAATGGGTCCTCCTTACTTAGGACACCCCTTTTTGAACATATTCTTGGAGGGATTTTAATGTTTTTGAATCCTATATCTGATGTCATCTTGGATTATTTAAATTTCGGGGTTAATCCTTAAGTTTAGGATAAATATAAGTTTAATTCACATAGTTTTAGCTAAGAAATCCTAAAGTGACCTAGAAGATCTAAGCAACTTTATGCAAGCATCCTAAGAGTTCACGAGAGCATTATAGAGCATTTCAAAGGCATATTATCAAGGTTTTATTGTAGTGATTGAAGATAATATCATCATGTCAAAGGCATAGTGCATCAAGCATGTGGTTGAGCTAATGTGTTTTGATGTAGTATTGAAGATCCATTTGCAAGCATTGTTTCATATCCAATTCAAGATCAAGATCTACATTCTACATGGCCACTACATGTTAGATTGTTGATTTACATTCCAAGATGTTCTTCAAGATCATATCATCACGTCAAAGGCATAGTGCATCAAGCATGTTGTTGAGCTAATGTGTTGATGTGGTATCGAAGATCCAAGTTAAGCATTGTTTCACATCTAGTTTAAGATCAAGATCTACATTCTACATGGCCACTTCATGTTAGTTTGTAGATTTACATTCGAAGACATCATTTCATGTTTCATGCTTCTATTTCATTATTTCATTACAAGGTTTAATTACCTAAATGGGGTTTGACCAAGGAAAACCCCTATTCTCTAACAATCAACAAGTTTTTATTCTCCTTGATGTGTATTTGTAGGTTTTTAGGTTGAAGATCAAGTGGAGAACAAGATTGAAGCAAAGTTGTCAAAATTGTCACTTGTTGAAAAGTTGTCATCCATATTGCAAGAACATGAAAAAAAGGCTACATAATTTGTTTCAAATTTTCAGGAGTTGGGCACTGAGGAGCTAAAAGTGTAGACATCAAGGAATAGAACTCAGAAGTCAGTTTTCATAAACCCTAACAGGGACCCATTCACCACGGGGTGAATGAGTCCTCAGTGACCTAAAAACAACACTCTTGTAGCAAGGTACAATTGTTTTGGCCTCTCAAAACTTCTCTCATTGTTGCTATAATAGTTAGGATTTATTTCTGATTGTTATTTATGTGCATTTTATCCCTCATAATTAATGAAACATCCCTAGGAAAAATTATGGTTCATCATCTTGTTGATTCATTTTGGTGAACCTATTTTTTGATGTTTCAATCATACATTTTTAAACCACTCATCAAGAAACCTCCTTGTTCGAGTTTTCTCCTTGTCTACCATGGCCAAAAATATTGCTACTCCTTTGAATCCACTTTCTTCATTATTAATGGTTGACAACATTTCAACATTAGGGAAAATTGTCATTTTTCTAGCGTTGGGAGGGGAGTACTTACTAGCTCCTCCAATGTTTGGTTTCTCTCTGTTGGAATCTTCATCTTTAATGGTGATGAATCTTGCATTCTCTAATATTTCTAGAGTGCTCTAGCATATCATTTCAAAAAAAAATATTTTCTTTATTCTCATTAACACTATTCAATGCCCTTCGGGTCCATCAGGGGGCTTGCCCTTGATTCCCCCCTCCACCCCCTACCATTAAGCTAGGGGCACTATCTTCTGTGTGCGATTACTTTCAGTTTTATGATGGCTTTGTTGTCCATAAGATAGGGCACAATGGATAAGGAAATAAATGCTAACAAAACAAAGCATTGAATTTACCCACCCAACACACCACCACTATACGAGGACCAAGGTGCTCGAAGAGTACCAAGTTGGGGACAAAAAACCTATAAGCTGACTGTTCAGGGGCTTCCTATTGAACCAGACCCACAACCTCTTCCTAGATGACCTCCACACATGCTCCACTCCTGAATATTTCATTCTCCGAGTCCACATAAATTTAAAAAAAAAAACTATAAATTAACTCTTAAGAAAACAACATATAATCTCTTAATAAATATAAATAAAAAAGTTCTTAAATAATTATAAAATAAAATAAAAGAATTATTAATTAAATAAATTCAATGTAAATAAAAATAGTTGTTGATGGTGTTTTTATGCGCTTCTCAACATAGGCAGTGCGTAGGTCCACTACCTCTCTTGAAAGACAATCTCCCACAATCAAATTGCAGAACACTATCCCAAGGTCTCTCGGATGTCAGGTCATGATAGTGCATAGATACCTCAGTAGTTTGATGTGATTTGCTGGAATCATAAGGCAGTATTAAACAGGAAATACAAAGCAAGGATACAAAGCGCGAAAGTTGAATCTCGAAATGGAGGTCATAGGATGGAAAGCTGTCATGCATTGGCTGTAGGTTCAAATATCTATCTCGGGCTCCATTTTGTTGTTGGATTTGGCTTTACAATGTGCAATGAACCTTAGCATACATTAGTCATTAAAAAAAGAAGGAAAAGGGAAAAGGGAAGGAAAAGTTCCTAAGTCTACAACTAGCTATGAATAGTGACAATGGAGTTCCTGCAATGGACAATTTCTTAAAACAATATCCCACTTAACCAAGGATTTCACAGTATCATGGAAATTGTGCTATCTTCTAAGGTCTGCAGATATTTTATCCTTCATCCACCACATACATGCATGAATCAAAGATAAATGTTTGGAGCAGCTTTGAAATCAAGTCGAGGCTAACTTTGCACAACTATCTACCATCAGCAAACAACAAAAAGTATGGACAAAGAAATCAACATGGCAAGAATTTTCATAATCACCCAACAACATTCCTAAGAAATAAGATAGCTAACTAAACAACAATAAAATCTAAGTCAAACATCTAGCATTGGAGATTGAATCAAGTAACATGGGAGAAACCAAGAAAATACACCAAGTCAATTCTTTTTCTTATAAATTTTTGTAGCATGTCTTTACAACAACTCAACCCTCCTTTGCAAATGAGAGGGGAGCCCTATTTGTAGTTTCCCAAAAGTAAAATGAATGGCCAAGATTCATTACAAAATAGGGTTTCACCTACCCCCCAAATAGATCACAATTTAAAATTACATTTTTGTCTCTTCCCTATTTTGTCTTCTAGCTGATGGCACTGTAGCAGTTTCATCCTATAGCTGATTGTTGTTTTGTTGTAGCTACTCTTCAGGAAGTTATTCATCTTTGGTTGGGCTGTCCTCCTATTCTTTGAAAGCGGTGTGTTATATGTATTTGAGGATGACCACCTGGAGCTTGTCTATTTCAAGGATTTCACATCGCAGCGCCTGGTAGCTCCATTCCTTAGCATTTTCTTCCAGCCTTTTCCAATCTTCATCATATTTTGAGCCTTGGTCACTGAATAGCTCTGATTGATCAAAGGCTTGGGCATCAAAACTCAGGAACTCCATTGTGATATCTCCAGCCATCCCATCCTTCATCTTCTCCTGGAAGTGTGGTTTTATCTTTTCCAAGTCCATTTGCACCGTGGGCATATTATGGCCCGTCATTAGCTTAAGATATCAGGCACATTCTGCCCAGATTTCCTTGATCCACTCAATGTCTGGATCCACCCTACTCAAGATTTGCTCCAACCTCTTCTTCCGGTTGTCAAAGTCTCTGCACCACACATCCATCAGCTAGTGATCTTCTTTCTTAAATTCAAGCTTCTCCTCCCACATGGCCTCAAGCATCCGAAGGATAGTTTCAATCCTTGGAAAGGTGGAGTCATAAGTTGTGGGGAAATTGGTGCAGAGCCTCTTTGTGCTCTCTAGAGACTGCATCAGGTCCAAGAACTTGTTGGCTATTCGAACAGCTCGACTGATTCCCATGTTTCCGACATATGAGACCTGTCGGAACTAGTCTTCTATGGTCTTTTCCAAGTTCTTTCTTCTCTCCATTTTTTTGAACTACTCTTTGGAAAGGAATTGAGGTGCAGCCGTGGATGTAGTAGGTAGGTCGTCTACTAAAGACCACTATTGTATGTAATCCGTTAGGGTTGCAACCTGTGCCTTAAGCTCATCCTTTGAGATTTTATCCTGCTTTATTAGGTGCACCACTGTGGCCACCGACTCCTCAAGGTGCTCGACCTTCTGCTCTCTGGTTGCAGTCCCCAAGTCGATGGTGGAGATGTTATAGCTTACCCTAGCTTGGCCCATTGTAGGTGTTGCAATTTGTGTTGCTCGGGAGCTGGAAGCATCCATCGTTACTTTGGATCGGACCTTGTGCTTCTTCTCGTTCTTCGTTGTAATTTGGGCTCGAGCCAAGATGGCCTCTAACCTCACCCTTGGGTCTTTCAGCATAGGGGTCGTTCTTTCAAGTTGTTTCTCTAACCACTCGGTCACAGCAGACTTCCCTTTGGGCGAATCATGGCTGCCCTCACCCTTCTCAGTCAAGGGCAAGATTTCTGCCTCTTTTTCTTTTGGGATTCTCCTTTCTCTTTGGCAGTGTGCTCCTCCTCGTCGGAGTCATGGACAAATATGAGGCATTTGACAGGAAGCCTGGTGGATGGTTGCTGGATGGGAGTATCTTATTTTGCTGCTTCTTCTTCTTTCTTCTCCTTAGTACCCCCAGCCTCGGGGCTTTTGGCAACATGGGTCTCAGCCTCAGTCAAATCCTTTATCTGTTGTTCTTCTGGTGGCTGCCCCTCTTCATCATGTGGTGACTTTTCTGTTTCCTCCCCAATGTCCTTCAGTTCCTGCACCATTTCCTCTTCAAGGTCATCATCAAATGTCTGAATGATTACCTTAGTGTCAGAGCCGTCCTCCTCATCCCCACTCTTAGAAGAGTCTGTCTCCTCCTCATAGACCACCCTATCGATGGTTCGGTGCTCATACTCTGGGTGCTCATGACATTCATCAGCCTCCTCCTCGACAGACTTCAAGGCTTCCTGTTCTCGCTCCTCCAACTCCTTTGAGATTTGCATTGTGGCCCGCATAGTTGGTGGCCCTGTCGGCGGTTGTGAAGGTTGAGCAGTTGCAAAGACCTGGGCAAGGGCTGCTTGGAGAGTTGGATCCATTAAGATCTGGGAGAACTCAGGGGGGAGATTTTGCATATGTCTCGTAAGAGCCTTGGGCATAGTGGCAGTGGGAATAGGCGATGTTTTTATTTCTAGAGGAAGTGATGTGATTGGTGACATAGCAGCAGAGGAGGGGGGAGAAGTCATAGTGGAAGATGAGTCAATGAATATTACTGACTCGGCTGGAGGCGAAGGGGCAAGATGGATAGAAATGTCCACTACCGGCAGAGATGTGATGACCATAGCCAGGGAGGTGGGTGGCGGCACAGGAGTGGTAGGGAGAGCCAATGGAGGCTGCAATTCTGTCGCACCCACTACTTGTTTAAGCCTTTTGGGGGATGAGCCTCACGTTTCTTTCTTGGTATGGGCCTTGGGGTCCGAGGACTGCCTGGTCTCTATTCCTTTTCTTTTCTGGGACCTGGTGACGAGAGGAGACTTGGAGGTCCCACCAGTTGATGTGGTGGTAGCAACATCCTCCATGGCACTTAGCTCGCTTTTGAGCCCCTCATAGGTCAGGACTACTCCTTGCCAATTTAAATGAGCCACCTACCCATCGATCCACTCCTTGGTATGAGTTAAGATTGGCTGGGTGATGGTGTCCAGGTCATCGACCTCCTGCTCATCCCAATCAATTGAGGGTATTGGTAAGTTGGCAACCGCAGAGTACCTTGGATGCATGATTGTGGACTCGTCCTCCTCGACTTGGTCCAGTACCAGAAATGGTTGCACTCTTCTCAGGAACTACACAATCATGCGCATATAGTGCCTTGCGCGTACTTCTTTGTCATCTTGGCAGTCAGCCCAGAAATCCTCAATGTGATACTGATAGGTATAGGCTGGACCCAATGCTTTCCTGACATAACATGCGGGTACATCTGTGGGCGAGCAATGTGCCAGTCAAAATTGTACTCCTTTAGCTCCTTCTCGGAGTTACCAGCACATTGTGACATCTGCAATCGGTACATGCCCTGGCCAAGGGTCATGGGATAGGAGATCCCTGCTATATGCTTGTTGCTGAAGATTGTTTGGATGTGTTGGAGCTACCGAGAAATCTCCAGGAGGATGATTTTGTCGTTGGGGTACCGAGGAAATCTATTCGGCCTTTCGGTGAAGCCTTGGGCATGGACGTACGTAAACTTTGGGTATTGGATAAAAACAAAAGCATATTGCTTCAAAAGCGCCCTAGCACTATGGGAGACCCTCCTCTCGAAATCTCTAGTGATCAATCTGATGATATGGCCAATGAATGCGTCATTCACTTTGTAGTAGTCTCTTTTAAAGTTGCGGTATTGGAGCTACAGATACTTATCAAATGGTTTGAGTCCTCGCTTCTGCCCCTGATCGGGTGCCACAAACAAGTCTCTGTACTATCTTTGATCTACTAGGGAATATACAAGGTAGGAGGTCATATAGAATTTAGAACTCTTTTTTACGTTAAAAAATTGCTCATGAAAGTATTTGCTTATGATTTCGCCCTAGTAGAATAAAACCTTGGTTGTGACGTCCTTGTTTCCATGCAGGATCTGTTCAATGAAATAGGCCATCCATTCCTAGAAGTAGGTGGTTGTTGGAAGACCCATAGCCCTGCTCAACATGGTTACCACGTCATGGTAATCCTCATGGAAATTGCTACGGAAGAGCTCCTGAGGAACTTTCATAGCGCTGACTCATCTTTCCTTAAGCCAATGTAGGTTTATTGATTTCTTGCATCCTGTTGGGTTATCATCCCACACCGCCTAACATTCTTCTAATGTGGGGACCTCCATCTATTGGAATGTGGGGATATGAAAGGTCTTGGTGATCCCCTCCGGTGACATGTTTGCGAGGATGTTTCCCTCCTTATCAACAATTATTTTGGTATCAGTTTGGTAGGCTTCTCGGCAAGCCATGACTAATTCGGGTGCCACGAGAGATGGAGGGAAATCGGCAGCCTTAGCTATTCCACTCTACCTTATCAATCTGGCATTGTTTGTTGTCGTGTTGACCCTGACCCTCTATGTGAATTCATCAATATCCACCTGGCCAATGTTGGTGTCTATAATTTCCTTCTAGTCTGTGGTGACCTTTGAGTGGAGCTGCTCACCCTGGAATTGGTACTTCATCTGGTGTTTGTCTTCTTTCCCTCGAGGGGTCCTTCCTGACTTCTTCCCCTTGTCCCCTTTAGCGGATGCCCCTGAAATTCCTGCACCTGATTCCATATATTCTACAAGCAAGGGCAAAGTTAAGACAATAGGCCATAAAAAGAATTCATGTTAGTCCATATCTTAAAAACAATATTCATTTCAACTAATCAATCAAGCATATCATGAACTTTCATCTTTAGATGTTATTAATCTTTGTTTTAGGGCATTTGGACAATCCAGGCCCAGAGGGTTGGACTTCCTTGGTAGGAATGCTGTCTGAAAGGGAAAACACAGCGGAAAGCCCCCGGAGACCTTCTTTGGTCACATCTTAATATTTTGAAAGGTTCGTCATGGAGAGGACCCAAATTCAGCATATGGGTCGAAGTTAGATTCCAGATTTGGGCTTGTTAGGATCGATTTAGGAGGGCTTGGAGGTCTCAAGCTGGAAAGCAGTCAGGAGATAGCATTTTGCAGGGGTAGACAACTGATGGAAATCCGAGGACGGAAGTTAGGGGTCCGGGCCTCGGAGGGCCAAAGGACAACCAGCATGCGTTATTTCATTTTCGAGGGCTCAGGTCGACAACACCGGAAAGACGCACGAACTTCGCCATTTGAGACGGCCAATGCCAGACAGAAGTCCGGGAGCAAGAGCCTTGCGGTAGGGTTTTATGTTTTGAGTTCAATGGCGGCAATTGGCAGGGCGGAACCCGGCGGCCGGGACGTCGGACAACGCCTTCTGTTAGCAACTGCGAGCGAGGACAAGAATTCTGGGCAATGGAGCCTAACGAGTAAAAAGTTGTTCAGAGTTTTGGCAAGATCCATCGGCGAATGGCGGTCCGAGGTCTGGTGGTCAGAGGGACGTCCAGACAGTGAGGAGCAAGACCAGGCCCGGGAGAGGGGTTCGCCATTAAACTTGATTTTTGCCTCAGCAGCAGATGGAAGGGCGGAACCCGGAGGCCAGAGGGACGCAGAGACATCATCGTGGGGATGGCAGACAAAGAGGTGCGGAGACCCAGTGGCTGGGGCCCGGAAGGCCGAAGGGCGGAGCTCCATTAATGCAAAGAGCAAGCCAACAACAAGGATATGGTCGGGATCCAGAGCACAGAGGGGCCAGAAGAATTTGCCATGAGGTCAGTGGAAAATGATGCACAGAGGCCCGACACCCGGGACCCGAAGGCACCAACGACATAACAATTTTATCACCAAAGGTCGAAGCGGAAGTGAAGGCGAAGCCCAGAGGGCAGGATGCCGCAGGATGTTCACCATCGCAGATGGCGAAACATAGGCGGAACCCCAAAGGAGGAACTCCAGGATCCGGGGCCCAAGAGGCCCGCAAGATGCATGTTAAGTTTAAAGTTTGATGGTGATGAGCAAGTCGAGACCCGACAATCGGGAGGCAGGTAGGAGTTTGTAGTTCAGGCGCGGTGAAATGCGAACAAAATTCTGGAGATGGAAGTCCAAAGGGCCGGGCCCGGAGGGACAGATTGCCACTGGCGGTAGGGTTTGTTCAAATTTTGGTAATCAAACGGCGAAGGTGGGTCTCGAGCCCAAGGCAGATGTTTTCCCTACGCTAAGAATAGCCGCGGCAGGGAGAAACTCCAGATCAGCAAGGAGGGCATTTTAAGAGGTTTGCTCGATTTTCTAATATATAGGTTCAGTGTGCAATTTGATGTTCTATCATATTATGCCTTCCTATCGATTGCTAATTGATTTAAATCTTTCAAAATCATGAAAATGACACTCGAGAGGGCAAATGGATGGCCTACCTTGAACACGCAGAGTGGGGAGATGTGGAATCCACCAATGATCGATAGAATGATGCTGAGGGCAATGATCATGACGTTTTCGAAGGCGGTAGGCTCCACATGGTAGTTTGTCTAATTCGCTGCAATCCTGTTTGTGAAAATGACCAGCCGGAGTGGGAATTTTATACCCCCAACTGCCATGAATGATCGCATTTATTGTAGGTATGGTCACCAAAAGGGGTGGTCAATTCAAAGTCGGTGATGGTGGCAGGAAAGCCGGGGCCTGACAGCCGGGAGGGCGCAAGACGGTGGTCGTTGAAGTTTTATTCGGTTGAATGGTAGCGATGGGAAGCGGGTAGGGGCCTGGAGGGCAGAGCGCCTCCAGAGATCCACTGTCAGGGATGGCGGAACCGTCATGGAAGACTCCATGGCAGACAAGGGATGACACCAACTTCGGTCAGTGAAAAGGTTGGCAGGACCTGGGAGGCAGGTCACCGCAGGAGGTTCGCTGTTGCAGACGGCGAAACACGGACGAAACCCTGGAGGAGGAACTCCGACGTTCTAGACTCGGAGGGCAGGCCACCGCCCGAGAATTTTCAAAAAGTTTTAGACGGAGGGCAGGGAGTCAGACCCTGAGGTCTGGAAGGACACCCAGTGGACGCTGCCGGGAATAGCAGTTCCAGCAGAGAAACCTAGAGAGGGAATCCCGAACGCCCCGGCCCTGAAGGGCCCGGGCCCTTTTTAGGGCCAAATAGCCAAAGGGTCCCCGTGAGGCTCCAAAATGCAGCAAAACCAAAAGGGGGAGGCATGGTCGATTTATGATGGGACTTTGAAGCAACACCGACCATCCGAGACATCAAAAAGGGAGGCACACAAAATGAGGCGGTGACAAAAATGACCCGACAAGGTGAAAGAAAAAAGGGTCCCCATTCCGAATGGGGCATGTGTGCTAAGGGCACAACAATAGTTATTAAAATGAAATAACTTTTATAAATACAAATAAAAATAATTCTTAAATTGTAAAGATAAATTTTTAACATGGATTTATTCTTTCATAGATAGATAGTTTATGGGTAGAGGGTAATTCATGTGGATGTGGATAGTCCATGTGAAAAGAGATTAAAGTGATATGTGTTAAAAACTTAACTTAACGAATCACACCAAATATTGATTCCATTATATAAAAATAATAAATTATATAAAATTAAAATAAATAAATAATTCAAAATAAAATAAATAGTTCTTAAATGAAAATAATTATTCAAGATTGATATCTCTAACGAATCTTTTCAAATGCCGCTTCATGTTGTGTTGCAGCACTCCGACAAAAGAAACCTTCAAAATTTGTTAGTGGTGATTGGTGAGGAATATTTTAATTCAACCACAACAATGATAGAACATAATTTTAGTAGGAAAAAATAAATTTATCTTCAAAATATATGCATGCCTACACAATCGGAACTTTCCAATTAAAGTAAATAATTTTGTGACAAGTGTTTGTCCTTGCCAACCCTACTAGGATAAGGATATAGGTGGGATAGATCTAGATCCTTATTCACCATGAAAGATTGCAATCTTTCTTGCTAACCAAATTCTGCCCCACAAGACCACACAAAAAAATTTAAATAACAAGCTCTGGGTTGGATTTATTACTTTAAGATATATTAATGACGAACGACAACAATAGTTTTGAGCCATCAATAATTGAAAGCCTGGAATGACTGGCTTGACCTTCAGATTCCCATCCTTTCCAGGTGATATGCTTGAGCGTGCAATCCTTATAAATTATTGTTTACAAGCCGAGATGTTCACTTGTGGCATTCGTTTCAATTGAATTCGTTTCCCACTTGAGGATAACAATGAATGGTGGAAACGATGGCACTTTGCCACTTTGCACACAGTTTTGGTGCCCTTTCCTACACAGGGTCACATCAACGCTTTCATACATCTCACCGATCTCTTGTCCACACAGGGTTATTTCATCACTTTTGTTAGCACAGAATGGACAAAGAAACGCATGTTTGGAAGTGTAAAGCACAAGTTGCAACTACAGCACCCCAAAGCCAATTTCTAATTTTTTTCATTCACTGACGGCTTACCGCCAGAGCATGGCTGCACCACCCACCAGGGTGAGCTATTTTCAACGCTGGCAAAGTGTGGACCCGCCTTGGAGGCCCTCCTCCACACTCAGAATAGGAATGGCATTCCTCCTATCACCTACATTGTGGCAAACTGTTGCATGTCGTGCAATGCATAAGTGGCCCCCAATATGGGAGTGCCAAGGGTCATCTTCTAGCCTCTTTGTGCCGCTGTCTCTATTGCGCAGAAGTACGATCCTTCTCTCCTTTTCCAGGGCCACATTCCTATCAAAGGTATTCTTCTGCTCTACTTTTAATATTAACTTCAATTCTTGTTTCACTCTAGTTTGAGTATTAAGTTTGAGGTGTGATTGTTTCAGGGAGCAAAGGAAAACATTCAGAGAAAATGATCTGTAATCTACCCAGGAATATACCAGCGCTATGGCCCAGCGATCTGATATCATTCTACCGCGAGCAGTTTACATCAGATCCCATCTATAAAGCGATTCTCTTTGAGTCACGAATGTGTGATACAAGGGACTACATGCTTGTGAACACCTTTGAGGAATTGGAAGGGAGAGAGGCGGCAATAGCATTGTCTATCAAGGGTTGTCCATCTCTGTCAATAGGTCCTATGTTTCTCCCTAACTTTTTAGCTGGGGAGAATTTAACACTGAGCAATATGTCTATGTGGGAGGAAGACGATAGCTGCTTGCATTGGCTAGACAAACAATGCCCGCGCTTTGTGTTGTATGTTTCCTTTGAAAGTTTGGCACTCAAATCGCGCAAGAGCAGTTGGATGAGCTGGCACTCAGTTTGGAACAGAGCGGGCATGCCTTTTTGTGGGTTCTTCACTCTGATATTACTCAGGGGCAGGATGTTGTTTTGCCCGAGGGATTGGAAGAGCGAACCTAAGATCGTGCGTTGTTTGTGAAATGGACACCGCAATTGAAGGTGCTTGAATACCCTTCAGTTGGAGGATCTTTGACACACAACGGATGGAATTCAAGTGTGGAGAGCATCAACATGGGAGTGTCCATAATTGGTTGGCCTTATTTCGGTGACCAGTTCCTCAATTGCAGATTCGTCAAAGATATATGGAAGGTTGGGTTGGATTTTAAGGAGGTGGACGTTGACGATGGGAGATTGGTTAGGAAAGAAGAGGTGGAGAGTGCAGTGAGGAGGGTGATGCAGAGTGAGGAGTTGCGGAAGAAAGCCGTTGAGCTGAAGGAAGCAACAACTAAAGCAGTTGATGAAAAACAAAAAAACAAACACAAGTGATTAGCCCAATAGTTGTTGCAGCACACACATTTGATTTTATTACTTTCTTGCAAAAAGCTTTACATTGATCCTCTTTTATAGGGGAGTACAAAGATTGCCAGAAGGTTGCAGATAGTAGGAACTGACATAGAGTTTAAGAGAAGCCTCAGGAAGCTCCTAGAGAATGGGAAAGTTTTGGATACATAGCAATTAATGCTTTCACCGAAAATGGTGGGATATGCAATTAGTGTAAGTCTTCGGGAGGGAGAAATTAAATATTCCAACACCCCCCCTTAATTTTGACTACATTTAATTTTATCATTTTCAACTTGTCTTTTAAATCTACAAGTTCACTATATCATTTTTTTCTAAAAGGATGGGTCCCAGCCTAAAGCCTTGTTAGGTACCCATTTACAATCACTTTTTCAATGATGGCCATCAAACATTCAAATTTTTTTTTCTGAAAATTCCTTGTTTGCAAATTCCTTGCTTGCTCACTGATCTTCTGATTTGCAATCCAATTTCTTCCTTTTTCAGAAGTAGGCTGCTACACTTTGTTGCACAATAATTTTAGTTTCATTTTGTTCTCAATCATGAACTTTGATCTTGGTGGCTTCATGCACCTTCACCTTCAGTTGATCTTCAAATCACTTGAAATTTAGATGTAGTTTTTCTTTAGTTCTATCATCTTTGACATATGAACACTTGTACTTGAACAACCTTTTGAACATACCACTCATCTTTTGCCAATGTGTTCCAAAATTCCAACCACAATTCATTTTCATGCACTCTTCCATATATTTATTATTCTAACTTGTATTCCAAGAAATTTTTTTAGAATGGTTTTTTAAACCACATACTACAAGGGTGTAAGTCCCAACACTTATCCTTGGTATGCCCTTTCCTATGGCAATGTGTACACTCAACACTTTTCATTTCTTGAACAAATTTTCTTGGACTTGTAATATCATTCCCTTTACCTATGACATACCCAAGACCTTCATACTTTGGCCTCACTAATGGCTGAATAGGCTCTCTTATTCCTTTCCCATGTTTTCCCAAACCTTCACCTTTGTAACCCATTATTTTCATAATTTTTAGACCAATTTTTTTTCATGACAATTATCAAGATTTGTAGACACATTATTATGTTCATTATTACATTCTTCATCATGAACCACTTGAGCAATACCATATAAACCAATTGATTTATCAACCGGACAATTCAAATCTTTTCGACAACATGAGACATCACAAACTAATAATTTTGACTTTAAACATTCATTTTCTTCTTTCAACTTTGATATTTTTTCTTTTTGTTTACAATTTTCTTCATGTAATCTCTTTATCTTTTCTTGTAAATCTTCATTATTTTTCTTAATCTCATCAAACAACTTTAATTTTTCTTCTTACTAACTTCCCACAAATTTTCTAAAACTTCATCAACCACCTTTAACTTTTCTTCTAATATTTTATTCTTCTCCTCAACTTGACACAAATCTTTCAAAAGTTTATTAATTTTTTTCTTTAAAAAATCATTCTCACAAATTAAATTTTCTTTTTCTTTTAACACTCTTTTACCAAGTTTTCCCATTGATTCAAACAATTTAAACTCTCCTTGATTTTGCTACACCGATTTCTCTGTTTACCTTCACTCTTCTTCAATTTCTTCTTAAGATTAACAACACTTTATCCACTACAATTTTAAAATAAAGATCAATAATCCATAGCTATGAACACCTTTGCAACATTATCTTTTCTATGACTTCCTTTTTCTTGTATAAACAACATTATTAGAAACAACTTGTTAACCCACCTTTTCTTCTTGCTCTACTCCACTTTAAAGAAAAATACACACACAATAAATCTTTTCATTAAAAATAACAGTTACCTTTCTTTCCACAAATCCCTGGTTGTTGTCTCTAACCCTTTTCAAAACATTACAATAATCATGGCAATAATATTTGCAAAACAAAATAGCGGTCTACCTCTTTTCTCTGTGCCTTGTTTGACTGGCTCACAGCTTCTTTCTCCTTCAGATTTCCTCATCTGTGGCTTCTTACACTTAGGTGACTCTTGCAACCGTCTTCTCCTATGACAACAGCTCTGTTTTAAGAAAAATTACTATGATTTCTTCAAACAACGACCACCTTCTTCATAGCGACAATTAACGTCCTTCGATGCAGAGTCTTCTTCTTGGACAACGATTCCTTCAAAGAAATTCACCATCGTTGATTTTCTGCAACACTTTCATGATCTTCAGACCCACATGATCAACCTTTCAACTCATTGTGACAGCTCCCTGGATCTCTCTGCTCTGATAGCATATTGAGAAACATAGAGCAAAGAAAACACAAACACTAAAACAGCCACAGAGATTTACTCAACATTTGTTGCAACACTTTTCTATTGCTTACATTACAAAAAGCTTTACATCGATCCTCTTTTATAGAGGAGTACAAAGATTGCTAGAAGGTTCCAGATAGTAGGAACCGACATAGAATTCAAGAGAAGCCTCAGGAAGCTTCCAGAGAATGGGAAAGTTCTGGATACATAGCAATTAATGCTTTCACCAAAAATGTTGGAATATGCAATTAGTGTAAGTCTTCGGGAGGGAGAAATTAAATATTCCAACAACAGTGATGGCGGGAGGTTCTTCTTTCAACAACATAAATACCTTCATCTGCGATATGCTCAACCATGCAAAATCACAGTCACAGTTGTCTTTCGTGCACTGTGACGAAACACTTGACAAATATGACAATACGCTATAGAATTCTGTCTGAGTGGTTGTCATGTGGCGCATGAGATTTGGTTGTCCAGATTGAGTTTCTAGTCGTAGGTAGTGACTCTATTATCCATTTCGAACCTGCTGGCATTTATGACATTCTTTTGCTTTTTAGGTTTCAATGGGATGATGTTTTTATTGATTGATACAGTATCTTCCATTGTAAACACATATTCTTGTTTTACTTTATGAATTTTTTAAACCCTAAACTTTATATTTTGCATATTGTATGTTGAAGTTTGAAATTAAAGAAGATGATATACAGAATTGCTTTTGTTTTATTTTTCGAATAGTCTTTCTTTACTAAAAGAAAAATTGAAACTGGGTTCTTTAATATTATTTTTCATTCTTTAAAATAATATTTATTTAATTGTTGAACGATTTTTGGATTCAATTGTGTGATATTTTTTACATCACAGAATCGAATTCAGAAATCGGTCAGCAATTAATCAATATGGATTGTGGAACTTGTTATCTTTGATTAATATTTATTTATTTTAAATTTTTGAAAAGTCAATTTTGAAAAAGAGAATCTTCTAATGTTTATAATTAGTTTTATTCATTTATATGACAAAGAAAAAAAAAATATTAATAAAGTGATATATAGCATTCAATTTGTATTTATGTTTTTTCAATTTAAAAGAAAAATTGAGAAATTATAAGTAAAATAATGGAGAATTTAAAATGCTAGTGACTTTTAGATGTGTGATAAAATTGATGCTTAATGCAAACCAATATTATGTAATCATTTTAATGGTTATTCGAAAATATGACCTTTTGGAACTAATAGTTGTGCAATCACCTCTGTTAAAAGAAATGCTTTCACACAAATAAAAAATACCTATTTTTAAAGAAAAACATCTACTCCCTTCCAAAAAAGTGTTCTACAAGCCACACTTTAATTTTTGATGGATTCATAAGTATTCATTTTATAATCACACCCACTCAATACAATTTTTTTTTTTATCTCCCAAAACTATGTGACAAGTGAAATCAAGCATAATGGAAAAGGTGAGGAATATCAAACCTTGAACTTTGTTGCTGACTGACAAATAATTTTGTGAGGAATATTTTAATCCAAACGTGATAATGAACCCTATAATTTTAGGAGGAAAAATTAACTTTATTTTAATCATGTACACGTGAACTTGACAATTAGAGCAAATAATTTTGTGAAAAGTTGATGTCCTTAGGATAATGACACAGCTTGGATGCATCGAAACCCTCACTCACAGTGAAAGATACCTAGCAATCTTTCTTGGTTTTTAAATATTTGTGAAGCTGGGCCCTGCCCACTCGCTAAGCAATTTATTCCTCCCATCACAAAATATAAATAATAATAATAAGGAGTGCGTGTCTGGATTTACTGCTTTAGGATATATCAATGACGAACGTGCATCGGTAATATTGAGTGATCAAAAGTTGGATACCTGGAACAGCCGGTTTGACCTTCGGATTCCCATCCTTTCCGTATGATATGCTTGAGCGTGGTTGAGTTGTATTCTTAGGAGGTGGACGTTTACGATGGGAGATTGGTGAGGAAAGAAGAGTTGGAGAGTGCAGTGATGAAGAGCCCTAAATATCTTCATCACAGTCCCAGTCGTCTTTCGTGTACTGCAACGAAAAAGATGAAAATATGCATTAAAATTGTTTGTCGGATTGGTTGTTATGTGGTGCAAGGTCTTTCGTGTACTGCGACGAAAAAGATGACAATATGCATTAAAATTGTTTGTCGGATTGGTTGTTATGTGGTCCAAGAGATTTAGAGTTTCTAGCATTTATGATATTCTTTTGCTTTTTATGTTTTATGTTTTGTTTTATTGGGATGAAGTTTTTATTGATAATAATAATAATAATATTATTTTATAGTCCACGATACCCGGCAATCTGTTTTTGGGTCTACAGACGGCCTACAGTAATATGGGACTCCTCGTACTCCCAATATTGAGGGTAATATGGGACTCCTCGTACTCCCAATATTGAGGGAGGCACCTAACTCGTGCTCCACAATACGAGGTGTACATACCTTACCCCCTGCAGGATTTGAACTTGTGACCTCTCTTTCAAGAGTACAAGTTCTCCACCATTAGGCCAACTCAGGCTGATTGATATTGTATCTGCTATTGTAAACACAAGTTCTTGTTTTACTTTACATTTTTTTTTTATTTTTTTGAATTCTAAACTCTTTCTTTTCTATACCATATGTTAAGTTTGAAAATAAAGGAGGTTCAAGGATTTGATAGAAAATTATATGTATGTTAATATGTTAGAGAGTATGTGCTTGTGTATGGATGTGCTGCAAATTCTAGTTGCATGTGGATGGATTAAACAATTAATAACGAGCATACATATATTAAATATTCATATATATAAAATAAGCCGAGAGTTATCATTATGGAGGCACCTATTGCATGCAAATCATTTCACATTCTAAAAGTAAACTAAATTCTAAGTACAAAAACTTTTGATTTATATACTTTTTAATAATTGTTAGAGAAAATAAACTTCTACTTGTAAATTTGAATGATTAATTATTTAAATCAAGAGAATATTTTGAAAAGCAAGAAAGATAATCTCTTGCAAATAAATTTTAAAAAGAGATATAACGCCTATTTTTCTCTAATATTGAAAATAATCTCAAATATATAATACAAAATCATTGCTTTTTCTTTATCAATTGCACTAACTCTTTCAAATTGTTCTGTGCAATAAATAAAATTGGTTTAGTTGTATTGCCAATCCTCCATTAATATCATGGTGCCTGATTAGAAATTTAAATAGAAATAGTAATAAATAAAACCTCATTGACCGTTGTAGGCCATAATGACCATGATTGAAGTAAATATCCTCTTGAACCAGGTGTATGAGACACAGGATAGGCCTTGGACTGGGATCCCCAATGAAATCATAGCTATATTTGATCACAAAAAAATTCTTGATATATAACAAGAGCCTAGACAATATACTTTTATAAAACCTAGTTAGCAAGGATGTTACGTCCAATAAATAAGTGTGCATAAAATTAACTCAAGTAAACTTCTTCCCACTTTTAAACTATGACCAATTTAAAGAGATTAAATAGAAGATAAACCAACAAAAAAATATAACAACAAATCATTTTGTAATCATGATTTACATAAGTAAAATGGATTTATGTGATACAAATAAATGACTGATGCAAACCTAGAAGGCTCAACCACATTCAAAGTGACAACCTGCCTTCAAAAGGCATCTAACAAGATTAAAATGACCTATTTGAGCAATTCAAACAATCCTCAAAGTTTAACAAAAATGAGAAGCATGATTTCTCACTTTCACCCTTGAGTCCTAGTCTTAGTGCAAACTCATTTTTTGGCCTTTAACTCAAATACTATCCGAGACACCTAACAAACATATGATGGATTCAGACACCCATTTCAGAGTTGTAACACATATCTCATGTGGATGTGGACAGTCCATAGTTTATGGGTAGAGGGTAATTCACGTGGATGTGGACAGTCCATGTGAAAAGAGATTAAAGTGATATGTGTTAAAAACTTAACTTTACAAATCACACCAAATATTGATTCCATTATTTAAAAACAATAAATTATATAAAATTAAATTAATTAAATAATTCAAATAAAATAAACACTTCTTAAATGAAAATAATTATTCAGGATTGATATCTCTAACGAATCTTTTCAAATGCCGCTTCATGTCGCGTTTCGGCGCTCCGACAAAACAAACCTTCAAAATTTGTTATGCTGATTGGTGAGGAATATTTTAATTCAACCACGACAATGACAGAAACAAATTTTAGTAGGAAAAATTAAATTTATCTTCAAAATATACGCTTGCCTACATAATCGGAACTTGCCAATTAAAGTAAATAATTTTGTGAGAAGTGTCTGTCCTTGCCAACCCTATCAGAATAAGGATACAGGTGGAATAGATCTAGATCCTTATTCGCCATGAAAGATTGCAATCTTTCTTGATTTTTAAATATCTTCTTGCTAACCAAATTCTGCCCACAGGACCACATAAAAAAATTTAAATAACAAGCGCAGGGTTGGATTTATTGCTTTAAGATATATTAATGACGAACGGCGAATGACCGGCTTGACGTTCAGATTCCCATCCTTTCCAGGTGATATGCTTGAGCGTGCAATCCTTATATAAATTATTGTTTACAAGCCGAGATGTTCACTTGTGACATTCGTTGCCCACTTAAAAGATGACGATGAATGGTGGAAACGATGGCACTTTGCACGCAGTTTTGGTGCCCTTTCCTGCGCAGGGACACGTCAACGCTTTCATACATCTCGCCGATCTCTTGTCCGCACGGGGTTTTTTCATCACTTTCGTTAACACAGAATGGACTGAGAAACGCATGTTTGGAAGTGGAAAGCACAAGTCGCAACTGCAGCACTCCAAAGCCAATTTCCGATTTTTGTCATTCGCGGACGGCTTACCGCCGGAGCACGGCCGCACCACCCATCTGGGCGAGCTGTTTTCAACGCTGGCAAAGCGTGGAGCCGGCTTGGAGGCCGTCCTCCGCACTCACACTGAGAATGGCGTTCCTCCCGTCACCTGCATCGTGGCAGACTGTTGCATGTCGTGCACCGCATCAGTGGCCCCCAATATGGGAGTGCCAAGGGTCGTCTTCTGGCCTATTTGTGCCGCTGCCTCTATTGCGCAAAAGTACGCTCCTTCTCTCCTTACCCAGGGCCACATTCCTGTCAAAGGTATTCCTCTGCTCTACTTTTAATATTAACTTCAATTCTTGTTTCGCTCTAGTTTGAGTATGAAGTTCGAGGTGTGATGGTTTCAGTGAGCGAAGGAAAACGTCTGGAGAAAATGATCAGTAATCTGCCCGGGAGTATACCAGCGCTATGGCCCAGCGATCTGATATCGTTCTACCGCGAGCAGTTTACATCGGATCCCATCTACGAAGCGCTTCTTTTTGAGTCGCGAATGTGTGATACGGGGGATTACGTGCTTGTGAACACCTTTGAGGAATTGGAAGGCACAGAGGCGGTAGCGGCACTGTCTATCAAGGGGTGTACATCTCTGTCAATAGGCCCTGTTTTTCTGCCTAGCTTCTTAGGAGGGGAAAACTCAACACTCAGCGACATGTCTATGTGGGAGGAAGACGATAGCTGCTTGCACTGGCTAGATAAACAACGCCCGTGCTCTGTGCTGTATGTTTCATTTGGAAGTTTGGCACTCAAATCGCAAGAGCAGTTGGATGAGCTGGCGCTGGGTTTGGAACAGAGCGGGCATGCCTTTTTGTGGGTTCTTCGCTCCGATATTGCCCAGGGGCAGGCTGCTGTTTTGCCCGAGGGATTGGAAGAGCGAACCAAAGATCGTGCGTTTTTTGTGAAATGGACGCCGCAATTGAAGGTTCTTGCACATCCTTCGGTGGGAGGATTTCTGACGCACAGCGGATGGAATTCAAGTGTGGAGAGCATAAGCATGGGAGTGCCCATGATTGGCTGGCCTTATTTCGGCGATCAGTTCCTCAATTGCAGATTCGCCAAAGATATATGGAAGGTGGGCTTGGATTTTAAGGATGTGGACATTGATGATGCGAGGTTGGTGAGGAAAGAAGAGGTGGAGAGTGCAGTGAGGAGGGTGATGCAGAGCGAGGAGTTGCAGAAGAAATCCGCGGAGCTGAAGGAAGCGGCAACTAAAGCAGTGATGGCGGGAGGTTCTTCTTTCAACAACCTAAATACCTTCATCCGCGATATGCTTAACCATACAAAAACACAGTCACAGTCGTGTTTCGTGCACTGCGACGAAACACTCGACAAATATGACAATACGCTATAGAATTCTGTCTGCGTGGTTGTTATGTGGCGCGTGAGATTTGGTTGTCCAGATTAAGTTTCTATTGGGTGGTGCATATGGAAAACAGCTCGCCCAGGTTGCATTTACGATATTCACTCTATTATGTATTTCGAACCTGGTTACAATTATGATTGTCTTTTGCTTTTTAGGTTTTAATGGGAAGAAAGTTTTTATTGATTGATATTGTATCTGCTATTGTAAACACGGATTGTTGTTTTACTTAATGAATTTTTTAGAACCCTAAACTTTATATTTTAAATACCGTATATTGGAGTTTGAAATTAAAGAAGATGATATATAGAATTGCCTTTGTTTTATTTTACGAATAGTCTTTCTTTAGTGAAAGAAAAACTGGGCTCTTTAATATTATTTTTCATTTTTTAAAATAATATTTATTTATTTTTAATTTTGTGAAAAGTTAATTTGGAAAAGAGAATCTTCTAATGTTTTTTTAATTTTATTCATTTATACTACAAAAGAAGTTTTTTTTATTAATAAAGTGATATATAACATTCAATTTGTATTTATGTTTTTTTCAATTTAAAAGAAAATTTGAGAAATTATAAGTAAAATAATGGAAAATTTAAAATGGTAGTGATGTGTGATAAAATTGATATTTAATGCAAATTAATATTATGTAATCATTTTAATGGTTATTTGAAAAACATGATCTTTTGGAACTAATAGTTGTGCAATGGCCTATGTTAAAAGAGATGCTTCCACAAAAACAAAAAAATACCCTATTTTTAATGGAAAACAACTACTTCCTTCTAGAAAAGTGTTCTACAAGCCATGCTTTAACTTTTTATAGATTCATAGGTATTCATTTTATGATCACACTCCCACAATACAAAAGATTTTTATCCCCAACAACTATGTGACAAGTGAAATCAAACATAATGGAAAAGGTGAGGAATATCAGACCTTGAACTTTCTTGCTGACTGACAAATAATTTTGTAAGCAATATTTTAAACCAAACGCGATAATGAACCCCATAATTTTAGTAGGAAAAATTAACTTTATTTTAATCATACACACGTGCACTTGACAATTACAGGAAATAATATTGTGAAAAGTTGATGTCCTGAGGATAATGACACAGCTTGGATGTATCGAAACCCTCTCACCGTGAAAGATACCTAGCAATCTTTCCTGGTTTATAAATATCTCTGACAGTGAATCCTGCCCAATCGCTAACCAATTTCAGCCTCCGAAGACCCTTTCACTAAATGTAAATGAAAAGAGCGTGTTTGGATTTAGTGCTTTAGCATATATCTATGACGAACGTGCATCGGTAATATTGAGTGATGAAAAGTTGAATACCTGGAACAGCCGGTTTGACCTTGGGATTCCCATCCTTTGCATATGGTTGGGTTGGATTTTAAGGAGGTGGACGTTGGAGATGCAGGAGGTTGTTGTTTCAACAACATAAATAACTTCATTCTCAGCCATGCCAAATCACACTCACACTCGCCTTTCGTCCACTGCGACGTAAAAGATGACAATATGCATTAGAATTGTTTGTCTGATTGGTTGTTACGAGGAATTTGACGACGAGGAATTTGACGGCCACCCCTATCTGTCATATATAAAATTTAGTGATGGTTTGATCATTTAAATACCTCTTATTTGATGTTTTATGAAAAATATAAATTGACAAAAAATATTTAATTTATGATTTTTTAATAGAAGACTTTCTATTTTAAAATATTATTAGCCTATAGGCTATTTCACGTGGGGGAACTCCACCGAAATTTCCAGCAGTCTGACGCCGGAAACTGGTGGAGATCCTGGAAGTGTTGGGACCGTATTCAGACGGCTGCGCCTCAGGTCAAATCCTGTGCCTGGAAAGTGACGCTACCTTTTCCGTAAAACCAGATGCATTGCATTGTCTAATCGCCTTGTACTATAATGCTCCCACCTATCGGCATGCCGGGGTAGGGGATTTCTTCCCGAAAGCCTGCCGCATGTGATTGCTCTCGCAAGTTGCCGGCGAGCAAGGCAGTCTAACGGGAAATATTGTTCCAATGTCACCTACAAAAACACGGGTGGCTCAGTATTTGTTCAAATATTGAGCTTCCAAGTTGAAGGTATTACCTGTTTTTTGCGTTGCGGGTTACCGAGAGCTGCATTTGGTACGAAGGGAACGAAACAATGTGTGGTGGGGCAATCATATCAGATTTTATACTGACGAGCTGATCTCAGTGCATTGTTGCGAAGGATCTCTGGCCCGACTTTGATAAGTTCTCCGACTTCATCAATGGCATTAATAAGCCTTCGGAGAGTTGACTGTGTACAAAAATGTACTAAAAAAAAGCTTTGTTGGAGTGTCGCCCATGCCTCACACCTGAACACAAAGAAAAAGAAAATATAATAGAATATAGTAATGAATTTTAGGGTCCACATGGGTTGAGAATAGCTTTGGAAAAATTTGCCTCATTTTGATTTATGCTATTTATAATATTCTTAAATATTTAGCTCATGAGATATCGACGGTTGATTAGGGCTTTTCGAAGATCACATAAAAGTGAAATGCATTAACATTAAAATAAAATCTAATAAGAATTGGTGGAATGCCTTTTACATGTCTTACCAAGTTTTTTTTGGCAAGTAATTTACATGGTTTAAATAAGACAAAAAAAATTCAAATGGCATGTGTTACTTTTATATTAGAAAGAAAAAAAAAATATAATATAATAATCATTATTATTTAATTCTTAAAGACTATTTTAGTCATGTATTCTTATTCTTATTTATTCTTATTCTTATTTAAGAAGTATTTATATCCTTATAAAGATAAAATTCAATTTAAACTCTTTTTAAGACTAATTTAATTATTTATAAAGTCTCTTTTTAGAAATGAGTAAAATTATATAGGATAGATTAATTTGTATCTTAAAGATTAATTTAAGAAAATAAAATATTCATTATTGTAATATATACATAAAAATAAAAATAAGTATTCAATTAAGTAAATAATAGTTGAACATGAAAAAATAAATTTTGAGTTTTTTAAGGATTTTTTAAATTTTTGAGTTTTATATTTATAAATATTAGCAATCACACCTTGGTGTGCAATGGATACGCTGAAGAGGTGTGGAATGTCAATTAGGGAAACTTTAAGCCTATTTGCATAAATTTGTGTATTACATGAGTTCAATTGGTTGGCCATTCATAAAATGATATTGTTGTGCAACAAAGGTCTCTAAAAATGAGTGCAAAAAAATCTTTCAATCAAGAAGACAATGAAGGTCTATGAAGAGGGAGGGGGAGAGACAGGGAGAGAGATGGATGGGTAGAGAGAGGGGGACATTTCTAGAGATGGAGGGGAAGAGAGGAATATAGAGGTAGAGATGAATATAGAGTGAGAGAGGAAGAGAGACAAATAGATAGAGGTAGAGATGAATATAGAATGAGAGAGGACAAGGGAGACAAATAGATTAGATATAGAGAGAGATAGAGGGAGAAATAAAGATAGAGAGATAGGGAGATAAAGGGGAGAGATAGAGAGGGATGGATAGAAAGGAAGAGATAATGAGATAAAGAAGAAGAGGAAGAGGGAAAGATAGAGATATAGAGATATATATGGCAATATAGAGTGATATAAAGATAGAGATATAAGGAGATATAGATAGAGGGGGAGAGGGAGAGATAAAAAGAGAAAAAGAGAGAAAAATAGAGAGAAGTAGAGAAAGACAAATAGAGATGGCGAGCGAGATAGAAATAGGGGGAGATAGAGAGAGAGAGGGGGAGAGATAGATAAATGGGAAGAAAAAGAAATAGATATAGAGATATATGGAAAGATATAGGAAGAGAGAGGTTGAGATATAAAGATGGATAGGGGGATAGGGAGGGAGCAAGAGAAGGAGAGATGGGAGAGAGATAGAGAGAGGGAGGGAGAGAGAAAGGGAGAGATAAAAGATGGGGAAGAGGGAGATACATGTAGAGAGGGATAGAGAAGAAGAGGGGGGGGAGGGAGAGGGAGAGGGAGAGGGAGAGGGAGAGGGAGAGATATAGATAGAGGGTGGTATAGAGAGATAGAGAGGGATAGGAAAAGAGATAAAGAGATAGGGAGATAGATAGGGAGATATACATAGAGAAGGATATGGATAGAAAGAGAGAGAGATGAGTGAGAAGGAGACCGAGTGAGAAATAAAGAGAAAGATACAGAGTAGAAGAGAAGGAAGGAGAGATTGAATGAATAAGATAGAGTGAGAAGAAGGGGGGAGAGGGAAAGGATATAGATGTATAGGGAGAAAGATATGGAGATAGATAAAGAGAGATATAGATAGAAAGATATAGAGAGACGAGTGAGAGAGAGAGGTAGACATAATGAGATATAGATAGAGAGGAGGGGAAGAGATAGGGAGATAGAGATAGAGGGTGAAAGAGTGAGAGAGAAAGAAGCTGATAGAGATAGAGGTAGAAAAGGAGAAAGATGGAGTGTGTGTATATGAGTGAGAGATATATATATTTATAAATAAATAGAGAGGGAGGGAGAGGGGGAGAGAAATAGAGAGAGGAGAGATAAGCATAGAGAAATAGAAAGAGGGAGTGATAAGGAGAGATCTCCTCCAGTTTGACACTGATGCCGACGGGGAGAACTTTACAAGAAAAAAAATTGGTCTATGCCTATCGGCTATTCCGTTGCTCATTGAATATTGTGCAACTACTAGTTATTGATTTTATGACAAATTCTATATCATAAAAAAATGAAAATTCTAAAATAGTCATCATAAATAAAAAGAAAAAATCATTTATAAAAGCCAAATAAAATTTCAGAGGAATTCAAAAACATACAAATTCTCACCAATAAAATCGGAAGCTTGCCAACTTAAAACACAAATTTTTAATTTTTAAAAAAATGAAAATTCTTGTTATGTTATTAGTCATATGAATATCTTATATATATTAGTAAAATAATGTAAAATTAGAAAACAATAATAATTAGTAATAAATCTATAAATCATAAATTTATAAGAAGTTTCTAAATTCATATTAAAAATAAATCTTGTTAAAAATATGTTAAAAGTTAAAAAACAATTATATTTTATTTTGAAAAGATTTTCAATTTACTCATAAAGTAATTTCTAAATACATAGTTTTAAAATTACAAAGAATTATATTCCATATATATAGTATTTTCCTATAATAAATGTTTGTGGTTTAATAATAACTTAAAATGATATGGTTATATAAAAATATAACAAGTCAACTAATACGATCTAATAAATTTTAAAGTTGTAATATACGATCTAAAATACAAAAAACAATCAAATAGACCATCAAATTTAGGCTTGGTTGTTATGTGGTGAACGAGATAAGATTGTCCAGATTTTGAGTTTCTAGTAACTCTATTATCCATTTTGAATATGGTGGAATTCATGATATTCTTTTGTATTTAATGTTTTATTGGGATGAAGATTTTATTGATTGATATTGCATTTGTTATTGTAAACACAAGTTCTTAAAAAAATAGGGTTAGGATTTTGATCTCATATAAAACAGGAGGTCAAACTATAACCTAAAGGTCTATAGACCAACCAAGAAACAACACAACAACCATCAGTTCAAACCATAACCAAGCCATTGCCAATCGACCAATAGAGAAACATCACAAAAATAGAAAAAAAACAAGAACTAAAGGTCAATTAACAAAAAATAATGAGAACAATATGACACATAGACCTTCGATAGAAAGACATGCAGACACCAAAACAAGAAACAACAAAAAAAAGTTATTTTATTTTATGATTTTTTAATTTTTTTTAACTCTAAAACTCTTTTTTTCCCATACCACATATGTTAAGTTTGAAAGCAGAGAAGATGTAGAATTTTTTTTGCTTTTGTTTTCCAAGTTTTTCTATATTAAAATAAAATTTGGATTTTTCGTTATTATTTTTCATTATTTTAAATATTATAGTTCTTTTTGAATAGTTAATTTGAAGTTATTTTAGAAAAGAGAATTTTATTTATTTGTATTTAAATAATAAATATATTATAGTTTTATTTTGTTTTTGCTTTTCATCTTTTTTAAACAAAATTATTATGTGAAATTTCTATTAATAAATTTATATAATACACTTAAATTTTTCTTTATATTCATTCAATTTAAAAGAAAAGTTGAAAAATGACAAAAAAGTCAAAAAATGGAGATTTTAAAACACTAGCATCTTTTAGATGTGTGATAAAATTGATGCTTATCACAAACAATAGTATGTAATAACTTTAGTAGTTATTTGAAAATATAACATTTTGGAACTAATAGTTATGCAAATTACCTTTGCTAGAATAGATGGTTTCACACAACAACAAAAACTACTCTATTTTTAATCAAAAACACTTACTTCTTCCACAAAAGTATTTTAGAAACATGCTTTACTTTGTGATATATCTGCAAGTATTTATTTTATGATAACACCTCCTCAATAAAAAATCTTTTGATCCCCCAAAAATATGTGCACCAAAGGTGAAATCATGTAAAACGGAAAGAGGAATCAAACTCTAAATGAAGTAAAAAAACTCATCTTCTAATTGAGATCAATAACAATTAGCATAAAAATGAATGAAATCGCAAATGTTAAACCAATGCAAATCATCATTGCACAGAGGGAGTGGATGTGCTCATATGGTTTATGATATTTTCTTATTAGTGTTGCAATATCTACTTACTTGATTTGAGATGGTGAAAATAAAGGATTAAACTCTAATTTTTATTTTTATTTTATAGAAAATTGAATACTAGATATTTAAATCTTGAATCATGAGTTTGATCCATGAATGGTGGGTTTGATGGTGAGTGGTAGCAATCAATTTGTCAATTGAATGAAGGTTCCTTGGTAGTTAACTCATTTGATTGGTAAGTTGATAATTATTTCACTTACTAATTAATTTGTGATATTGAATTAGCCAAATTGATTGGCTTGTCAATGGATTTGATTGATGAGCAAACTAAATTAATTATATAGTTAACTAATTTGATTAGATAGCTAATCATGCAAGGTGTAATATTGGATTTGAACTAATTTAACTATGGATAATTTACTTTGTTGTTCTTTTTAGCTTGACCTTCTTGGTCTGTTTCGAGTGGTTGTTGCTTACTCTTTCCTACTTCTCTCGGGCAGCTGGTGTTTTCTGTTGGACTTTTGTGTCCTGTCTTTTTTATTGTAAACTTTGTGGTTTCGGGTCCCTGTAAAACCCATTTTACCCTTTATCAAAAACTATGGATAATTTAGATTAAAATTTAAATATTTAAAAATTTGAACTTAGGAAATAATTCATTCTAAATGAATTAAAAAATATTATTCAATGAATTTAATTGTAATGAAGTAATAATTTTAGGGAAAGAATAATTATTTTTTTAGATTAAAGAGGTGGTAAGTGCTAAATGTTAACACTTGATGGCATTACAATTTTTTTTTGTATGTGTGATTTCAATGTTCATATTTCCCCCTTCTTTAGAATGGCATTGTGACTAGAAGTAGTAATGTTTATTAAAGAAAATAGATATAGACATAGAGTGTGATGACATTGATAAGAGATAATGACCCAAGAATCAAAGGATAATTTGGTTAATTGGTTGGATTGATAAGATCAATCAAATTGTTAGATTAATTGGATGATTAAATTTGAAGGATGCTTTGATGCTTGAATATATTTTGGATTCAAAATATCAAATTTAATTTTTGGAATTGAATCAAATAATGAAATGCTAATGCCACCTTGGGAGGATGTTCAAGTTAGAAGACCACAATTTTTCTCTTGAAATAGATGGAATAATATTAGAAAAGATTAGATGGATGAATGGAGGCTAATAGATATTATAAGAGCCATAGAATAAAAAATTGAATAGGATGAGGGTGTCTAACTCTATCTAAATTCAATAAATTGATGCAAATAAGGCATCCATACAGTTTAATGGACCAACAAATCCCTTATTAAGCAACTCACTACATTAGACATGTTACATTTAATTTATCAACTAAGGAATCATAATTTATTGAATGTTCTTGGCACTGTATGTGTAGTTAAAGATTCTAATTTGTCCTATTAATTGTGTGCAGAAGATAAATAAAAGTAACCTTATTTGGAAAAAAAATTACTTGAAAACATTTTTAGCTGAAAACAAACCTAACTATATAACAATCGTTATGGGTAGATACTTGTAAGGATACTAACTAATAACTTCAACTATGTTGTAACTATTTAAAACAACTATTAATAGAAATTGATTACTACTTATAAAATTAAAAAAAAAATGCAACTTACTAATTTATTTTGATATTAAATAATAATCTAAACTATGAGGAGTATTGCAATTACCTCAAGTGGCCCTTGCTTGAGTAGTTATGATACCATAATATTTTTGCAAGTCTTAACTCAAAATTTCATTAACTAAATCTATTTTTATTGCATTTCATAAAGGATAACACAAATTGATAACAAAATATTAATTTACAAAAGTACTAATAGCCAAATCTACTAACACTAGATCCTTGACTTCTCACAGGATATAACATATATACAAGATCTTGAGACTTTGATTATTCTTGGACTCAAAAAAACTTGTAACCAAATTTCATCAAATATCCCCAAAATATAGGAAGATGACTTATTATTATCTTCAAAAATAGGAAACTAATCATGTATAAGTGAGAGTTTCATAACCATATTAATACCATGCATCATATAGAAGGTTGTTATAATTGGAAACATGCAGAATGTTGGTTATTTTTTTGGAACCAAACTTAATCTTACCACTTACCTATGAATTTTCCAAAATTCAATAATTAGAAAGGGTAAGAATTGGAAAACACACAAGTAAGGATTCTAAGGCCCTTACTTCTTCACTTTGGGCTCTATGAAACCTAGGAGGGTAGTCCTAGAAATGTTCACATAATAATATTCCTATACCATTTGTATCAATAACACTGCAATATACATAGATGATTCTCATATAGATGCTCAACTAGTAAAACATATCAAAGAAGTTGGCTACTTCTCAATCATAATTCACTTTTAGAGCATGAGAATGGAAAAGCCTCATAGCTTTATAACTTGTTTTATAGAATTTGATTTAATGAATGGGTAATGGCTGAGTTAATCAACATAATGTAGCATAACTACCTAAGTCCAATGCTTCATCCTTGGAACACAGTCAAAACCAACACCCACATAATTTTGACAATAATTTTCACACATGACATTATATGAAGCTCTAAAATGTTGTATTACAATATTTCAACTTTGTGTCCTAACCTTTACTTCTTACTAATATCCTGGCACTTAGTTTAATATAAATTCATAGCCATATTCAAGTATTTTCATTAATTACGTGCATTAATAACAAGAATAGAAGCACACATCCATCTGAAATTGATAGAGACAAATAAGATAACCTTGATTATATTATTCATAATTTATAAAACCAGTACATAGGAGAGTAAAATGGTGCTGAACTTGCACTATTACTATTCTATATTGCTAGCATTACCATTAAGATTACATGTGCATATTGATAGACTCAAACCTAAGACTTATCACTAAACTATTTAGTAACCATTACAATCCATGTGTGACTAATCCCAAAATAACTCAATACCCAACCTCTCTTGTAACCGTCCCTGAAATCCCATTTATAGAGATATGGGAGCAACAAGCATCAGGTCGAAATTATAATTACATTTGCATTTGATAGCTAATTTCATCCTAATTTCAAAGATTCCCCAAACAATTGCATTTAGTCATTATAGAATAGGGGAAGACAAAACTCCACATGGTTCATTGAAGAAGATGATCCAACCTTCCAAAAGGCATCGTTTGTTGTTGTAACAGCTCCAAAACTCCTCATCCATGTTGATCAAAGAAGATTCTCCATCAACACCCAAGGCGAAAGCTTATATACTAACCAAAAAAGGCATATCAACCTTTGACGACACAGAGTCCAACACCTCTCCTTCACACCAACCAAAAAGAATTCTAGGTCAACATCAAAGATAAAAAATGATAACCATGCTGGAAAGAATAATCCTACTATAGTGCAATGGTGTTGTGAAAAATAAAAATGGAGTCGGGATGCTACTATGTTTCATCAGCATCAAAGTATGCTCATCCGCTCTACGCTCATGCTAAAACTAGAGAAGTGACTAGTCC